>JAVIAB010000159.1:33153866-33753866 GCA_032433765.1 Megaustenia siamemsis | reverse complement strand
CTCATCGAATCACTGAGTATACATGCGTGGGTGTAGTCTTGTGACTCTAACCATTTGATTGCCTTGGTCACTGCCATCACCTCCATTGTCATGCTATCGTGGTCATGACGTATGTACCACTGTCTTCGTAGACCATTCTGCCTGCCGAGCGTGCTGTTAACTGTTTAACAGGGGAGATAATAGCGAAAATTAAAATAGCTTGATATCCTTAAAAAATTTAATTGGTAGTATGGTTGGGGGGTGGGGTTGTGGATACATTGCTGATATGTAATAGTGAAATATAAGAAGGATAGCGACGACTCACGATTGACCGATTGCTTATTTTACATTTGCTTGTCAATAAGTTGTATTGGGTTTTAGGCGGCGGAATGAGATGAATAGTTGGATTGTCGGTGTGGATTGGTTGGTGTGAGAAAAGCTGATAGCTGAACCATAGTTGACCGATTAATTTTTTAATGTGCATTTCCATGCCTTTTAATGCATTTTTAGGGTCGCTGAACGGTATGTGTCGCGTGGGGTGGGTGGTATAGAGTAACCGATAAATAGTTAAGAAGAATACAATGTGGGCGACACATGGGTTACAGTGATTTTTTTTCCAAATTGTACTTTCTTGACTTATTTAATTGAATCTTAGTGATTGTATGGGTGAGTAGTGAGATGTAGTAAAACATATATGATTTATAACACAGGCCGATACATGTACAAACCAACATTGATCGATTTAGTGTATGCTAATGGTATTTATTAGGAGTTGGCTGATTGTGGTTGTATTAAAGTTAATCGTATATATATATATATATATATATATATATATATATATATATATATATATATATAGTATAGTGTTCTAAGATGATTGTATTCTTGTCCGTGGGGATGGGATGAATTTTCCAAATACCCTCATACACTCACAAACATAAAAACGAAATACAGAAAACGCAAAAAAGTAACGATAAGTTACATATTTATTCGAGAAAACAATGATAATGCCTGTACATAACTAGAACGAACACAAATATTTCTTAAATACTAAAGTCATTCAAGTCATTATAATGCATATATACGGTTAAAAATATACACAAATATTTCGTTACGCTCATTTAAACAAATAATGTGTATTCATATACAGAAATATGCGATACATAACCAAAGTCAATGGCTTTACTTAGAGCAACGTTAAACAAATGTTGAACATAGCATATTTTATTCTACTAATACCAAGGCCCTGCTATTGTAGGCTCCAGGCTGGATTGACACCCCAATCTCCACTAGAGTGGGAAAAAACACAATGACCTACGTCCACAAACAACGATAAGGGTCTGAATATGTTACATATAGTGAGCACATAGGTAGGACGAAAATATAGGACCAAAGATAACGGTGTAGACAAACTGTCTTTCATGGTAATATATAAGCTTACCTGTAGAAAAATGTATGGAGAAATAAACATATAATATCGGGGGGAGGGGGGGGGGGAAAGAGGGTGTGTGATGAAGAATAATACACACACGAAAATGCACAATAATATAATATTTGTATTACATAGTTAATGGATATACATGTTCCAGTAAGCAAGCCAATAACATACACCCCAAAACTGTTGAATTTGTGTATATTTAAGCGTGTTAGAATGTTTTAGTCTTAATGATAGCACTTCAATGTTCAATGGTTTTCTAAATCTAGATAAGTGTGCGATGTTCAAAAGTTTTCTAGATCTGGATAGGTGTGCGATGTTCAATGGTTTTCTAGATCTAAATAGGCGTGCGATTTTCAAAGGTTTTCTAGATCTGGATAGGTGTGCGATGTTCAAAGGTTTTCTAGATCTAGATTGGTGTGCGATGTTCAAAGGTTTTCTAGATCTGGATAGGTGTGCGATGTTCAATGGTTTTCTAGATCTAGATTGGTGTGCGATGTTCACAGATTTTCTAGATCAAGATTGGTGTGCGATGTTCAATGGTTTTCTAGATCTAGATTGGTGTGCGATGTTCAAAGGTTTTCTAGATCTAGATAGGTGTGCGATGTTCGAAGGTTTTCTAGATCTAGATTGGTGTGCGATGTTCAAAGGTTTTCTAGATCTAGATTGGTGTGCGATGTTCAATACGTCTCCGTTTAATGCTAATAGGGTCAGAGGTGAGTGTAGGGTCCAGTTGGTGTGCAGTGTTGTTGTACTACTGGTAGGAACACCAGGTGTGTCTTCCACATCACATTTTCCCGATTATCTCCCATTTTCAAGCATGTGATAATTCATTTATCTCCCTGTTATGTGTCCATTGGTGTCCATCACGATCTCTATGGGAATCTGGGGTGTCCCATTGATATATGAGGCAGTCCCAGGAGTCCATTTGTCCACCCATGTCTATCCTCGTCCGTGTCCACACCTGTGTCCATCCGTGTCCGTTGAGATGTCCAGCGAGTCTACTTCTCCCATCACCTACCGTTGACTAATACTTCTCCCATCACCTACCGTTGACTAATACTTCTCCCATCACCTACCGTTGACTAATACTTCTCCCATCACCTACCGTTGACTAATACTTCTCCCATCACCTACCGTTGACTAATACTTCTCCCATCACCTACCGTTGACTAATACTTCTCCCATCACCTATCGTTGACTAATACTTCTCCCATCACCCACCGTTGACTAATACTTCTCCCATCACCTACCGTTGACTAATACTTCTCCCATCACCTACCGTTGACTAATACTTCTCTCTGCTTTTCTGTGACTCTTGATACTGTGCATAATGCTTAAGCCAAATCCGTAATTTTCAATTCAGAGCTAATTAAAGTATCAAAGGAAATAAAATGACTCAGGCAGTCTCAAGAATAAATATACTGTAAAAAAAGTGATAGTCTGAAAGCAGACAAACACATTTTGAAAAGGCAGACGACTCAAGTCGCATGCGACTAGCGAAAAAGAGACCTAAAATAAAATGATTATAATTACACCAATTCCATTGGTGTGTCAGTGTTCCTTCCATTAAAACTAAAACACTGCAGTTACTACTTCTACTTCACCACTGCAGCTAAAGCAGCGCACTATATTCTGTTGATGTGGCTCGGTACTATCATTTTGACTGTTGCGATGTAAGGACGAATCTAACCAGACAGAGCAGATCAATATTTCCTTCTACTATAGATATCACATTATATAGATAACAGTTGTGGATATCAACAATCAATGACAACTTCATTTAAGTGATTTTTAGAGTCTGGCACAAGTATAACTATCCAGTCGTAGGTCCACAAATCATCGTAGGCCCACAATTTCAAAGTACTGCAATCACAATTCGCAGCATACTCAAAAATTGAAATTGCAGTATAGTAACCTACGAAAAAAATACTAATCTTATTTTGAATGGCTAGGATAGCAGAAGAAATATATTATTAATTTCATCAGTTGTGCTGACGCCATTAATAATATTTACTGGCAGTTCGCTTAACACATCGTTCCAAAAGCTAGCTGAACACATTATAACATCATACGATGTGTCTAGTTTTTTTTTTCTACAGAAATAAATATGGCAAATACCATACATATGTTTAATTACTACATGTAGTGAATTCATAAAGTGTATTACTTTCTTATTACTAAGAATTATCATGAGACGTGTAAGGAACAAAACAAAACCAGAAGTAAGTGAGGAACAATGTGGATTTGTGGAAGGAAAGTGCACTCATAATGCAATATACATCTTAAGAACATTGATAGAAAGATCTATAGAGGTAAAGAAAGATCTATATATGTGCTTTATAGACTGCACAAAAGCATTTGACAAAGTAAAGCATTTGGACATAATAAATATGCTGGAGAAATTAAATATTGATGGCAAATCATAAAACAAAACATGTACTGGCAGCAAACAGCAGCTATACGAATTAACAACCAAACAGGACAATTCCAATATATAAAACAAGGAGTCAGACAAGGCTGTGTTCTGTCGCCGGATTTTATTTCACTTTACAGCGGACATATTATCTGATCAATAGTACACAAACACGGAATTTAAGTCAACGGTCACAATATAAATAATTTGCGATATGCGATGACACGTTATTAATAGCAGAGACAGAGAATGAACTACAAGAAACGATAGACATAATAGTAAAAGTAAGCAACAACAAACATCTCAGTCTGAAAAGTAAGAAAACATAATTAGTGGTCATTTCGAAGAAACAATCATCACCTTCATGCAGCATAAAAATAAACAAATAGTCCGTTTCATAACTGGTGCCCAACTTTTAAAATCGATATCTTTTTAACCCCTTTTAGTAATTTTTTTTCAAAATTTGCATGTAAAGTTAGAATGAGTAGAACCCAACAGGGAATTAATTTCATTTAAAAAAAACATTTGGTTATTATTATTGCTTATTTGATTTATATAAATTTATAACGACCCATAGATGTAGTCAAAACTTAGTGTTTACAGTATTTTAATTTAAAAATAGCGATTAACAATCCATACACGGTACAATTGACGTTTTTGCAATCTTTCAACGTGAGTTGTCTGACACAATTAGACACTTGTAGAAAACACGAGGCATTGTGTGTTCCATTTCCGTACATTCATAGGTCGAGACGTGGAACAATAACATTTATCATGAGTCTTAAAATGAAATTCTGCAGTTTACAAAACATCGCAATAAAAATGTATGACTATTTTTGCAAAGAGGCTAAGCGAGGAAGATTATTTCATTCTTTAGAAAACCCTGAGAATAGGACAAGACACATTTTGGATTTATCTAAACGGTCATTTAATCGCTGGATTCAAGCACGTGACCGTCAATGTTCAAAATATACAAAATCACAAGAAAGAGCAAAAATGTTGGATAATTTCGACAGTGAACTTATTAGAAGTGAAATTCGCAAAATGTTCGGTATGAATGAAACTGTTACAATAAGAAAATTAAAAGTATCGCTGAAAAAGAACAACAGTATTGAAATATCAAAGTCTACATTATGGAGGAATGTGAGAGCTGCAGGCTTTACATTCAGAAAGTATTCCAATGGACGAAACATCATCTGTGAGAAGCCACATATAGTAGTCATGAGAAGCAAGTACTTACGTGAAGTAAAAGAGGTGCGCAAGCAAGGTTATGATATTGTGTACTTGGATGAAACATGGATCAATGCTCACCACACTAACCAAAGGGAATGGCAGTCATCAGATGGAAAGATTAAGAGATTAATACCTAGCAGCAAAGGACAGCGCTTGATAATTGCTCATGCAGGTAGTCGACAACATGGACTAATACAGAATGCAGAGCTCATTTTTCTTTCAAAACCCATAGACAATCGGGATTATCACTCTGAGATGAATGGTTACATATTTAGACATTGGATTGAAAATTATGTTCTCCCATCACTAGATCGACCATCTTGCCTAATAATGGACAATGCAGCGTACCACAACATTGTTGCACTTGAAGATAATGTCCCGACGTCATCCAGTACAAAAGATGCTATTAAGATATGGCTCACAAAGGAGCACATACAATTTAATAACATGTACTTAAAACCTGAATTACTATCTCTAGTAAAGCAAAAATAAAGGACAAAGATTTTTCAAATAGATAAGATTATCCAAGAGCACGGTCATATAAGTTTGAGGCTGCCACCTTACCATGCTCATTTAAATCCAATAGAACTAATCTGGGCAAAATTAAAAGGACAAGTGGCAGATGAAAATACAACATTCAAAATATGCGATGTAAAGACTCTTGCTAATCTCGCTTTATTAAATATAGACACAGATTATGGGGCTAAATGTGAAGACCACGTCTTAAAACAGGAAGAGGAATATTGGAAAAATGATGGTTTGTGGAATGTTCAACCCCAAACAGTTATTAATCTTTTAGACTCGTCTGATTCAGAATGAAAGTATATAGCCCCCACAATGTTGGCCCCTATATTACCTTAAATTAGTTAAACAAACGGTCCTTTTCAGGACCACACAACTATGAAAATTGGACATACAGGTATACCTTGATATTATCGTCCGTCCTCGAACTGAGCAGACAAAAATTCTCCTGATGTTTTGTCTTATACAGTTATTGCCCCATTACGGCCACGCCTTTACCTAGTGAAAATTAATCATAGACCAGCAACTACGGTAATTTCTATTCTTTAGGGCTTCACAATTTACAATTGTGACAAACATCAAAGAAATTCGCCGCTTTAAGAAAACTGCAGCTGCAAGATATTTGTTAAATATACATTTAAAGGGTCTTTTGCATTCTAATAACATTTGGAAAATTTCAAATGTTTTTAACAAATGGTTAGAGAGTAATAGCGTTTTGAAGTTGGGCACATGATTTGAAACGAGCTATAGTGCAACGTTTCAAATACGTGGGCACAATAATAACATTAGATGGAAGATGCACCACAGAAATAAAAGAAAGAAAAAAAAGCAGAATAGCTCAGGCCAAAATAGCATTTCAGAAAATGAAAAAAAATATCTTATACAATAAATAATATGTCAATAGAGATGGGAAAGAGAGTTCGTAGCTGCTATATAGAACCAGTTCTGACCTATGGAAGTGAATTATGGACAGTAGACAAACAAATGAAAAGACGATTAGAAACTACAGAGTTGGGATTTCTCAGAAGAGTGTTGAAAATTCCCTGGAGAGCTAAAAAGACCAATGAGGAGGAAATTCTCAAAGAGGCCAATATAAAAGGGAGCTCATAAAAAATATCAGAAAGAAACAATTAACATTTTTCGGGCACATCTAGAAAAGAGGAAAGTTGGAAAACTTGGGTACAACTGGCAAAATAAAAGGAAAGAGAGATCGCGGACGACAAATAGAGAAAATACTGGATAGCTTTGTGTCATGACATGGAAAACAGCCAACAACAGAACTGATACGATGCACTATACATAGATGATTGTGGAAGAACGTGAAAGCCAAAGTCAGCAGGTGTGGCACATGATGCTGCTGATTACTTTCTTAATTGTTTTTCCTATTATTCTTCGTTTTCACGACTGTTTCCAGTTCATTTTCTTCGTTATATCTCTTTCTTTCCACGCCTCTTTCATGATTTAAACAAAACAAATTGATTCATAAATGTCCAAATACAAATCACAATGGTTTGGCGCCCGCGCTCTGAGATAATGTTGGAGGCGACTGGCAGTAAAGTGTAGTGGAATGGTATCAAGTCCCAGCTTTGTCCGGCGACGGGATGTGTGATCATTGTTTTGCTGCAAATTTGCCGCCAGCTAAACTGCAGTCGGTTCGAGTGTTTCAAGGAAATGCAGGCCTGACATTTCATGGGACAATGATTCTTGGGGCACGCTCAATGATCAAACCGTCTACACTGGAATTGGCGCGAGATGCATTGAAAATATGCTGCCCGTGATGGTCACTATATGGCGATTCAGAAGTGTTCATTTTGCACTGCGCTATTTATACATCTAATGCAGTACGCATATAAGGTGTAACAAAGCATGCCAAGTTATAGGCCAAGTATCAACACTGTTGAAAAGCAAAGCAATAACTACGGAATCAAAAAGGGCAATATACAAATCAATTTTTCTACCACATCTGTGCTATGCTATCAGTGCCAGAATTGGACGTTGCACTCTAGAACAATAAGAAAGATAACGATAATGTGTCAGAATAATGATAGGAAAGAGCTTAAGTGACAGAGTATGTAACACCGACCTGAGAAAGAAACTCGAAATTGAACCAGCTATCGAATACATAAAGAAATAACAGATAATATGGTTCGGTTACATAACAAGACAAAAAGATCTAACAATGACTCAAAGAGCCATAAACAAACGCTACGAAAACACCAGATTAAGAAGAAGATCGAGAAAGAAATGGATAAAGGGAATACAAGAGTTACTAGGAGGGATTACACCAGAAGAGGCTAACAGAAGAGCAAATAATCGCAGATTGTATCTCCCCTCGACGCCAACGATAATAGAGGAAGGATAGAAGAAGAAGAAGGAGGAGAAGAAGAAGAAGAATGCAGTACGCTCAATAGCACACTATCTATCTATCTATTGACCTTTCGAGCCGTAGCCGGCCCATAGGGCGTAGAACAAGATACTCTTTCTCTTACCTAAATTTTTGTTCTAGCAGTTTTCAATTATTTTAAAGATATTTTATTAAATCTCGCCATTTATCTCTATTCTGTGCAAGCAGCTCTATCTCATTGAGGGAGCCGATTCCTGCTGCTTTTGCCTCTCTCAGCAATGTTCTCAGTGTCTCTCTGGGTCTTCCTCTTTTTCTCTTACCTGTTGTTTCCCACATGAGGGCTTGCTTTGCTATTCGATTATTATCTCTTCTTATCACATGTCCAACATATGACCATCGTCTTTTATTTATTACTGAAGATATTAGTGGTTGATTGGCGATTTCTCTAATTTCCTCGTTTGTTTTGAATTCGTTCCACGCTATACCAAGTATTTTCCTTAGACATTTATTTTTTAATGCGTTCAACTTTGTTTCTATATCTCTTATTGTTTTCCAGCTTTCACGTGCATACGTAAGGGTTAATAGTACATTTGATTTGAATAGTCTAAGTTTTGTGTTTGTGCTGATGAGTTTTGATTTCCACAACTTTTCAAGGTTTCTGAAAGACATTGCTGCTTTAGCTATTCTGATTCTAATTTCTTTGCTTGTATCCCCTTCTCGATCAATGTGACTTCCAAGATAGATAAAGTGATCGATCTCTTCCACTGGTTTGTTTTCCATGTATATTTTGTCATCTGTTGGAATTAAACTTTTCATGACTTTAGTCTTTTCATGATTGATCTCAATAGTCTTTTCATGATTGATCTCAAGCCCAATTTTGCTGGCTATTGATGATAGTGCATTTGTATTTTCCTGCAATGTTTTTATCTGACTGCTGATGAGATGTCATCAGCAAAGTCAAGGTCCTCCAAATGGTCTCTTTGAATCCATTCGATGCCTTTATTACCAGTGCAGCATTTCTTCATTATGAAGCCCCTAACAACTCCAAATAACAAGGGTGATAAAATACATCCTAATAAAATAGCACACAATGTACCAAAAATCGCTCTTTTTACAGAATGCAATACGTTCATTCATGATGAGGATTAACACTCTATTGGTTGCTTCAACGGGGGTTGAGGAGATATGGAAGTGCCCCTCCTGCACTTCTAAAATCGTTATACAAACATACAGAGTAATTGATTTATTTTCGAATCGTTTATGTGATTATTACCAAAATCAATATAATAATATTGTCAGCCTCAATGGTGCAACGTTTAATTTAGTAGATTACACATTAATTGTTGAGATGTACTTGTCTGGCTAGTTAAATGCAGATCTTGTTCAGCCAGGCATTTCTCTTTATTCGACTCTCGGCCCAACACTCGTAAGGTTAAAAGTTTGGCCATGTTCTTGGTCAGGGGACCTGAAGTAAACATTGATTACATATAAGAGCATCCTAACTTAGTACAGTTAATGCCCATTCCCTCTATCCGACATAATTAAGCCCTCAACGTTAATCTGACATATTGGTTCTTTGGTTATGGAAGGCTCTGGTATCACGGCAAACGAATTAAAAATCCAGAATTCATCCGAATTACTATCTCATCTCCCAAACAAAGAAATGTAGCTGTAGTCCCCATCATAGCAGTCTCAGCACACGCCAAAAGACATAAGGCGAAACCGCACTGAAAGTGAGCACAGCCAACTGTTCCCTGTCATACGATATCATCATTCATCGTAAACAATTGGAATATCGAAACATGATCAAAACGGATGAAACACACAGCTCACGGTGTGCACAGAGCACTTAACTCAGTAGCTCCTGCAAAAAGCCGGATCTGAACATATATCTCGCTCGAACCTGTCTAGGCACCTCCTTGATCAGAATAGATCTACCCTTGAAACTATCAAGCAACGGTACTGCAAGTATTGACGTGGCCTCTTCAATTATTACCACATTACCCCAAAAATCATGTGCCGAAGGTCCGTAAAAGTTATGGTCACTAACGCCATATTCCCTATACGCTACTTGGCGCGACAGGGGTACTTTACTTTTTTTTTTCTTCACTTCTTGCTGCAAGGTCTGAAGATTGTGGCTTCGTTTTCTTTTTTCTTTTTTTCTCAATCGATTGGTTGAGCCTGCAGTGCTTTCGTTATACTGTCTAGAAATACTATACGCTCAACAAATGAATCTAATGTTTTGCTTTCATATGATGTGGAAAATGAATATCAACAACGATGGACAAGTTTATAAGTCGATCATTTCAAGTACAACTAATCTACTTTAAGAATTGCCCGGCCCTGACGGCTTTGTTTATCCACGGGATCCATTCTGAATGCAGTAGCTTTCGAGTTTTACCTGTCTGACTCAATATGCTATATATAACGACCGTTAGAGTTTTGCTATATTAGAGATAGGAAACTACTTTATTTCTGAAAGCAAGCGTAATTAACTTAAACACCAACTCCAGTGGTATTTGAGTGGGATCATCAATACTGGTTTTCTGATCTCTCCAAGTAATAAACACTAACACTAAGTTCTCGGCAGTCGTATTGTGTTTATATTTCAGATTTCTAATCCAAGACATCAAGATTTGTTTACCATCCAAATCAAATGCCAGATATTGTGTTAACTCTAAAAACAACATGCAGATCTAAATGTACTATTTTCCATTCAAGACTCAAATTCTTAAATATATGTCACCTATAGAGATGATTATACCCATCCACATTTGCTTGAAGCTTTGCTACTTCCACATTGCTGTATAACCCGCCAACACTACTTCGTGATTGCTACTTCCACATTGCTGTATAACCCGCCAACACTACTTCGTGATTGCTACTTCCACATTGTTGTATAACTCGCCAACACTACTTCGTGATTGCTACTTCCACATTGCTGTATAACCCGCCAACACTACTTCGTGATTGCTACTTCCACATTGCTGTATAACCCGCCAACACTACTTCGTGAGAATCTGATCACTTATCAAACCTGTCTTTACTCACGGAAGCAACACCACCTATCTTCAAAGGACTACCTCGATTCCAACAAAACATTGTGGTGTCCTTTATTTACAGCCTAATCGCCACCAAAATTACAACACTGGTTTCTGTCTAATTTACTGCGCCACATGAAACAATTTTCTATAATACAAACCAGCTCCTACATTCATGCATCTATATTGTAGAATGATAATAGTTGCACATTAGGACTTTTCATATTGTCTTGACCCCTGTTTCGATTGGAATATAAAAAGGAGTCCTCAAATACATTAACGACAATTTAAGTTGGAGGAAACATGTATTTCAAAAACTTCTTTAAACAGTAATTTTTACTTGTCTCTTATTTCAGTGAATTGTCTGTGTGTTTAAACTGTTTCCATTTAGCGAAAATGGCAGGTATCGTATACAGAATTGGGTTTGCAGCTGAGTTGACAGGCAGAACGATAACCGTAGTCCAGGCATAAGCACCATTGCTAAGCACGTGACCAACAAGAGTCAATAAACCCATAGATGCAACAGGAAACCAGCAGAGAAAGTTGGACAGTGCTACAAGAGACAGTTGTTTAGCCACTGTTATATCTTGTGCTCGTCTGGACGCTACACCGGTAGCCCTGTTCAGAGACATGGCTCGGAAGATGGCTCTTTGACCGTAGACAACGATGAGAACCAGACATAAATTGAGAACAATGAACACGGCAAACGAGAACTCCCAGCCATTGAGTCGTTTAGTTGTCAAAGGTAAGCCAAGACACATTGCGTTAGAAGAATATATTTCAAACCTGAACACAATGGGAGTCAGTGCAAGAAGGAAACCAATGATCCAAGACAAAGACACAACGATAATTTTACTCATTTTGGAAAACTTTACTTGACCAAAGGGAAACTTCATCACCAAAAATCTGTCCAGAGTGATAAGGAAAACAAAAAATGATGACATTTCACTAGAGAGTGTAGCCAGGAAGCCAGCAAGTTTACATACACCACTTTCTCTCCAGATCTTGTCATACAAAATATAAATGTCACGATAGTAATAATCCGCTCCAGCAATAATGAACATATAGACGCCCATAATAAAGTCAGATATACCCAAGTTTGTCACAAACAGACCATAACCTGTTCTGAGAACTGACCTGTCCCAGATTACACGATAACCAATAACTGTCATGTTCCCAAGAACAGCAAGAACCGCGACCACCCAGAGAAGAACACGCTGAACATCGATACCTATCAGATGAAAGCAGGAAGAAATCGCCAAGCCAGGGGCGTGACAAGTGTGTTCTGGGATGTTTTCCCCTCTAATCTGTGGGCAGCACAACTCAAAACTGTCAGTGTACAGTTCTTGACTGATTGTAAGGCCGTTAAAGAAATGTTCACATACATCAATGATGTTTAGTCCACGTAAATCTAGAGTCTGTAAGGTCAGTTTAGTGAGAAATATATTGTTTTGAATGTCAGTGATTTTTGTGAAGCTCAAGTTTAAATGAATCAAGCTGGGAAACCACACAGAGAAAGATGGATCCAGGAATGAAACACACGTGTGGGAAATGTCGAGTGTTTCTAGAAAGTTTAATTGAAAGTTTCTAAAATCAATAAGTTCTGAATTAAATGATATGTTCCAGTGGCGAAGGTTTTGAAGTGTATAATCGGTGAAGTCTAGGCAATCTAAGATATAAAGCCGATTGTAGCTGAGATTCAATACTTGCAGCCTGACTGTGTAGTAGACGAAGTAAATTTCTAGTTTGTATATTTGACACTTGGACAAAATAATTATTGTCATCGTTTGTAAATTTTTCAGGAACTGAAAATCTGTGTTCGACAGATCCATTCCAGATAAGTCCAAGTAGCGACTTGTACTGCCAGCGAATGTAGCTCTTTGTAATGTTATTGTTCTGTTGTAATCTAATATCGTAATAGTCCCAGATATACAACGCAAACCTTCAGTACAAGTCACGTGACAATCCACCTCGTCGTCTTGATGTGGACAGTCAGGAAACCCGTCACAAACTAGGTCAGGATGGAGACATATTTTACTGTCCCAGCAGGCAAAGTTTCCGGAACATGGGACAACAATGTAATTATGCTCATCTTCTCCAGAAGGGCAGTCTATCTTTCCGTCCAGGACATAATGTTGAGGGATACAGTAAGTGTTTGGACATTTAAAATATCCCTCTGGACACTCAAAGTCTGTACAGTTATCAAGATGGGACATATCTCTACAGCCCAGAACAGCTCCGTACCTGTCTCTGACATAGACACACCTAGGGGCCCAGATAATGTGCCCCAATATGTTGTAACAAGTGTCCGCCTGTTCCAACTTTCCTATAGTCTCGTCTATTGGTCCCTCTGCTCCTGTACAGTCCGTGTGGCCATCATTAAGCTGTGAGAAGTGCACACATTGATCATCATTACAAATAAAGGCGCACGTCTCGTTTCTCTTCAGATATTTGTTAAGAACCTCACTCTCATCGTTGACTCCACTTCCTCCACTGTATCCCCAAACATCACAGTCCACCTCCCCATCATTGACCCATCGTAAAGGTAAGCAAGACCCGTCAGAACAAACTAGACTGCTGCACGTTTGGCCGGTGATTTCCCTGGTGTATGGAATCCTTTGTAATTTATAACCACAAAACGTTTCATCTCGTCCATTGCTGCAGTGATCATTGAGGTCACAGACATAAATGTAGGAAATATATTGGTGATCCTGTATACCAGAGCCACAGTCAAATAGGGAAAATAAATCCACTTCACTATGCTTGACAAGAACTTGGCGAAAGTTATTTCCCCCTATATTGGCCGAGATAGACACGATGTTCTCTCTAAACATCATCAAATTACCTCGATGTAGAGCTTTGCTAAAACTTTCACTCGCGGCTGGTTTTATTCTCAATTTGTTCTTGTCCTCAACTCGACGAGGTAGAACCGCCTCACACAAACTTAGTGAACTTACTTCATCCCCACAATTCACATCCACCCACCCGTCAATTAAACGAATGTCGTTTCTCGATAAGTCCGTGACGTCAATAGTGGTGTTGTCCCAACCAAACTGCCACAAGCCACACCCATTTCTAAACCCGCCAGAAGGTTTCCCCGTCAACCAATGATGAATGACTACTGGCCGAAATTCAGTTTGCCCCGTCTGCAGAATCCATGCAAAACCTCTAGCAAATTGTTTTATGTCTCGTTTAAGACCAAAGTAAAACTGTAAAGGTTGGCGAATAGACCGTATTGCTGATTGCAAAATGTTCAACTCTTCTTTAGTTTCGATTGTAGCAAAATAACTATGTTGTTTATAACAATGACCCTCAGCAATTGACCAATTTACTCTCGTATTTGTGTTCAAAAAATTATAACAGGACAGATAATTGGTGTGATCATTATGTTCAAACAATGTCCATCCGTCCAGACACTGCTTGCACATAGGCATTATCAAAACATGCTTTGAAAACCATGCTATGTACCCTATAAGAAGTGTGTCTCTCACGTTGACTGTGTTCGCTTCAAACCGAACCCCAAAGGCAACAACAAATATTTTGATGTCTGTAACTTTCTGCTGTTCAACAATCTGTGGTATACTTTTACACTCCTCAAACGATAAACTGATGCCAAGGAGAAATACAACAGCGACATGTGTCACGTTCTCTCTCACTCCATCCATCTCAGAAAACAAACTATGAACAAGGTCTATTTTTAGTTTAATGCTTTCTTTAAAAGTATTATTAACCCTCATCTTCCCACGCTTTTCATCAAATGCACTCTCGCGTGGTTGAATAGATGTCTTGAAGCGCCAAGAGCTGACGTTAACTCTAATATTGTCATCGGAGTAAATGTCGAGGACCTCAGAAAACATCACCCGTTTCTTTGTTACATCTGAGCTTGTTATAGCATTACCAAAGTCACTGGCCAGTTTTGTTTGATACCACCGATAATTTTTGTCTCTATAATCGCAATAAAGGAACAGGAAGTCTATCTTGTCGGTGGAACACCCAGCAAGAGGAAAGTTCCCTGATCCATCTCTTGGGATCCCTGCAAACCAAAAAAAAAAAAATGTATACACAAAAGTACTATTTCTACACAAGGAGAAAATAGTGGTAACTTACAACATTGTGTGTAGAAAATATTGACAAAATATTGCTGAAGGGAGTATTTATTTCTTGTTTGTTGCATTTCTGACACACAGTTGGGTTGACAGTGTATTCTTAGTGGTAAGAGGTTGGTATCCTGAGGTTGGTTTGCATGAAGTATCCTAGCACACGGGTCAGGTCAATCAGATAACTAACAGGGCAGGTCAGTGAGATAACTCACATGACAAGTCAAATGGATAAGTTACAAGTCAGGTCAATGCGATAACTCACAGGTCAGGTCAATGAGATAACTCACGGATCAGGTCAATGAAATAACTCACGGATCAGGTCAATGAAATAACTCACGGATCAGGTCAATGAAATAACCCACAGATTAGATCAATGAGATAACTCACAGATTAGGTCAATGAGATAACTCACGGATCAGGTCGATGACATAATTAATAGATCAGGTCAATGAAATAACTCACAGATCAGGTAAATTTGATACCTCGCAGATCAGCTCAATGAAATAATTCACAGATCAGGTCAATGAAATAATTACGGATCAGCTCAATGAAATAACTCATAGATCAGATCAATGAGTTAACTCACAGATGAGGTCAATGAAATAACCCACGGATCAGGTCAATGAAATAACTCACATATTAGGTCAAATGCAATTATTCACAGGTCAGGCCAATGAAATAATTCACAGGTAAGGTCAATGAAATAACACGCAGATCAGGTCAATGAAATAACTCACAGGTCAGGTCAATGAGATAGCTCACCGGTCAGCGTGAATCCAGTACAATGAAGTACCAATCACAAGACATCAACATAAAGTATGAACTACATACGCGATTCTACTAAATAATCTACAATGACTAGGCCGATATTCAATCGAAACGTCATTGTTACTCTCACAGGCCGTGACTCGAGCAGAACGTCCTTGTCACGCTTACCGGCTAAGACTCATTGATTCCTTCCTTCCTTCTTTGATTCTTTCTTTCTTTCTTTCCTTTTTTCTTTCTTGTTTTTCTTTCTGCACTCTGTCTTGTATTCACTTGTTAGTGTGTCGTGGAAAATACTGTAAGGGCAAGTCACCCTATTCTACCTTTGTATGACAATATCGCAAGGTGCGAAGTTGAATGTGAAACATGAGACGACGCCGTATGTGGTTCCCTAATTTCTACTCTCGTGTAGTCGCTTACTCACCTCCTAACTACGTTTCTCGGCCTTCATGATCTCATGGCGAGTGTGGGATTTCGTGCAAACAATACTACAGGTGAACTATTCTATATTATAGTTTGGATCTCTCTCTCTCTCTCTCTCTCTCTCTCTCTCTCTCTCTCTCTCTCTCTCTCTCTCTCTCTATCTCTATCTCTATCTCTCTTAGTATGTAACTCCCGCTCATCATCAACATTGAATGCCGTCTCCACATCGAATGTTGGCTACCATGGAGCGCCATTCCACTCCGTCTCTTGCTTTGATGGTGTAGATTTTCATTGGTTGACTGTCCATCTCTTCATGTTACTCGTCCATATTACTCTTGGTCCGCCTCTGCCTCTTTTATCTTGTATTTTCTCTTCCAATTTTACATTTCTTAGGCTGTTGTGTCTTTTAACATGCCCCAAAAATTGCATTTGTCTTGTTATAATTGTGTTTAGAAGTTCTCTTTTCATTTTTAGTTGTTTTAAAACTCCCGCTATGTATCGAAATTACAACATTAGAGAGGTATCGCTACACATATTTCATAACATAAATACGGGCAACAGTTTCACATAACACACAAATTACACGGCCACATATTAATTCGGCATAATTCTCTACAATAGCAAGTTTTTTCACACTCTTAACTCTTATGTCCATATCCACATCACACGTTCTCAGCTCTTGTCTCATAGTTGCTAAAATGCCTCACATCCAATCGAAATAATCTCTATACCAGTACAGTCTACTCAATACTTCATTAACTACCTTCTGATGGTTAATAATCATAACACGATTCTCACAATTGTCTTCAGACATATGTCCACACATATTGTCACAGTACTACCACCTGAATTATGCATACGTGTCTGGATTTGTTCTTAGACATTTCGTCTACATCATACATAGATTTGAGTAAAATCTAACCACACATCTACTTACTAAGAGATCCATAACTGGATAGTCAGTTCGGGCCTACTGGAAACATAATAAAAACTCTCTCTCTCTCTCTCACAACTTGTTACAGACAGAACTTGTCGCTCCAATGATCAGCTGTCTAATGTCCTGTCGCTTCCATGGTCAGTTGTCTAAGGTCCTGTCGTTCCCATGGTCAGTTGTCAAATGTCCTATCGCTCTCATGGTCAGTTGTCTAATGTCCATTCGCTCCCATGATCAGCTATCTAAGGTCCTGTCGCTCCGATGGTCAGCTGTCTAATGTCCTGTCGCTTACTTGGTCAGTTGTCTAAGGTCCTGTCGCTCTCATGGTCAGCTGTCTAAAGTCCTGTCGCTCACATGGTCAATTGTCTAATGTCCTGTCGCTCCCATGGTCAGTTGTCTAAGGCCCTGTCGATCCTATAGTCAGCTTTCTAAGGTCCCGTCTTTCCCATGGTCAGCTGTCTAATGTACTGTCGCAACCATGGTCAGCTGTCTAATGTCCTGTCGCTCACATGACCAGCTGTCTAAGGTGCTGTCGCTCCATTGGTCAGTTGTCTAATGTCCTGTCGCTCCCATGGTCAGTTGTCTAATGTCTTGTCGCTCCCATTATCAGTTGTCTAATGTCCTGTCGCTCCGATAGTCAGCTGTCTAATGTCCTGTCGCACTCATGGGCAGTTGTCTAATGTCTTGTCGTTCCCATGGTCAACTGTCTAATGTCCTGCCGCTCCCATGATCAGCTGTCTAATGTCCTGTCGCTCACATGACCAGCTGTCTAAGGTGCTGTCGCTCCATTGGTCAACTGTCTAATGTCCTGTCGCTCCCATGGTCAGTTGTCTAATGACTTGTCGCTCCCATTATCAGTTGTCTAATGTCCTGTCGCTCCGATAGTCAGCTGTCTAATGTCCTGTCGCACCCATGGGCAGTTGTCTAATGTCCTGCCGCTCCCATGATCAGATGTCTAAGGTCATGTAGCTCCCATGGTCAGTTGTCTAATGTCCTGCCGCTCCCATGATCAGCTGTCTAAGGTCATGTAGCTCCCATGGTCAGTTGTCTAATGTCCTGCCGCTCCCATGATCAGCTATCTAAGGTCATGTCGCCCCCATGGTCCACTGTCTAATGTCCTGTCGCTCCCGTGGTCAGTTGTCTAATGTCATGTCGCTCCCATGGTCAGTTGTCTAATGTCCTGCCGCTCCCATGGTCAACTGTCTAATGCCCTGTCCCTCTCATGGTCAGCTATCTAATGTCCTGTCGCTCTAATGGTCAGCTATCTAATGATCTGTTGCTCCCATGATCAGTTGTCTTAAGTCCTGTAGCTTCCATGGTCAGCTGTCTAATGTCCAGTCGCTTCCATGGTCAGCTCTCTAATGTCATTTCGATTCCATGGTCAGCTGTCTAATGTCCTGTCGCTCTCATGGTCGGCTATCTAATTTCCTGTCCCTCCCATGGTCAGCTGTCTAATGTCCTGTAGCTCCCATGGTCAGCTGTCTAATGTTTTGTCGCTCCCAAAGTCAACTGTCTAATGTCCTGTCGCTCCCATGGTCAGCTGTCTAATGTCATGTAGCTCCCATAGTCAGCTGTCTAATGTCCTGTCGCTCTCATGGTCGGCTTTCTTATGTCCTGTAGCTCCCATAGTCAGCAGTCTAATGTAATGTCGCTCCCATAGTCAGCTGTCTAATGTCATGTCGCACCCATAGTCAAATGTCTAATGTCCCGTCGCTCCCATGATCAGCTGTCTAATGTCATGTCGCTCCCATAGTCAGCAGTGTAATGTCCTGTCGCTCCCATAGTCAGCTGTCTAATGTCCTGTCGCTCCCATGATCAGCTGTCTAATGTCATGTCGCTCCCATAGTCAGCAGTGTAATGTCCCGTCGCTCCCTTAGTCAGCTGTCTAATGTCCTGTTGCTCACATAGTTAGCTGTGTAATGTCCTGTCATTCCCATAGTCAGCTGTCTAAAGTCCTGTTGCTCACATAGTCAGCTGTCTAATGTCCTGTTGCTCACATAGTCAGCTGTGTAATGTCCTGTCATTCCCATAGTCAGCTGTCTAAAGTCCCGTTGCTCCCATAGTCAGCAGTGTAATGTCCTGTCGCTCCCATAGTCAGCTGTCTAATGTCCTGTTGCTCACATAGTCAGCTGTGTAATGCCCTGTCGTTCCCATAGTCAGCTGTCTAAAGTCCCGTTGCTCCCATGGTCAGCCTCCTAAATCTAGTCTTTGTCTCAGTAAGAAGCTAGTGACGCCTCAAGATTCACGATCTCTGCTATAGACTTTATTATCAACTCCTTATATTTCTTTGTCTCCCTCAAGCAAGACCAGTCCATACAACTTGTATCTATTAAGTTCTCTACTTTTCATGTATTTTTTTCTTTTTATTCCCCTCCCGTTAACATATATGATCGTCTAATCTTCTTTTCGGGTGAGATAAATCTCCTTATTTCCTTAGTTCTGGTTCACTCACTTTTGGCAAGTCATTGTCAATCAATATTGTTGTTGCGTTTCTTTAGTATTATGAATATACCATGCAAACTGTCATGAAAATAAGCACCGATAAGTCATGTCCATTTCAAAAATAAGAACACGCACGAACATAAATATAGAGGATTGTATCATTGAGCGAGTTACAGACTTTAAATTTAATAGGAACAACATTCAATGATGATCGCAACATCGATCCAAAAAAAAAAACATTAAATATATCAAAGTAAACCAAATATTGGGACAACTAGCCCCACCATTGCAACACAAGATAGTCATACAAAGAATCATCTTATACAGAATATTTTCACTTCTTCCTTGTGATATCTGAGCCAAAGATGGTCACTTACGAAAAAAACATCAAGAAAGCTAGTCTCCTTACATATGAGATGTTTTTGGAAAGGCACATGGGATGATCGGAGGAGACATAATCGGAAATGATATCGTAAGTGTGAGATCGTCCATAGAATTTGGAACTACAAACAGAGACAGTAAATTAATTAATTTGCTCATCTTGAAACAATGTCAGTAGATTATATACCATAATAAACATATAATAAAAGAGGAGATGAAAGAAAATTCCGTGGTAGACCTAGAGTAAGTGGATTGAAACGATCAGTGACACGCTACAACTAAACTAAATTACAATTACAGCATTTTTTTTTTTTATGCTCTTTCAGAACGTGTTCATTACTCTTCTTAACTGTCCATGGTATTCTCAACATTCTTCTGCAAAACCACATTTTTGCAGCCTTCAGTGATCTTCTAGTATGGTGTCCTATTTTCCATGATTCATATCCATATGTTAAGACTGATTCTACATAACATTGAAGAACTCTTTTTTTTTGTTTCTATTGTCAAAAATGGAGTGCACAGTATCTTCCTCATTTTTTTTGGAAAGATGCTTTTGCCTGAGCCATTCTACATCTCACCTCTGTTCTACATATACCAAATGAAGTTAACATTGTTCCTAGATATTTAAATTCATTTTCCTGTTTTATTATTGTTCCGCTTGTCTTTATTGTGCTTTTCGGTGTTTGTCTTTTGTTGCTTCCATTACTTGTCTTTTTACCATTAGGGCTGAAGCCTTTACTTTCTTTACTTGTCTTATCTATAATGTGTCTATTTATAATAGTTGTAATTGAAAAATAGTTATATTCTACTTACCTCCACAAACATGACACGTTGCAAAGACCAGTAGGTAAAGAATTAAAACAGCCATACTTTGAGCTATAGATCCGAGAGTGGAAGTCGCAAAGCGAAGTCACTCAAAGCTAACGAAACAGACAATGCAGTTGCTGTATCGGGACACAAGTAAAGACCAGGTTCATTGTCAGGAAATTCTAAGCACGTTAAAGCTCGTTATTTATCATTTTAGCACCGGAAATAATATTCTTTACATTTAATGACAGTACTTCAATCACTCTTATAAGGTTCAGACAGCAAGGGCGTCTCCCTAATTTGTTGATGAGTGAAATTACTTCATGAAATACTACATAGATTTGACTACATACAGAATAAAATAAAATGACAGCGTTTATATGAAATACAGAAATTGATAATTCAATTGATTTAATAATTTGCTTTGATGGGGAAATTACCATCTCTAACTAGTTAACCACGTGCTCTAAAATAAAGTGAATTATCATCATGTGTCATACCGGTAGGCGTAGAGGATCCTTCCACAAATTTGTATCCATAGTGCATCGTGTCAATTATGCTGTCGATTGTATTCCATGCCATGACACCAACCTATCCAGTATTTTCTCGTTTTGTCGTCCGCGATCTCTCTTTTTCTCTATTTTGTCAGTTATAACCAAGTATTTCAACTCTCATCTGTTCATGGTGTGATCGAAAAATATTGATTGAAACTTTCTGATGTTTCTTATGAGCTCCATTTTTATGTGGGTTTTTATGAGAATTTCCGTATTGGTCTTTCAGCTGTCCGGAGAACTTTCAACATTCTACTGGGAATTCCCATCTCTTTGGCCTCCAATCGTATTTTCATCTGTTTGACTATTGTGCATGTTTCACTTCCATATTTCAACATTAGCTCTACATAACACAGTTGAACTCATAAATCGACTACAGAAACCAAAACAAACAAAAAAATGATTCTATAAATTACACTTGATATATGAAAATAATGATTAGATGTGATTAGCCAGATGAACTGATTATGCGAAACAAATAATGATAATCAAAGTCCAGGTTTCACCATTGCTAAGACATCCAGACATATTTATGCCAGCTAAACAACAAATGATAAATAGCATTTTCATACCACCTTTGTGCTATGAACGTCAGACATGGACCCTTTCTAAATCACATTTAAGAAAGATCAATACATGTGAGATGCGATGCTTGAGAAAAGAAACAAACAACACAAGAAGAAATAGAACACCAAATGAAACCATAAGAAAAATAGTCGGAACAAAACCCTGCTAAGGATATATATAACAACAACAACTTAAATGGTTGGGCCACCTGGTCAGAATGAATCCTTATCAATTATCATCAAGGGAGTTCTTCTCGAGAATGCATGGAAAAAGACCAAGAGGAAGACCCAGAAGAAGATGGATAGATGCAGTGACAGAGGCATGTACCAACAAAGGAAAGTCAACAATTCAGACAGTTCGAGCTGCTCAAGAACGACAAATGATATAAACCACGACAGCTTTTAGGTATCAGTCCAAAGAGAAAAGAAGAAGAAGGGAAGAAGAAAGTACATGTAATGTGACAGAATTGATGAGCCGATGATGCGAAAGAAGCAACGAAAGTCAAAGTCCAGGTAAGTGACAGAATTGATGAGAGTCGATGATGAGAAACAAACAACGAAAGTCAAAGTCCAGGTAAGTGACAGAATTGATGAGAGTCGATGATGAGAAACAAACAACGAAAGTCAAAGTCCAGGTAGGTGATAGAATTGTTTTTGCAGCACACACGGCATACATTTTCTTCTTCAACTAGCTATTGGAACTGGCTATCTCTACGTTGTCCGCCCTTAGACTGCTGATAACTGCAGTAATTTCGTTACGTCTATGTGCTATGTGTATACATTAAGGGTAAAGATAGACCCTTCGCAATTAATGCTGGGTCAAAGTGTGTCACTTCTTTGTGCTAAATTCATTTAGTGGGTTGGCCAATTACCACGTTACCTTCCTAACTGCTTTGCTTTCCCAAAGAATATCTCCGGTACACATTTCAATAGGCTGAGTGGACCTCGAAAGTTTTTAGTACCGACCACAGCATTTTTTTCCTATATGCAGGCATTTGAACCATGAACCTTCAAGTAATAATGCATGTGATATAACATATAAACATAGATCTCACATACGATCCAAACAACGATTTACCACAGGGAACGTGCACATTGTAAACAACGCGCTAGTCACCAACACTACAAGGCATAATGGCGTCATTGCTCTAAATAAAAATAGTTGTTTTTTAAATTTTAAAATGACAAACTGCACATGATACTGCTTATGTTCCAGTAAGTCTGTTATGCACACTGTATGCGCCAGACGGTCCGATGTTTTAATATGTAATCTATATGTGCTAGTGCTATTCATACTCATTTTAATTGTGTACAAGTCAAAAGAATAGGAATGGCAACAAGTAATTTTAATGTCATGAAGAACATACTAACATCAAAACAAATAACACCAGGACTGAAACTAAGAATAGCAAAATGTTACATCTTCTCAATATTCCTGTATGGTGCAGAAAAACGGCCATTAGGCAAGAATACAGAACAGAGAATTAAAGCCTTTGAAATGTGGATATATAGAAGAATAGGCAGAATTTGATGGAAGGAAAAGAAAACAAACGATGAAGTCTTAAAACAACTAAAAATGAAAAGAGAACTACTTAGCATATTTCAAACAAGACAAATGCGGTTTTTGGGCCATATTAAAAGACACAACAACCTACTAAAAGTGATCCTGGAGGGGAAAATACAAGGTAAAAGAGGCAGAGGCAGACCAAGACTAACATGGACGAGTAACACCAAAAGATTGACAAACCAGCTTATGACAACCTGCACCATCAAAGCAAGAGACAGAGCAGAATGGCGCTCCATGGTAGCCAACCTTCGTTGCGAAGACGGCACTCGATGATGATGATGACAAGTCTTGTATGTCTTTCACTCATGCCGGTGACATTGGGTCTCTACCTCTGGAGGTAGTGAGTGGGATCTAATAGTGTCTTAAGATGTCTCGTGTCTTTTCTCTTTTGTTTCTTTTTTCCATCTCTTCGTACCTCAATTTTCCCAGTTGTTACAATATATTCCAGCTGTTCCCTTCTTATTTCATCGCCGAAAAAAATGATGATTGTTTCTTCCAAATACTGGATATTACTTTTCTTCTTGCTTTGGCTTCTTTCTGAACGTTTTCATTACTTTTTTAGCTGTACATGGCATTCTGAACATTTTTATACAAAATCCCATTTCTTAAGCCTCCAGAGATTTTCTTTAATGTTGTTATATTGTCCATGATTCACACCCATATGATAAGACTGGCTCTATATAACATTTAAGAACTCTTTTTCTTATTTCTTTTGAGGTTGCTAATAATAAGAATGATACTATAATCGTTAATGGTGAGTGATATTATTGTAGTTGTGTTTATCATAATGATACTAGCGATAACGAGTGGTCTAATATTTACGATAAATGTAAAACTAGATAATTCTAAGGATAATTATAGCAATGATGCTAAATATCGCGACAGTGATGCATTTATAGAGATAGTGATGATGATTACCGTTTGATGTTAACATTTGAAATTTAGAATAAAAATGTTATCAAAATGGCCTTCCTGTAATGTTATTTTGTCTACGCCTTTGAATTGTCTCTACATTTTTCCGGCCGTTATTTAGACTCGTCAGATATCGCTGACAATACAAAGAGAATAACTTCCCATCTCATGAATAATTGATGGTTACAGCTCAGGTGCACGCAATTTGCTGGTGACAAACGATAAATCGAAGATAGGCATTGTTGTCATGTTTATCAATACTGTAGCAATCACAGGAACAGTTTACTGTGAGCGATACGTTATAAATATTGTATACGATAAGGTTTTATATTACTGTTATTTTGTGTGAATGTCTTTATCTTCCTTTCTACCGTAATACAATGACGCATACTTATTCTATTGGCGTATAATAGTTATGTTGTTGGATACCAACAAAATCACTCATAGATGTCAAATTGTTTTTTTTTTTTAATATTAGGATATTCTTATACATCGGTGGCGACAGTTGCATAGCAACATTAAGTCTCATGTGGTATCAGTTAGTATCACATACACACTCGATGTACACTCCAGTCGTAACTCGGCAAACATCAGTTCGCTGGATTGAGTGCATTGGTCAAACTGGCAATGTGAGCAGCAAGTGGTCACTAAGAAAACTGGACTTAACTGTGACTTTTTACTTGGGGTATGTGAAGTGTTTGTATCTCTGCTAGAACAACAAACATGGATAATCTGCAGGAAGGCATCATTGAAGCTGTAGACTCCTTCATGTCAGATATGCAGTAGAGAGACTGGTCCGAGCGAGATTATCGCTTCTATGTTTACCAGGTAAGGGGTGTAGCGCACATCAAGTGCGTGTGTTTGTGTGCGATAACAAACGATATCACATTAAACTGTACAATTTGATGCACCTGGGGCCACCAATGTATACAAATATAGCCACGTGCTCGGGACATATTTATTCTGTCTGCAATGGCGAGAAACACGAGCAGATATCACATCGAACTGCAAGGCATGGCTTCTGAGCATCGAAGTATTTTACGCATGGCCGCATTATGTATTAATTCCAGTCTTTCAGTCCGCGTGTGGCTGAGAATTAGAATCGTCAGTGCATACTCAATAATCGGAACCACCAGTTCTTTATACATGAGGACAAGTAGATGCTATCCACAGTGTGTGGGCTCCATTATCCTCATTGCTGACAGGCACTTCCTGACCTTCTTTAACAATTGATCTACGTGCTGGGTGAAAGCAAGACTTCGGTCAAACTGTACACCCAGGAACTATAATTGTGGCTCCTTTTAGCAACCACTGAACTCATACTCACACTGCCTCACTAATGGTGCCACTGTGTTAACAATACGAGGTTGTTAAGGGATAACCGTGAACATTCCCCTGTTTTACAAGTACTTCTACCTCACACCATTATTTGCTCAAACGGGTAAGTTCAGCTTGGAGTTCTCAAGCAACCTGCTCCTATCTCTACCTTTGCGGTAAAACAAAAGTTCCTCAGCGTAAAACAGTGTCCTCCCTGGACCTGAAGACGGATTACCTGTTATTCAAACAGTGTAGGCTTTGGAGACTGAGTTAAGACCTGAGGTAGGGCGAGATGTATAGCGGTAGATTCGGAAGTGTACCTACCGCATTCCTATACACTATTCTGTTGAGAAAAAAAAAACCGCTGATATCCAGTTAAGAAGGACTGAACTAATACAAAGCACATCGCTGAGCCATCATGAAATAAATTGATACCCTGTTGTACCCATTATAAAGATCTAATGCAACAACATCTGTCTGAACACCCGAATGAAATCCCTCTTAGACAATGTGGACAATAACAGAAACAATAACCCGTGTCTCTCTACCGAGACGGTAGTCTCGGATCGTGAATGGAAGAAGACGTCGACTATGAACACGTCGAAGTACCAGGCTAATTTGATTGCAGTTATTTTCTCCAGCAGCTTTCCCATCATATTCTGTATTGTGATTATTCGATAACTTTGAATTTGGTGTGATCGCTCCCAGGTTTCGGCAAAGCTATCAAATATGAATGCAGCCAATCTTTATTATAATCGTTGAACTCTCAGTACTAGTGTTGAGGATATCTGCCAGTTCATCAAACTTCTTAACAGACAAATCTGTGATATCATCGCGCAGCTGGATTCTATTTGGACCTGCTGCACTGGTTTTGACGCCACGTAAAGCTGCCCTACAGTTATTCACCCTCACACGCAGATCATCATCTTTGTCTCGATCCCCACACAGCTCATTATCCATGTCCCGATCCCCTCACAGCTCATCATCAATGTCCCGATCCCGTCACAGCTCAACATCAATGTCCCGATCCTCTCACAGCTCATCATCAATGTCCCGATCCCCACACAGCCCATCATCAATGCCTCGATCCCCACACAGCCCATCACCCATGTCCTGATCCCCTCACAGCTCATCATTAATGTCTCGATCTCCACACAGCCCATCACCCATGTCCCGATCCCCTCACAGCGCATCATCAATGTCCCGATCCCCACACAACTCATCACCCATGCCCAGATCCCCTCACAGCTCATCACCCATGTCCCGATCCCCTCACAGCTCATCATCAATGTCTCAATCCCCACACAGCGCATCATCACTGTCTCGATCCCCACACAGCTCATCACCAATGTCCCGATCCCCTCAAAGCTCATCACCCATGTCCCGATCCCCTCAAAGCTCATCACCCATGTCCCGATCCCCTCAAAGCTCATCACCCATGTCCCAATCCCCTCAAAGCTCATCATCAATGTCTCGATCCCCACAAAGCTCATCACCCATGTCCCGATCCAATCACAGCTCATCATCAATGTCTTGATCCCCACATAGCTCATCATCAATGTCTCTATCCCCACTCAGATCATCATCAATGTCTTGATCCCCACACAGCTCATCATCAATGTCTCGATCCCCACACAGCCCATCACCCATGTCCCGATTCCCACACAGCTCATCATCAATGTCTCGATCCCCACATAGCTCATCATCAATGTCTCGATCCCCACACAGCCAATCACCCATTTCCCGATCCCCACACAGCTCATCACCGATGTCCCGATTCCCACACAGCTCATCATCAATGTCTCGATCCCCACATAGCTCATCATCCATGTCTTGATCCCCACACAGCCAATCACCCATGTCTTGATCCCCACACAGCCCATCACCCATGTCCCGATCCCCACACTGCTCATCAACCATGTCTCGATCCCCACAGACCTCATCATCAATGTCTCGATCTCCACACAGCCCATCACCCATGTCCCGATCCCCACACAGCCCATCACCCATGTCCCGATCCCCACACAGCTCATCATCAATGTCTCGAACCCCACACAGCTCATCATCAATGTCTCGATCCCCACACAGCCAATCTCCCATATCCCGATCCCCACACAGCTCATCGTCCATGTCTTGATCCCCAAACAGCCCATCACCCATGTCTCGATCCCCACACAGCTCAACATCAATGTCTCGATCCCCACAGAGCTCATCACCAATGTCCCGATCCCCACACAGCTTATCATCAATGTCCCGATCCCCACACAGCTTATCATCAATGGCTCGATCCCCACACAGCTCATCATCAATGTCTCGATCCCCACACAGCCCATCACCCATGTCCCGATCCCCACACAGCTCATCATCAATGTCTCGATCCCAACACAGCTCATCATCAATGTCTCGATCCCCACACAGCCCATCACCCATGTCCTGATCCCAACACAGCTCATCATCAATGTATCGATCCCCACACAGCTCATCATCAATGTCCCGATCCCCACGCAGCTCATCATCAATGTCTCGATCCCCACATAGCTCATCATCAATGTCTCGATCCCCACACAGCCCATCACCCATGTCCCGATCCCCTCACAGCTCATCATCAATGTCTCGATCCCAACACAGCTCATCATCAATGTCTCGATCCCCACACAGCCCATCACCCATGTCCTGATCCCAACACAGCTCATCATCAATGTATCGATCCCCACACAGCTCATCATCAATGTATCGATCCCCACACAGCTCATCATCAATGTCTCGATCCCAACACAGCTCCTCATCAATGTCTCGATTCCCACACAGCTCACCATCAATGTCTCGATCCCCACACAGCCCATCACCCATGCCCCGATCCCCACACAGCCCATCACCCATGTCCTGATCCCCACACAGCCCATCATCAATGTCTCGATCCCCACACAGCTCATCACCCATGTCCCGATCTCCACACAGCTCATCACCCATGTCCCGATCACCACACAGCTCATCACCCATGTCCCGATCCCCACACAGCTCATCACCCATGTCCCGATCACCACACAGCTCATCATCAATGTCTTAATCCCCATACAGCTCATCAATCATGTCTCGATCCCCATACAGCCCATCACCCATGTCCCGATCCCAACACAGCTCATCATCAATGTATCGATCCCCACACAGCTCATCATCAATGTCTCGATCCCCACACAGCTCATCATCAATGTCCCGATCCCCACACAGCTCATCACCCATGTACCGATCCCCGCTCAGTTTTTACATTTTTATTTTGGCTATGGTTCCACCCACCGACTCATTCTAATCTCTCTGCACCAGATAGTGTTGGACAAATCCTTCCCTTTATTTTCACCTGTCTCCTGCCATGTAAGACCTGCAGTCTGCAAATATGAAAACTCTGGTTCTCTATAGCCCCGTTCATATTTGTGTGCACTCTCCAGACAAGTTTGTCACATTTGTCACTTCGCCGCCTTTCACAAACTCTGCCCACTTCTCACTTTTAACATTGTTGACCAGTTTTTGCGAATAATCAAATAACTGAACACTAAACAGTGACAATAAGCGGGGTGTTTATTTGAGAAAACAATGATAATGTATGTATATAACTAAAACACACATAGTATTTTGGAACAACAAAGTGATTCAAACAATTGTAATGTATTCACATATATATGTACAACTATACAAAATATAATTACAGGCAATGTCTCCTTTACTCGGAGAAACTTTAAAAAAGAACTGAAGATAGCATATTTTATCCTGTTAATACCGAGACCCTGCTTTTGTATGCACCATGCGGGTTAAGCTCCCCATCTCCAGTGGATTGTGAAAGATAACGTGGTGACCTTTGTAAATAAACAACGATAAGGGTCAGAATTTGTTAAATATAGTGACAACAAGCAACTTCCAAAAAATGAGGAAGACACTATGTAATCCATTTTTGACTATAGAAACAAGAAAGAGAGTTCTTAAATTTTATGTAGAGCCAGTCTTGACATATGGATGTGAATAATGGACAATAGGGCAACAGAAAAGAAAATCACTGGAGTCTGTAGAAAAGTGGTTTTACATAGGAATGTTGAGAATACCATGGACATCCAAGAAGAGTAATGAAAACGTTCTGAAAGAGGCCAAAGCAAAAAGAGAGCTAATTTCCAATATTAGGCAGAAACAATCGTCATTTTGTGGCCACGTAATGAGCAGGGAGCCGCTGGAATATATTGTAATAATTGTGAAAGTAAAGGGACAAAGAGATAAAGGGAAGCAAAGAGAAAAGATACCAGACAGCTTAAGAGAATGGCTAGGCAGAAGGTCAACAACAGAAATGATAAATAGCTGTCCAGAACGAAAGTTGTGGAGAGACATGATCACCTACGCCAGCAGGCCCGGAACTTGATGATAATGAGTGACAACAATAGTAGAGGGAAAATTGGGCCATGATAACGGTATAGACAAACTGTGAACTGTGCTTTACACAGTAATAAACGCTTACATATAGACAATTATATTGAGTAATACATGTGCAATAATGGGTGGGAGGGGGTATGAATAATACAGGTGCAAAATGTAGAATAAAATAAACATGTTATTACACAGCTAATGAATAATACAGGTGCACAAATGTACAATAAAATAAACATGTTAATACACAGCTAATGAATAATACAGGTGCTCAAATGTACAATAAAATAAACATGTTAATACACAGCTAATGAATAATACAGGTGCACAAATGTACAATAAAATAAACATGTTATTACACAGCTAATGAATAATACAGGTGCACAAATGTACAATAAAACAAACATGTTAATACACAGCTAATGAATAATACAGGTGCAAAAATGTACATTAAAACAAACATGTTAATACACAGCTAATAAATAATACACGTTCTAGTACACAAGTCAATAGCATACATGACAAAACTGTTGGTTTTTGTTTTTACAATGAAGATATATAAGAATGTCACAATGACAGCACTTGAACGTGGTGTGGTTTTCTCTTCCTGTACTCTGGATAAAGCGTGCAATGTTTAATACTTCTCAGTTTAATATTAGTAGGAACAGCGTTGTGTTTAGAGTCTCATTGGATCTACAGTGTTAGATCTACTACCGGTTGGAACACCCTAGGGGTCTCCTTTGTGACATATTCTATAAACATCAGGATCAGCAATTAAAAGACCTACTTGAGTGGCTGATTGTTTTTTCAGCGTTCTTTGATAGATTCATGGGTCGACTGCACCGAGTAATAATCGCTGCATTGCCTCTTTAGCTCGTTCTTTGTAAGCTTCACCGACGTTTCTGCCAGCCAAAGCGTCATCCAGGACTTGCAAACTGCTCCCCACACCTTCTACGTCGGTAAGGCTATACCGCCGATTCTTAACGTTTCAAATTTTCTATATATAAAAGTATATACTTAACGACAGGGGCAAAAACCCGTATTCGCTTTTACTATGTTTTCTATATATCCCTACATAACACATTTTTACGACAGGGGCGATACCCCCACCCTTTACAATGGGGCTCCTTTCACGCCACCATGATTTTCATACATCTGTCACCTTTAGGTCACATTCTTTACTGACCTTTGTATTCACAACATCTATGATTTGAACATACACCCATTTGTCAATAGACATTTGCCACATCAATGATTTAAACCTGCATCGTTCTAGTCAATAAACATGTACCACATGTTAGATTTGAAACTGGACCGTTCAAGTCAGTAAACATTCATCACTTCTAAGATTTGAATACATGTCTGCTCAGTATCGAAAGAACGACACATTTGATCGCCGTGGTTTATCTTAACATATTAACATGAGATTTCATTATTTGTGTTGTATCATAAAAGAACTTCTTTACACGTGAAGATTATAATTATATCAGCCTTTTTTTACTATAAATTTGTAGTCCAACCACATATAAAATGTGCTATGGAAGAATACCATATATATATATATATATATATATATTTAATATAGGCTAAAACTATGGGCTAAAACTAAGAATAGCAAAATGTTACATCTTTTCAATATTCCTGTATGGTGCAGAAACATGGACATTAGATCAGAAAACAGAACAGAAAATTTAAGCCTTTGAAATGTGGATTTATAGAAGAATTGGATTGAAAGAAAAGAAAACAAACGAGGAAGTTTTAAAACAACTAAAAATGAAAAGAGAACTATAAAACACAATTAGAGCATGGCAAATGAAATTGTTGAGTCACGTTAAAAGACAACAGTCTAATAAAAATAATATTGAAAGGGAAAATACAAGGTAAAAGAGGCACAGGCAGACCAAGATTAACATTGACGAGTAACATCAAAAGATGGACAAGTCAGCCTATGAAATCTGCACCATCAAAGCAAGAGACAGCATAATGGCGCTCCATGGTAGCCAACCTTCGATGCGGAGACGGGACTCAATGATATATATATATATATATATATATATTGCCCGTGTGTTACCGCTGCCTCATTATGAGGGAAGTAGAGAATGGTGACACTGTGACCTTCCAGGCATGTCGTAAGAGGCGACTAATGAGATTGTTCGATGGCTTGACAAGCTGTCATTGTAAAAAATATTGTTATGGAAACTGAGCCATAGAATTTAGAAGCAGTAATCTTTGCAATATGTGTTATTCTGGCACGCAAGGTTTGTTTTTGAGATTGTGGTACTGCACTATGTGCCGTCTTCGGCTCGAAAGAACAATATATATAGAGAGTATATATATATATATATATATTTATATAACCGAAACTTCAAGTGTTACACAGGTAAGCAACATCGTGAACACAGCTTCCATTACACCACGAGCTCAACATAGGTAAATGTGTCAGGCTAAGCTGTGGCAAATCTTGAGTGGGCCGAGCACACAATGTCATCAAACAGGTCTGTAGGCTCACAAAATAACCGCTGGCGAGGAGTGGATACCGGTGCCTACGTCATTCGGGGGCACATTCTCAAGTATTGTCACACTCGACAGGAAATTTAGGGAACAGAACTCAGTCGTGTCAATGCGGAAATCAATGGTCTCATCTGGGATAACACCGATGAGGAAGATGGAGTCATCTATACAGATGGATCCGTAAAACCACAGAAAAGGAGTACATGGGTATTTACAGCAAACTCGGCAGGGTAAAAAAGTTAAGGAAAACATGATGCATACGTTATGACCACGAGTAGCATGACGATCGAGGTGATGGTAGTAACCAGGGCATTCTTCTGGTTAAAGTCTCAATATAACACCTTTGCCTACATACTGAGTTATTCGATGAGCATGATAAGAAAGGTGAAGGATAGGCTCTGAACGCAGGCAATGGGTAGAGTCGTTGCAGAAGTCAAAAGTAAAGCGGGTCACCTTTGTCTACGTCCATGGACATGCAAGACTAGGGGGAAATGAAAGAGCGGACAGGTTGGCTAGCGGCGCTGTTGTTGAAGACGGTCAACCAATGGATCGACAAACGTTATCAATACCCTCCGAGATGTGAGAAAGCACATGACTTCGACAACCATTAGTCACATCACTCTTTCGGATGAAAGAGATGGGAGTAAAGATGGGCACAGCCAGAAACAAGAAGCATTGTGGGCGTATAAAAAGACTTATCAGCCACCATAGAATTGGAGTCGTCAGTCGCTGGACACTGTGGGACGTGCTGATGGGGGATCTGAGCTCCTATGAACATGTTCTTAATGCAACAATAATGACCTGGAAATAACTCAATAAATCAATCATGAACACCTTCTGAATAGGCCGTACCCCTGATCATTAAAAGCATGGAATCCCAATCACACATGGCTTCGAGCTATTCATTGTGTATACCATTTTATCATAACAAGCAAAAATATCAATGTTAAACAAATCATCAATGGGCATATATAATTACATGGGGAATTGAATAAAAAAGTTAACTGAACACATTATAACAACATACGATGTGTTCTTTTTTTTTACTGAATAAAATATGGCAAATACCATACATATATTTAATTACTACATATAGTATATTATTAAAATGTATTACTTTCTTAATTTATTTCTTATCCGTTCTCTATCTTTACCACTTATCTTCCCGTTCATTTTCTTCCTTATATTTCTTTCTTACCACGCCACTTCCATGATGTAAACAAAATTAATTGATTCATAAATGTCTGGTTATCAAAATGGTGACTGGAGGCGACTGCAGTAAAGTGTAGAGGAATTGTAACAAGTCCCAGCTTTTTTCTGGGACTGGAAGTGTCATCTGTGTTCGACTACAAATTTGCCACCAGTTTGACTGCGGTCGGATCATGTGTTTTACCGAAATGAAGGACTGACTTCATTTGATGGGACAGTGATTCTTGGGGCACACTAACTGATCATAAAGTCTATACCGGAATTGGCGTTAGGTGCATTGAAATTATGCTACCCGTGGCGGTCAATACGGCGACTCGGAAATATTCATTCTGAACTGAGCGCCATTCATACAGCTAGAGCTGTACGATCAATAGCACACTATGAACGTCAAAAACTGCGATTTTTACAGAATGCAAAACTTTAAAAAAAAAAAGGATCCGGATGAACACTTTGTTGATTACTTGAACGCGGGCTGAGCAGATATAGAAATGTACTACAGTGTTAAAGAATCGTTATACATACATACAGTGTACTTGGTCTATTTTTGGAATCGTTTATGGGATTACTACCAAAGTCGATTTAATAACTTTGGTAACCTATAAGGTGCAACATGTAATTTAGTACATTACGCAACACATTCATTGTTGAGATTACATTATTTGGCTAGTTAAATGCATATCTTGTTCATAAAGGAATTTCTAGTTGTTCGGCTCTTGGCCCACTACTCTTAAGGTTAAACGTTTGGTCATGTTGTTGGAACTGAACTAAACATTGATTATATATAAGAGCATCCTACCATTCTACAATTAATGCCCATTCCTTCCATCCGACATAATTAAGCCCTCAACGTTAACCTGACATCCATCTCGCTTGAACTTGTTTAGGCCCCTGCTTGGTCAGGGCGGAGCTATCCTTGAGACTATCAAGCAAAGGTACTGCAGGTATTGACGTGGCCTCTTCAATTATTGCTGCAAGGTTTGAAAATTGTGGCTCTGTTTTCTTATTGACAATCTGCAGCATGCTCTGCTCTGGTTACACTTTCTAGAAATACTATACGCTCAGCGAAGGAATCTAATGGTTTGCTTTCATATGATGGGGAAATAAATGTCAACAACGATGGAGAAGTCTATAAGGCGTTCATTTCAAGTACAACTAATCTACTTTAAGAATTGCCCGGCCCAGACGGCTCTGTTTATCCAAGGGATCCATTCTGAATGCAAATGCTTCGTGTTTTAACTGTGTGACTCAATATGCTATATTTAACGACCATTAGAATTGTGCTACAATCATCATCATCAAGTGCCGTAGCCGCAACGAAGGTTGGCTACCATGGAGCGCCATTCTGCTCTGTCTCTTGCTTTGATGGTACAGGTTGTCATAGGCTGGTATGTCCATCTTTTGATGTTACTGGTCCATGTTAGCTTTGGTCTGCCTCTGCCTCTTCTACCTTGTATTTTACCCTCCAGGATTACTTTTAGTAGGCTGTTCTGTCTTTTAACATGCTACAATAGAGATACGAAATCATTTTATTTCTGAAAGCAAGCCTAATTAAAATAACCACCAACAGTGGTATTTGAGTGAGATCACTGATAGTGGTTTTCTAATCTCTCCAAGCTACAAACACCAACACTAAAATATCGGCAGTCGTATTTTGTTTATATTTCAGACTTCTAATGCAAGACTTCAAGATTTGTTTACCATCTTAAACAAATACCAATTGAATTGTTAACTGTAAAAACATAGTTTAGATCTAAATGTACTATTTTCCATTAAAGAAGTAAAGACTTAAATAAATGTCACCTTCCATCAATTATAGAGATGTTTATAAACATCCACATGAGCTTGAAGCTTTGCTACTCCAGCATTGTTTTATAAGCAGCCAACACTACTTCGTGAGAATCTGATCACTCATCAAACTTGTCTTTACTCACGGAAGCAACACTACCTATCTTCAAAGGTCTACCTCGAGTCCAACAAGACATTGCGGTGTCCATTATTTTCACCATAATCAACACCAACATTACAATTGTGGTTTCTCTCTAATTTACTGCGCCAAATGAAACAATTTTCTATAATATAAGCCGGCTACTAAATTCATGCATCTATATTGTAGGATGGTAATATCTGTACATTATGGTTTTTCATATTGTCTCAGCACCTGTTTCGATTGAAATAGAAAAAGGCAGTAAGTACATTAAGGACAATTAAGTTGGAGGAAACATTTATTTCTAATATTTCTTATAACAGCAATTTTCACTTGTCTCTTATTTTCAGTTAATTGTCTGTGATGTAGAGGTTTGAATCGTTCTTGACTCTCGATGTTTAAACTGTTTCCATTTAGCAAAAATGGCAGGTATGGTATACAGAATTGGGTTTGCAGCTGAGTTGACAGGCAGAACGATAACCGTAGTCCAGGCATAAGCTTCATTGCTAAGCACGTGACCAACAAGAGTCAATAAACCCATAGATGCAACAGGAAACCAGCAGAGAAAGTTGGACAGTGCTACAAGAGACAGTTGTTTAGCCACTGTTATATCTTGTGCTCGTCTGGACGCTACACCGGCAGCACTGTTCACAGACATAGCTCGGAAGATGGCTCTTTGACCGTAGACAACGATGAGAACCAGACATAAATTGAGAACAATGAAGACGGCAAACGAGAACTCCCAGCCATTGAGTCGTTTAGTTGTTAAAGGTAAGCCAAGACACATTGCGTTAGAAGAATATATTTCAAACCTGAACACAATGGGAGTCAGTGCAAGAAGGAAACCAATGATCCAAGACAAAGACAGAACGGTAATTTTACTCATTTTGGAAAACTTGACTTGACCAAACGGAAACTTCATCACCAAAAACCTGTCCAGAGTAATAAGGAAAACAAAAAATGTTGACGTTTCACTAGAGAGTGTAGCCAGGAAGCCAGCAAGTTTACATACAACACTTTCTCTCCAGCTCTTGTCATACAAAACATAAACCTCACGATAGTAATAATCCGCTCCAGCAATAATGAACAGATAGACTCCCATAATAAAGTCAGATATACCCAAGTTTGTCACAAACAGGCCATAACCTGTTCTGAGAACTGACCTGTCCCAGATTACACGATAACCAATAACTGTCAAGTTCCCAAGAACAGCAAGAACCGCGACCACCCAGAGAAGGACACGCTGAACATCGATACCTATCAGATGAAAGCAGGAAGAAATCGCCAAGCCAGGAGCGTGACAAGTGTGTTCTGGAATGTTTTCCCCTCTAATCTGTGGGCAGCACAACTCAAAACTGTCAGTGTACAGTTCTTGACTGATTGTAAGGCCGTTAAAGAAATTTTCACATACATCAATGATGTTTAGTCCACGTAAATCTAGAGTCTGTAAGGTCAGTTTAGTGAGAAATATCTTGTTTTGAATGTCAGTGATTTTTGTGAAGCTCAAGTTTAAATGAATCAAGCTGGGAAACCACACAGAGAAAGATGGATCCAGGAATGAAACACACGTGTGGGAAATGTCGAGTGTTTCTAGAAAGTTTAATTGAAAGTTTCTAAAATCAATAAGTTCTGAATTAAATGATATGTTCCAGTGGCGAAGGTTTTGAAGTGTATAATCGGTGAAATCTAGGCAATCTAAGATATAAAGCCGATTGTAGCTGAGATTCAATTCTTGCAGATCGACTGTGTAGTAGACGAAGTAAATTTCTAGTTTGTATATTTGACACTTGGACAAAATAATTATTGTCATCGTTTGTAAATTTTCCAGGAACTGAAAATCTGTTTTCGACAGATCCATTCCAGATAAGTCCAAGTAGCGACTTGTACTGCCAGCGAATGTACCTCTTTGTAATGTTATTGTTCTGTTGTAATCTAATATCGTAATAGTCCCAGATATACAACGCAAACCTTCAGTACAAGTCACGTGACAATCCACCTCGTCGTCTTGATGTGGACAGTCAGGAAACCCGTCACAAACTAGGTCAGGATGGAGACATATTTTACTGTTCCAGCAGGCAAAGTTTCCGGAACACGGGACAATAAGGTAATCGCGTTCATCTTCTCCAGAAGGGCAGTCTATCTTTCCGTCCAGGACATAATGTTGAGGGATACAGTAAGTGTTTGGACATTTAAAATACCCCTCTGGACACTCAAAGTCTGTACAGTTATCAAGATGGGACATATCTCTACAGCCCAGAACAGCTCCATAACTGTCTCTAACATAGACACACCTGGGGGCCCAGATAATGTGCCCCAATATGTTGTAACAAGTGTCCGTCTGTTCCAACTTTCCTATAGTCTCGTCTATTGGTCCCTCTGGTCCTGTACAGTCCGTGTGGCCATCATTAAGCTGTGAGAAGTGAACACATTGATCGTCATTACAAATAAAGGCGCACGTCTCGTTTCTCTTCAGATATTTGTTAAGAACCTCACTCTCATCGTTGACTCCACTTCTTCCACTGTGTCCCCAAACATCACAGTCAACCTCCCCATCATTGACCCATCGTAAAGGTAAGCAAGACCCGTCAGAACAAACTAGACTGCTGCACGTTTGGCCAATGATTTCCCTGGTGGATGGAATCATTTGTAATGTATCACCACAAAACATTTCATCCCGTCCATTGCTGCAGTGATCAACGAGGTCACAGACATAAATGTAGGAAATATATTGGTGATCATGTATACCAGAGCCACAGTCAAAAAGGAGAAATAATTCTTCTTGAGTTTGGTTGACAAGAACTTGACGAAAATTAGTTCCCCCTATATTGGCCGAGATAGACACGATGTTCTCTCTAAACATCATCAAATTACCTCGACCTAGAGCTTTGCTAAAACTTTCACTCGCGGCTGGTTTTATTCTCAATTTGTTCTTGTCCTCAACTCGACGAGGTAGAACCGCTTCACACAAACTTAGTGAACTTACTTCATCCCCACAATTCACATCCACCCACCCGTCAATTAAACGAATGTCGTTTCTCGATAAGTCCGTGACGTCAATAGTGGTGTTGTCCCAGCCAAACTGCCACAAGCCACACCCATTTCTAAACCCGCCAGAAGGTTTCCCAGGCAACCAATGATGAATGACTACTGGCCGCAATTCAGTTTGCCCCGTCTGCAGAATCCATGCAAAACCTCTAGCAAATTGTTTTATGTCTCGTTTAAGAACAAAGTAAAACTGTAAAGGTTGGCGAATAGACCGTATTGCTGATTGCAAAATGTTCAACTCTTCTTTAGTTTCGATTGTAGCAAAATAACTATGTTGTTTATAACAATGACCCTCAGCAATTGACCAATTTACTCTCGTATTTGTGTTCAAAAAATTATAACAGGACAGATAATTGGTGTGATCATTATGTTCAAACAATGTCCATCCGTCCAGACACTGCTTGCACATAGGCATTATCAAAACATGCTTTGAAAACCATGCTATGTACCCTATAAGAAGTGTGTCTCTCACGTTGACTGTGTTCGCTTCAAACCGAACCCCAAAGGCAACAATAAATATTTTGATGTCTGTAACTTTCTGCTGTTCAACAATCTGTGGTATACTTTTACACTCCTCAAACGATAAACTGATGCCAAGGAGAAATACAACAGCGACATGTGTCACGTTCTCTCTCACTCCATCCATCTCAGAAAACAAACTATGAACAAGGTCTATTTTTAGTTTAATGCTTTCTTTTAAAGTATTATTAACCCTCATCTTCCCACGCTTTTCATCAAATGCACTCTCGCGTGGTTGAATAGATGTCTTGAAGCGCCAAGAGCTGACGTTAACTCTAATATTGTCATCGGAGTAAATGTCGAGGACCTCAGAAAACATCACCCGTTTCTTTGTTACATCTGAGCTTGTTATAGCATTACCAAAGTCACTGGCCAGTTTTGTTTGATACCACCGATAATTTTTGTCTCTATAATCGCAATAAAGGAACAGGAAGTCTATCTTGTCGGTGGAACACCCAGCAAGAGGAAAGTTCCCTGATCCATCTCCTGGGATCCCTGCAAACCAAAAAAAAAAAAATGTATACACAAAAGTACTATTTCTACACAAGGAGAAAATAGTGGTAACTTACAACATTGTGTGTAGAAAATATTGACAAAATATTGCTGAAGGGAGTATTTATTTCTTGTTTGTTGCATTTCTGACACACAGTTGGGTTGACAGTGTATTCTTAGTGGTAAGAGGTTGGTATCCTGAGGTTGGTTTGCATGAAGTATCCTAGCACAAAGGTCAGGTCAATGAGATATCTAACAGGGCAAGACAATGAGATAACTCATAGATCAGGTCAATGAAATAACTCACAGATCAGCTCAATGAAATAACTCACAGGTCGGTTCAACGAGATAACTCACAGGTCAGGACAATGAGATAACTGACAGATCAGGTCAATGAAATAACTGACAGATCAGGTCAATAAAATAACTCGCAGGTCAGGTCAATGAAATAACTCACACCACGTCAATAAAATAACTCACAGGTAGGGTCAACGGGATAACTCGCAGATCAGGTCATTGAGATAACGTAACGTAAATAAAATAACGCATAGGTCTGGTCAAATATATAATTCACAGTTCAGATCAATGAGCAAGCTCACCGGTCAGTGTGAATCGAGTACAAGGAAGCACCAGTCACAAGCCATAAACATAAAGTATGATCTATATAAGCGATCCTACTTGATAATCTATAATGACCAGGTCGAGACTCAACCAGAACGTCATTGTCAATCTTACCGGCCGAGACATAATCACAACGTACTTGTCACTCTTACTGGCCGAGACATAATCACAACGTACTTGTCACTCTTACCGGCCGAGACATAATCACAACGTACTTGTCACTCTTACCGACCGAGACTCAAGCAGAACGTCCATATCACTCTTACCGGCCGAGACTCAAGCAGAACGTCCTTGTCTCTCTTACAGGTCGAGACTCAAGCAGACCATCCTTGTTTCTCTTACCGGCCGAGACTCAAGCAGAACGTCCATATCACTCTTAATGGCCGAGACTCAAGCAGAACATCCTTGTCTCTGTTACCGGCTGAGACTCAAGCAGAACGTCCTTGTCTCTCTTACCGGCCGAGACTCAAGCAGAACATCCTTGTCTCTGTTACCGACCGAGACTCAAGCAGAACATCCTTGTCTCTGTTACCGGCCGAGACTCAAGCAGAACGTCCTTGTCTCTCTTACCGACCGAGACTCAAGCAGAACATCCTTGTCTCTGTTACCGGCCGAGACTCAAGCAGAACGTCCTTGTCTCTCTTACCGGCCGAGACTCAAGCAGAACGTCCTTGTCTCTCTTACCGGCCGAGACTCAAGCAGAACGTCCTTGTCTCTCTTACTGGCCGAGACTCAAGCAGAACGTCCTTGTCTCTCTTACTGGCCGAGACTCAAGCAGAACGTCCTTGTCTCTGTTACCGGCCGAGACTCAAGCAGAACGTCCTTGTCTCTGTTACTGGCCGAGACTCAAGCAGAACGTCCTTGTCTCTGTTACCGGCCGAGACTCAAGCAGAACGTCCTTGTCTCTGTTACTGGCCGAGACTCAAGCAGAACGTCCTTGTCTCTCTTACTGGCCGAGACTCAAGCAGAACGTCCTTGTCTCTGTTACCGGCCGAGACTCAAGCAGAACGTCCTTGTCTCTGTTACTGGCCGAGACTCAAGCAGAACGTCCTTGTCTCTCTTACTGGCCGAGACTCAAGCAGAACGTCCTTGTCTCTCTTACCGGCCGAGACTCAAGCAGAACGTCCTTGTCTCTGTTACTGGCCGAGACTCAAGCAGAACGTCCTTGTCTCTGTTACCGGCCGAGACTCAAGCAGAACGTCCTTGTCTCTCTTACCGGCCGAGACTCAAGCAGAACGTCCTTGTCTCTGTTACCGGCCGAGACTCAAGCAGAACGTCCTTGTCTCTCTTACCGGCCGAGACTCAAGCAGAACGTCCTTGTCTCTCTTACCGGCCGAGACTCAAGCAGAACGTCCTTGTCTCTCTTACCGGCCGAGACTCAAGCAGAACGTCCTTGTCTCTGTTACCGGCCGAGACTCAAGCAGAACGTCCTTGTCTCTCTTACCGGCCGAGACTCAAGCAGAACGTCCTTGTCTCTGTTACCGGCCGAGACTCAAGCAGAACGTCCTTGTCTCTCTTACCGGCCGAGACTCAAGCAGAACGTCCTTGTCTCTCTTACCGGCCGAGACTCAAGCAGAACGTCCTTGTCTCTCTTACCGGCCGAGACTCAAGCAGAACGTCCTTGTCTCTGTTACCGGCCGAGACTCAAGCAGAACGTCCTTGTCACTCTTACCGGCCGAGACTCAAGCAGAACGTCCTTGTCTCTCTTACCGGCCGAGACTCAAGCAGAACGTCATTGTCTCTCTTACCGGCCGAGACTCAAGCAGAACGTCATTGTCTCTCTTACCGGCCGAGACTCAAGCAGAACGTCCTTGTCTCTGTTACCGGCCGAGACTCAAGCAGAACGTCCTTGTCACTCTTACCGGCCGATATGTACAAGTCGATGTTTATAGAAGAAGCTAACTGATCACCTGTGTTCAAGTCACTGACGCAAGATAAACGATATATATAACCGGTGTAAGCACATACTACTTAAGGAACACAAATAAAATGTGTGGCATTGAATTTTATTTTTTGGTTTGCACATGCTTTTTTTTAGCTATGTTATTTAATGTCTATGTAATTGTAACGTTGTTGGTATCTTTATTTCCACCCTTCTTTTAAGTTTTGACCCGTATAATGTAAGGAATTGAATCAACGGTCACAACATAAACAATTTTCAATATGCGGATGACACAGTCTTAATAACAGAGACAGAGAATGAACTACTAGAAATGATAGACATAATAGTAAAAGTAACAAACAAGAAAGGTCTCAGCCTGAATAGCAAAACAGAAGTAATGGTCATATCGAAGAAACAATCATCACCATCATACAGCATAAAAATAAACAGGACAAATTTGAAAAAAAGTGCAACAGGTCAAATACTTGGGCACAATAATAACATCGGATGGAAGATGCACCACAGAAATAAAAAGCAGAAAAGTTCAGGCCAAAATAGCTTTTCAGAAAATGTAAAACATCTTATGCAACAAATCTATGTCTATCATCATCATGTACCATACTGGGTGGCGTAGGCGATCATGTCCCTCCACAATCTTCTATCTACAGTGCATCTTATCAGTTCTGTTCTTGACTGTTTTCCATGCCATGACACCAAGCTATCCAATATTTTCTCTCTTTGTCGTCCGCGATCTCTCTTTCCTTTTATTTTGCCAGTTATAACCAAGTATTCCAACTTTCCTCTTCTCATGATATGCCCGAAAAATGTTGATTGCTTCTTTCTGATGTTTTTTAAGAGCTCCCTTTTTGTGTTGGCCTCTTTGAGAACTTCCTCATTGGTCTTTTTAGCTGTCCAGGGAACTTTCAACATTCTTCTGAGAAATCCCATCTCTGTGGCCTCTAACCGTCTTTTCATTTGTTTGTCTTCTGTCCATGATTCGCTTCCAGGTCAGAATTGGTTCTATGTCTATAGAAGGGGAAGGAGAGTTCATCTGCGCTCTATATAGACAATTCTGACCTATGGAAGTGAATCATGAACCGTAAAGAAAGAAACGTAAAGACGGTTAGTGGCCACAGAGATGGGATTTCTCAGAAGAATGTTGAAAGTTCCCTGGACAGCTAAAATGACCAATGAGGAAATTCTCAATGAAGTCAACACAAAAAGGGAACTCCTAAGAAACATCATAAAGAAACAATCTACATTTTTCGGGCACATTATGAGAAGAAGAAAGTTGGAAAACTTGGTTACAACTGGCAAAATTCAGGGAGAGATCGTGGACGACAAAGAAAGAAAATACAGGATAGCTTGGGTCATGGCATGGAAAACAGTCAATGTCGATGGAGATACTGTAAGGAGAAGTCACCGAATTCTACCTCGGTATGACAGTATCAGAATGTGCGAAGTCGAATGTAACACGTGACGACGCCGTATGTGGTTCCCTAATTTCTACTGTCGTGTAGCTACTTACTCACGCCTGACTACGTTTCTCGGCAACCATGATCTCGTGGCAAGTGTGGGATGTGGTGGAATCAATACTACAGATGAGCTACTCTATAGTCCGTTCAGAAATTCGTGCCCACAGAGTTTAATAAATATCTCGGAAACTGTTTGATGAATTTCTTTAATAGTTTTTCATTAAATCTTATTTTTTTTTTACCGACCTTCAGGCTAACTTTTTGTCCTACTGGCATTCATTTAGGAAAGATTTTTTTATTATTTGATGTATGTGCAAATTCGATTTTCTTGCTTGTCCTAAATTTTAGGATTTTACAATACCCACATTTATTGTAATCAACTCACCATTTAAAAAGACAAATTTCACGTGCTCTCTCCAGTATATTAGAACCAAGTCGAAGTAACTGAACCGTAACTTGTAAGACGCGAGTCTCCGATGTTTTTTTTTTTTTTTTGGTTATTTCATTTCCGGTTTCTTGTTAAATGTATCCAAATAAGTATTTTGACAAACTATTTTCTATTAATGAATATTCCTGTATGTGTGATGATTTGTAAGCTGTTGTGAAGTGACTACTTGATTTTTAAAACCATAAAGAGTTTAAAGTGTAAATTCATCACTATGCAAAATGTAACTGTTTTATTGTACAGGCACTTGTGCAAGGAATCCAAAAGGGTCGGTTATATTACAATATTTAAAAGAAAAGAAAACAGAACACATGCATCTCTAAATATAGATAGAAAGTCTTTTAATCGATGGCTAGGTCATAATTTTGACACTGCAGAGGCAGTCAAGCAAGGAAGAAAAATTAAAGTTGATGATTTTGACAACGATATTATTGAATGTGAAAATGTTTGAATCGAATCAATTTATTAGACTGAGCAAACTTAAAGTTCGACTGCAATTAGAATGTGATATTGAAATCTCAAAAACGACTCTTTGGAAGATCGTAAGAGGCGTTGGTTTCACTTTTCGTAAATATACTAGTGGTAGAAATATTGTTTCTGTAAAACCATACCTGATAGCTGCTCGATGTCCCGTCGCTCCCATTGTCAGTTGTCTAATGTCCTGCCGCTCCCATGGTCAGCTGTGTAATGTCCTGTCGCTCCCATGGTCCATGGTCAGCTGTCTAATGTCCTGTCGCTCCCATGGTCAGCTGTCTAATATCCCGTCGCTTGCATGGTCAGCTGTCTAAAGTCATGTCGCTCCCATGGTCAGCTGTCTAAAGTCCTGTCGCTCCCATGGTCAGCTGTCTAAAGTCATGTCGCTCCCATGGTCAGCTGTCTAAAGTCGTGTCGCTCCCATGGTCAGCTGTCTAAAGTCCTGTAGCTCCCATGGTCAGCTGTCTAATGTCCTGTCGCTTCCATGGTCAGCTGTCTAATGTCCTGTCGCTCCCATGGTCAGCTGTCTAAAGTCCTGTCGCTCCCATGGTCAGCTGTCTAATGTCCTGTCGCTCCCATGGTCAGCTGTCTAAAGTCCTGTCGCTCCCATGGTCAGCTGTCTAAAGTCATGTCGCTCCCATGGTCAGCTGTCTAATGTCCTGTCGCTTCCATGGTCAGCTGTCTAAAGTCCTATCGCTCCCATGGTCAGCTGTCTAAAGTCCTGTCGCTCCCATGGTCAGCTGTCTAAAGTCCTGTCGCTCCCATGGTCAGCTGTCTAAAGTCATGTCGCTCCCATGGTCAGCTGTCTAAAGTCCTGTCGCTCCCATGGTCAGCTGTCTAATGTCCTGTCGCTTACATGGTCAGCTGTCTAATGCCCTGTCGCTTCCATGGTCAGCTGTCTAATGTCATGTCACTTCCATGGTCAGCTGTCTAATGTCCTGTCGCTTCCATGGTCAGCTGTCTAAAGTCCTGTCGCTCCCATGGTCAACTGTCTAATGTCATGTCGCTTCCATGGTCAGCTGTCTAATGTCCTGTCGCTTCCATGGTCAGCTGTCTAATGTCCTGTCGCTTCCATGGTCAACTGTCTAATGTCCTGTCGCTCCCATGGTCAGCTGTCTAATGTCGTCTCGCTCCCATGGTCAGCTATCTAAAGTCCTGTCGCTCCCATGGTCAGCTGTCTAATGTCCTGTCGCTCCCATGGTCAGCTGTGTAATGTCCTGTCGCTCCCATGGTCAGCTGTCTAAAGTCATGTCGCGTCCATGGTCAGCTGTCTAATGTCCTGTCGCTTCCATGGTCAGCTGTCTAATGTCATGTCGCGTCCATGGTCAGCTGTCTAATGTCCTGTCGCTCCCATGGTCAGCTGTCTAATGTCCTGTGGCTCCCATGGTCAGCTGTCTAATGTCATGTCGCATCCATGGTCAGCTGTCTAAAGTCCTGTCGCTCCCATGGTCAGCTGTCTAATGCCATGTCGCGTCCATGGTCAGCTGTCTAATGTCATGTCGCGTCCATGGTCAGCTGTCTAATGTCCTGTCGCTCCCATGGTCAGCTGTCTAAAGTCATGTCGCGTCCATGGTCAGCTGTCTAATGTCCTGTCGCTTCCATGGTCAGCTGTCTAAAGTCATGTCGCGTCCATGGTCAGCTGTCTAATGTCATGTCGCGTCCATGGTCAGCTGTCTAATGTCCTGTCGCTCCCATGGTCAGCTGTCTAAAGTCATGTCGTGTCCATGGTCAGCTGTCTAATGTCCTGTCGCTTCCATGGTCAGCTGTCTAAAGTCCTGTCGCTCCCATGATCAGCTTTTTAATGTTCTGTCGCTCCCATGGCCAGCTGTCTAAAGTCATGTCGCTCCCATGGTCAGCTGTCTAAAGTCCCGTCGCTCCCATGGTCAGCTGTCTAATGTCCTGTCACTCCCATGGTCAGCTGTCTAAAGTCCTGTCGCTCCCATGGTTAGTTGTCTAATGTCCCGTCGCTCCCATGGGCATTTGTCTAATGTCCTGTCGCTCCCATAGTCAGCTGCCTAATGTCCTGTCGCTCTCATGGTCAGCTGTCTAAGGTCATGTCGCTCCCATGATCAGCTGTCTAATGTCCTATCGCTCCCATGATCAGCTTTCTAATGTCCTATCGCTCCCATGATCAGCTGTCTAATGTCCCGTCGCTCCCATGGTCAGCTGTCTAAAGTCATGTCGCTCCCATTGTCAGCTCATTATCAACTCCTTATATTTCTTTGTCTCAGTAAGAAGCTAGTGACGTCTCGAGATTCACGATCTCTGCTAGAGACTTTATTATCGACTCCTTATATTTCTTTGTCTCAGTAAGAAGCTAGTGACGTCTCGAGATTCACGATCTCTGCTAGAGACTTTATTATCGACTCCTTATATTTCTTTGTCTCAGTAAGAAGCTAGTGACGCCTCGAGATTCACGATCTCTGCTAGAGCCTTTATTATCGACTCCTTATATTTCTTTGTCTCAGTAAGAAGCTAGTGACGTCTCGAGATTCACGATCTCTGCTAGAGACTTTATTATCGACTCCTTATATTTCTTTGTCTCAGTAAGAAGCTAGTGACGTCTCGAGATTCACGATCTCTGCTAGAGACTTTATTATCGACTCCTTATATTTCTTTGTCTCAGTAAGAAGCTAGTGACGTCTCGAGATTCACGATCTCTGCTAGAGACTTTATTATCGACTCCTTATATTTCTTTGTCTCAGTAAGAAGCTAGTGACGTCTCGAGATTCACGATCTTTGCTAGAGACTTTATTATCGACTCCTTATATTTCTTTGTCTCAGTAAGAAGCTAGTGACGTCTCGAGATTCACGATCTTTGCTAGAGACTTTATTATCGACTCCTTATATTTCTTTGTCTCAGTAAGAAGCTAGTGACGTCTCGAGATTCACGATCTCTGCTAGAGACTTTATTATAGACTACTTATATTTTTTTGTCTAAGTAAGAAGCTAGTGACGCCTCGAGATTCACGATCTCTGCTAGAGACTTTATTATCGACTCCTTATATTTTTTGTCTCAGTAAGAAGCTAGTGACTTCTCGAGATTCACGATCTCTGCTAGAGACTTTATTATCGACTCCTTATATTTTTTGTCTCAGTAAGAAGCTAGTGACGCCTCGAGATTCACGATCTCTGCTAGAGACTTTATTATCAACTCCCTATATTTCTTTGTTTCACTCAAGCAAAACCACTCCATAAAACGTGTGTTTATTATCTTCCCTACTTTTCATGTAACATTAATTCATTTTATTTCCCTACCCATTAACATATATGATCGTCTAATCTTCTTTTCAGGTGAGATAAATCTCCTTATTTCCTGACTCGTTAACAATTTAGAGTTCTGGTTCACCCACTTTTGGCAAGTCATTGTCAATCAATAGTGTTGTTGCGTTTCGTTAGTATTATGAATATACCATGCAAACTGTCATGAAAATAAGCACCGATAATTCATGTCCATTTAAAAAACAAAAACACGCGTTAAATATAGATATAGAAAGGTACATCATAGAGCAAGTGACAGACTTTAAATTTAATAGGAACAACACTCAATAATGATGGCAAAATCGATAAAGAAAAATATATTCGATATAACAAAGCAAATCAAATATAGGGACAACTAGCACCAATATTGCAACACAAGATAGTCATACAAAGAATCATCTTATGCAGAATATTTTCACTTCCCCCTTGTGATATCTGAGCCAAAGATGGTCAATTATGAATAAACATCAAGAAAGCTAGTCTCCTTACATATGAGATGTTTTTGGAAAGGCACATGGGATGATCGGAGGAGACATAATCGGAAATGATATCGTAAGTGAGAGATCGTCCATAGAATCAATTTGGAACTACAAACAGAGGCAGTAATTTAATTAATTTGCTCTTCTTGAAACAATGCCCATAGATTATATTCCATAATAAACATATAATAAAAGAGGAGATGAAAGAAGATTCAATGGTAGACCCAGAGTAAGTGGATTGAAACGATCAGTGACACGCTACAACTAAACCAAGTTACAATGACTGTGCCTTGCAGCAAGAATTACAACTTTGTTTCTCCATCGACACTTGATAGTGATTAAGGGGAAATTAACAGAAAACGAAAATATGGTAATATCATCATCAAGTGCAGTGCCTGCCGGCGTAGGTGATCATGTCTCTCCACAACTTTAGATCTCGACAGTTATTTATCATTTCCGTTGTTGACCTTCTGCTGAGCCATTCTCTTAAGCTGTCTGGTATATTGTCTCTTAGCTTCTTTCTATCCCTTCGTCCCTCGATTTTTCCAGCTGACACTATATATTCCAGCTGTTCCCTTCTCATTCCATGGCCAAATAAAATGATGATTGTCTTCCTAATATTGCATATTAGCTCTATTTTGACTTTGGGTTCTTTCATAACGTTTTTATTACTCTTCTTTGGTATTCTCAACATTCTTCTGCAAAACCATATTTCTACAGCTTCCAGTGATTTTCTTAAATGTTGTCCTATTGTCCATGATTCATATCCATATGTTAAGGCTTGCTCTATATAATATTGAAGAACTCTTTTTATCTGTGTGTTTCTATTGTCAGAAATGGATTGCACAGTATCTTCCTCATTTTTTGGAAAGATGCTTTTGCCTGAGCCTTTCTGCAACTAAATCCGTTCTACATGAACCAATTGAGTTTAACACTGTTCTTAGATATTTAAATTCATTTACCTGTTTTATTATTGTTCTACTCGTCGTTATTGTGCTTTGCGGTGTTTGTCTTTTGTTGCTACCATTACTTGTCTTTTTTTACTATTAGGGCTGAAACCTTTTTTTTTTTTTACTTTTCTCATCTATAATGTGTCTATTTATAATAGTTGTAATAGAAAAATAGTTATATTCTACTTACCTCCACAAACATGACACGTTGCAAAGACCAGTAGGTAAAGAAATAGAACAGCCATACTTTGAGCTATAGATCCGATAGTGGAAGTCGCAAAGCGAAGTCACTCAAAGCTAACGAAACAGACAATGCAGTTGCTGTATCGGGACACAAGTAAAGACCTGGTTCATTGTCGGGACTCTCTACTCTCGTTAAAGCTCGCCGTTTGTTCAGTAGAGCACCGGAAATAACATTATTTACATTTCAATAAAGTACTTCAATCACTCTCATAAAGTTCAGACAGCAAGGGCGTGTCCTTGATTTGATGATGAGTGCATTTATTTCATGAAATACTACATAGATTTGTCTAAGTCTATAATAAAATGAAATTTCAGCTTTTAGATGAAATAAAAAAGTGGATAATTCTATTGATTTAATAATGTACTTTGATGGGGAAATTGATATCTCAAACTATTTATTTACATGTTATAATATAAAGTGAATCATTATCATCATCATCATGTATGATTGTATACAATCTTCTATCTACCGTACATCGTATCAGTTCTGTTGTTGTCTGCTTTCCAAGTCATGATACCAAGATATCAAGTATTTTCTCTCTTTGTCATTCACAATCTGTTTTTCTCTGTATTTTGCCTGTTGTAACTAAATATTCCAACTTTCTTCTTACCATGATGTGCCCAAAAACAATGTTGATTGTTTTTTTTCTGATATTTCTTAATAGCTCCATTTTTGTGTTGGCCTCTTCAAGAATTTCTTTGTTGGTCTTTGTAGCTGTCAGGGAACTTTAAACGTTCTTCTGAGAAACCCCACCTCTGTGCCCTCTAATCTGTGGTGCATATTAGTAAATAACATCATCGACGAAACTGACGAAATAACGTTAGGGGTTAAGGCAAAGGAATGCAAATGAATGCACAAAAATGCGAAGCTGCAGTAAAGCTAAATGTGAGGGAGAATTGAAAAAAATAGAAAAAATGATATGGTAAAAGCTTTACGTGGTTGTGGTTGGTATACGACACAGATTTGAACGACGTTTCGGCTCAATATGCCTTCAGCAGGAACAAACAAACAACAACACACACAGATATGTAAGTAAATATAACTAATACTATATAACTAACAGTAATGAAACATGTAGGATTAGTTATATTTACTTACATGTCTGTGTGTGTTGTTGTTTGTTTGTTCCTGCTGAAGGCCTATTGAGCCGAAACGTCGTTCAAATCTGTGTCGTCAACCAACCACGTAAAGCGTTTACCATACCATTTTTTCTATTTTTTTTCAATTCTCCCCCGAAATAACGTTAACTTAGTGTTTATGAATAACATTGGTGGTTTTGTTTCAAGGCTATTTGAATGAGTTTGAGCTTTTACTCGATAGCAGAAATACATATTTCACTGATATATGGAGTGTATATCACAGTGAGAAAGTGGTTGATGTTTATTTCACAGTGAGAAAGTGGTTGATGTTTATTTCACAGTGAGAAAGTGGTTGATGTTTATTTCATAGTGAGAAAGTGGTTGATGTTTATTTCATAGTGAGAAAGTGGTTGATGTTTATTTCATAGTGAGAAAGTGGTAAATGGAGTGTTTATCACAGTGAGAAAGTGGTAAATGGGATATATATCACAGTGCAAAAGTGGTAAATGTTTATTTCACAGAAAGTGGTAAATGGAGTGTATGTCACCGTAATAAAAAGTGGTAGATGGAGTGTATGTCACAGTGAGAAAGTGGTAAATGGAGTGTATGTCACAGTAAAAAAGAGGTAAATGGAGTGTATGTCACAGTGAGAAAGTGGTAAATGGAGTGTATATCACAGTAAAAAAGTGGTAGATGGAGTGTATGTCACAGTGAGAAAGTGGTAAATGGAGTGTATGTCACAGTGAGAAAGTGGTAAATGGAGTGTATATCACAGTAAAAAAGAGGTAAATGGAGTGTATGTCACAGTGAGAAAGTGGTAAATGGAGTGTATATCACAGTGAGAAAGTGGTAAATGGAGTGTATGTCACAGTGAGAAAGTGGTAAATGGAGTGTATGTCACAGTGAGAAAGTGGTAAATGGAGTGTATGTCACAGTGCAAAAGTGGTAAATGGAGTGTATGTCACAGTGAGAAAGTGGTAAATGGAGTGTATGTCACAGTGAGAAAGTGGTAAATGGAGTGTATGTCACAGTGAGAAAGTGGTAAATGGAGTGTATGTCACAGTGAGAAAGTGGTAAATGGAGTGTATGTCACAGTGCGAAAGTGGTAAATGGAGTGTATGTCACAGTGAGAAAGTGGTAAATGGAGTGTATATCACAGTGAGAAAGTGGTAAATGGAGTGTATGTCACAGTGAGAAAGTGGTAAATGGAGTGTATGTCACAGTGCGAAAGTGGTAAATGTAGTGCATCACAGTGCGAAAGTGGTAAATGTAGTGCATATCACAGTGCGAAAGTGGTAAATGGAGTGTATATCACAGTGCGAAAGTGGTAAATGTAGTGCATATCACAGTGAGAAAGTGGTAAATGGAGTGTATATCACAGTGCGAAAGTGGTAAATGTAGTGCATATCACAGTGCGAAAGTGGTAAATGGAGTGTATATCACAGTGCGAAAGTGGTAAATGTAGTGCATATCACAGTGCGAAAGTGTTAAATGGAGTATATCACAGTGCGAAAGTGGTAAATGTAGTGCATATCACAGTGCGAAAGTGGTAAATTGAGTGTATATCACAGTGCGAAAGTGGTAAATGGAGTGTATGTCACAGTGAGAAAGTGGTAAATGGAGTGTATATCACAGTGAGAAAGTGGTAAATGGAGTGTATATCACAGTGCGAAAGTGGTAAATGGAGTGTATATCACAGTGAGAAAGTGGTAAATGGAGTGTATGTCACAGTGCGAAAGTGGTAAATGGAGTGTATATCACAGTGCGAAAGTGGTAAATGGAGTGTATATCACAGTGCGAAAGTGGTAAATGTCGTGCATATCACAGTGCGAAAGTGGTAAATTGAGTGTATATCACAGTGCGAAAGTGGTAAATGGAGTGTATATAACAGTGTATTGACAGTGGAAACATGGTATTAACTAGCAGTAAGTCATATGGCTTCACCCGAGAAAATCAGTGATGACAACTTTCAGTGAATGACGAAGAGCAGCTCACAGTCTGAGAATGATATTATCGGTGAATGACGAGGAGGGGTTGAGCACAATATGAAAGTGACGTCGTCTACCTATTAATGAATGATTGAAAAGTGCGATCAGAAACGGACAGGGAACTCCCTTTGAATTGATAATGATGAGAATAGCATCACAGATATAATTAACAGTGTCACACAATGAACGTCATGTTTTTGTCTACCGATATATTACGAAATTTATGTCACAATTATGGACAATAATAAAGAGAAGCGGTATCTATTAAATAGAGAAACGAGTAATGTTAGACTAAGTTGGAGGATAACAAGTCTAAGCGAGAAACAGATATTATTCTTTTTTTCGTTTGCCAGCTTTTTTATCTGACGAAGTCCCTAGAAACTAGGACCTGACTTTTGCGTGGTAATCCATTTTTTTCCTGGCAGCTGTGTGCACAGGAGTCCCTCGCCGCACAGGCAGATAACTCCTACTTCGGAGGTACTTATATTTCTTCCGTCAATGAGTAATTGATGTTTTCAGCCGAGCCTCGCTGCTGAGACCAGGTGTGGTTGCCGCAGAGAGAAATCATATATAAAAATACCAACCGGTGTAGCCGGGATTTGAACCCATAACCTCGAGGCCAACAAGTCCCCCAAACATAGATATATCATGTATTTTACCTCGTAGTGAAACAGTGACAGTACCTCGTGCAGAGAGATAGTAGCAAAGGGCGTGAACGAGTTCATTCAAGGAGTTATGATTAAGAGATGCGAGCGGGATACTGAGGCAACAAAGATAGAGACAAAAAAATCAAGTGAGGGAGAACAAATTTGGTGAACGACATCGGCGATGGCAGAAGCACATGCAGGCGTAGAAAGAAGATCATGTTGATGGAAGCGATAGAGAGATAGAAAGAGAGAGAGAGAGAGAGAGAGAGAGAGAGAGAGACTGAGAGAACCAGAGTGACAGCAATGTTGACAGACATAGCAAACACGAAAAGGTGAATAACATTGGCAGATTGAAAACATTGCGATTGATATTAACAGTAAAATACATTGGCATATTTGGAAAGAAGGAGAAAGTGTGAACATCATCATCATCATGTGCCATAGCGGTTGACGTAGGCGATCATGTCCCTCCACAATCTTCTATCTACAGTGCATCGTATCAGTTCTGTTGTTGACTGTTTTCCGTGCCATGACACCAAGCTATCCAGTATTTTCTCTCTTTGTCGTCCGCGATATCTCGCGAACATAGAAAATAAGAATTACATAAACATGACTAAAATAAAAGAGAAGAAGAGGAGGAAGAAAAATAATGAGAAGGAAAAGGGTGAAAGAGGCAGACACTTCAGACAGAGAAACAGACTGAATAACAATCATAATCAGTGAGTGGAATTAGTAGCTCAAACATAGAAGATTAGATGTTGTGGGACAGACAAGTAGTAGCTTCCGTAATGGTGATATTGTCTTTAAAGTCCATCTCATTTCTAGATCTGGTTACTGTTTTGATTAGCAACTAAAATGTTCGTGTTTCGTGGGCGTATAGAAATAAGGATATCAACAAATCAACATCGACAGAACAGAAGTCAGGAATGTCGAACCAATGATTTAAGCTTTCTGCAATTCGATGCTTAGTCTTGCCGAAAGACGTAACAGCACTTCAGCGCATTTCATTTCGTCCTCTCTCTCTCTCTCTCTCTCTCTCTCTCTTCCCCCCCCCTCCCCCTTTCCCAAGCGTTTAATCTTTTCAGTAGTTATTTATGTACGACAGAGTATTACATTTACGAATTTTCTGAGTGTATGAGCCATGCATTACTTTGAAATACATGTGTTGTAAATGCATAACACTTGAAGTTGTCTTTCAGTGCTTAGTCTAAAGATAAAAGAATCTACGATGGTAATACACATATTGTTGTAATGATGTAATGACTGTTCTGAAAGTATTGAATTTGAACTGGACAAACCTTTATATCCCAAACCTAAGGATGTAATTAATCCGCACGTGATTCTCTCACAATTGATATATTGTGTGCCATATTGTTATAATTTTAACTGAACTAATCTATTTATTTTATTTACATGTTGTCACCAAGGCCAGATCATCACCATCACGCAGCATAACAATAAACAGGACAAATCTGAAACAAGTGCAACGTTTGAAATACTTGGGCACAATAATAACATCAGATGGGAGATGCACCACAGAAATAAAAGCTGAATAGCTGAGGCCAAAATAGCATTTCAGAAAATGGAAAATATCTTAAGCAACAAATGTATGTCTATATAAGTAAGAAACAGAGTTCATCGGTGCTATATAGAACCAATTCAGATCTTGGAAGCGAATCACGGACCGTAAACAAACAAATGAAAAGACGATTAGAGGTCACAGAGATGGGATTTCTCAGAAGAATGTTGAAAGTTCCATAGACAGCTAAAAAGACCAATGAGGAAGTTCTCAAAGAGGCCAACACAAAAAGGGAGCTCTTAAAAACATCAGAAAGAAACAATCAACATTGTTTGGGCACATCATGAGAAGAGGAAAGTTGGAATACTTGGTTACAACTGACAAAATAAAATGAAAGAGAGATCGCGGACGACAGAGAGAGAAAATACTGGACAGCTTGGTGTCATGGCATGGAAAACAGTAAAGAACAGAACTGATATGATGCACAATAGATAGAAGATTGTGGTAGGACATTATCACCTACGTCGGCCGATGATGATGACCAAGGTCAGATCAACAGCAATATCTTTGACTGCGCACACAATCAGAAACTGGATATTAGAGTCAGGGGTTTTTCAAAACCCATAACACAAATTATCGAATCACGATATCACGAAATTCAAGGAGTTACGAGAATAGCTGGCGAAACATGAAATTAGATAAAATCTCATAAGGGGGTGTGGCAATGATGCATCCTCTCTTCATAACTGAGCAACATCTATGATGAAAACATCATCAGAGATGTCTGAAACGATGACAGATTTGTGAAGTTCGACCCTTTCACAATAAAAGGGAACACCATTTCAACAGAACTCTTGATACTCTAATTATATAGTCAAAATGCCCAAACAGAGCAAAATGAGACAAAAGAGACAACTGAGTGTGTTAAAAAAGACAGGAAAGATCAAAAGCTCTAAACATAAAGAAAACTAAGATAATGACCATTGATAAAACAGGAACGCATTTGAAATTGTAACAAACTATGAATATCTGGGAACTAGTAATTAGTAATGAATTATGTATGAAAGATATCAAAAGATGATCATCAAGGGCAGCACCAAATAAAACGTCATGAAGAGCATGTGCACATTAAGATCAAGGCAGTAAACTAAAATTACTGACGATTTGTATCTTCCTGATGGCAACATACGATTGTGAATCATGGACAATCAGACAAACAGCAAGGAAGAAAATAGATTCATTCAAAACAAAATGCTATAGGAAAATCCTTGGGTAATGAAAAATAGTAATGAAGACATAAAACAGATTGAAAAATTGTATAAGAACTGGCTTACAAACACCATTGTAGAGAGGAAATTAAAATAGTTTCGGGAAATAACAAAAAAAAAAAAAAAAAAAAACACACACACAGCGGGCTGGAAAGAACAATAATGAAAGGCATGTGTCCAGGGCGACGCAACATGAGCCGACCAACAAGAAGGTAGTTTCAAGACATCAAAGAGACCTTAAGCATAAAAACAGAAGACGAGGGAGATCTGGCTAAAGACAGATATTCTTTCAGATGGGCTGTGGTGAGTGGAACGTTCTGTGGGAGATCTAGCTAGACATAAATTCTTTCAGACGGGTTGTGGTGAATGGAACATTCTATGAGAGATCTGGCTAGACATAGATTCTTTCAGATGGGCTGTGGTGAATGGAACGTTCTGTGGGAGATCTAGCTAGACATAAATTCTTTCAGACGGGTTGTGGTGAATGGAACATTCTATGAGAGATCTGGCTAGACATAGATTCTTTCAGATGGGCTGTGGTGAATGGAACGTTCTGTGGGAGATCTGGCTAGACATAGATTCTTTCAGACGGGCTGTGGTGAATGGAACGTTCTGTGGGAGATCTGGCTAGACATAGATTCTTTCAGACGGGCTGTGGTGAATGGAACGTTCTGTGGGAGATCTGGCTAGACATAGATTCTTTCAGACGGGCTGTGGTGAATGGAACGTTCTGTGGGAGATCTGGCTAGACATAGATTCTTTCAGACGGGCTGTGATGAATGGAACGTATACATAGGACAAGTGACCTGGTGATGAGCAAGGGCAGGAAAGATTTCACTAGAACACTGGTAGTTTGGTGATATAGTAAAACGCTGTAGTCACCGGACATTGTCATTAAAATCCTGCTAAACGGCTTTTATGCCCGTTTTGGCGAAATGAAAGTATGTCATGAATTATATACAGTAGATGAAACAGGGGGCTATTGTTGTTATTTTCAATGGTACTATTGCAATGAGATGTTCTTTGTAAAAATTGTGTGCGAAATTGATGAAAACCATGAAGTTTGTTTGCGCTGAACAACGAGCTTGGATCATTTGCATATCAATCAGGACTGTAATCACACGCTTACATTAGAGCTGTGTGATAACAATGGCGTACTCATGAAATGATTTGCAGTGCGGACGATTTGAGTGAAAGAGTTAAGTCTGGCATTTCCACTATATGTTAGCACTTTTATGCAATAAATTATACAATTTCCAATAAAATATTTTTTTAATATGAAATATACCGTAGTGGCTTGTCTACTTTTGAAAATTAAAGTCAACAGTTCAATCCTGTTGTCTGTTTTATTTTTCAACTTAATATGTATAGAGATATGTTCTAATGTCCAGTGCCTACAATGTTTTACTATATCACCAAACTACCAGTTTTCCAGTGAAATCGTTCTTGTATATTCTAATGTCATGAGGAACATACTAACATCACAACAAATAACACTAGGGGGCTAAAACTAAGAATAGCAAAATGTTAAATCTTCTCAATATTCCTATGTGGTGCAGAAACATGGACATTAGACAAGAAAACAGAACAGAGAATTGAAGCCTTTGAAATGTGGATATTTGGAAGAATAGGTAAAATTGGGTGGAGGGAAAAGATAACAAACGATGAAGTCTTAAAACAACTAAAAATGAAAAGAGAACTACTAAACACAATACAAACAAGACTAATGCTATTTTTGAGCCATTTTAAAAGACACAACAGCCTACTAAAAGTAATACTGGAGTGAAAAATACAAGGTAAAAGAGGCAGAAGCAGACCAAGACTAACATGGACGAGTAACATCAAAAGATGGACCAACCAGCCTTTGACAACCTGCATCACCAAAGCAAGAGACAGAGCAGAATGGCGCTCCATGGTAGCCAACCTTCGTTGCGGAGAAAGCACTCGATGATGATGAATATGTGATTGTGTATATTATGTATATAAAAATGTGCCCTCATTCGCAGGATATTTAACTACCGAACCATTTATGTTTTACAAAGCAACGCTTGCTGCCATTATGAAGACCACGTCTGGACAGATAACCGTGTCCGTACATATTGCAGGGAAGATAAACATTGCATGTCTGAGCCTCTGCTTCTTCTTCTTTTCTTCCTCATCTGCCTTTCAGCGTCGAGGGGAGATATAAAATCGGTCTTTTGCTCTTCTGTTCGTCTCTGCTGCTGTTATTTTTCCTAGTGCTTCTAATATTCCATCGATTCATCTTTTTCGTGGTCGACCCTTGGGTCTGCTGTTGTCACATCGTTTGCTCGTTGTGTTGTGTTTTCATTTTTCTGCCTTGTCACGTGGCCCCACCATTTTATCAGTTGTTTCATTATATATTCTATGACGGGTCTATACCTAGCTTTCTTCTCAGTTCTTCATTTCTGATCACATCTCTCAGACTGTTTCCCACCATTCGTCTAACACATCTCATCTCAGCAGAGGTTATTTGTCTTATTCTTTTTGCATCTAGGGTCCATGTCTGGCATTGGTAGCACAACGTTGGGATGAAGATTGTATTGTATAGTGCTCGATTTGCCTCTAGAGCAAATTTCCTTGTTGGACAATAGTGGTGATAACTATCCAATTATTTGAGAAGCTTTGTTGCATTTTGATTCTATCTCTGCTATCCGAGCTGATTTAAAATATATATACACATATATATATATATATATATATATATATATATATATATATATATATATATATATATATATATATTCAGACAAATTAAATTACTTTCCCGTTTACATTTTCGTGTTTCTTTGTTTCCAAATTGTCGCTGGTGAAACCAGGGTTGGTAGTCGTAGAGAGAAATCACAAATAAAAATCCCAACTGGTACAGCCAGGATTTGAACTCACCAGCTCTCTGTCTCGAAGCCGGCGTCTTGCTTCGAGACCAACCAATCCCCATGATTGTTACATATAACTTAGGCATTCATATTTAAAATTAAATAGCGGGACAATCACGCAAACAAGAATGGCTGATGTTAAAATGATGATAAGAACAAACGTTGTGGTAGCAATACATAAGGGAACAACTTTTAAACATAAAACTGATTTAACAAGTTACATATTTATGCTTTTAAATATGTCAGTTAATTAGAACAATACTATTTTACACGGCTGACATATTGCAAAATAGAAGACAAAGTTTAAATAGAAGCATGATAACACTATACAAGTTGTGATACCAAATTGCAAGAAATCTATTAAAGAACCTATATTTGACAACAAAAGTAAACAACAACAAAAAACGAACGTTATATGTAGTCAGTCCTGTTTAATATACTTCCGTTTGTGACTATCATAGGAGCAAGAAAACGTATGTTATATATAGGCAGTACTGTTATATACATCCGTTTGTAACTATCATAAGAGTAAGAAAACGTGTGTTATATATAGGCAGTACTGTTATATACACATCCGTTTGTAACTATCATAGGAGTAAGAAAACGTATGTTATATATATATATAGGTAGTACTGTTATATACATCCGTTTGTAACTATCATAGGAGTAAGAAAACGTATGTTATATATAGGCAGTACTGTTATATACATCCGTTTGTAACTATTATAGGAGTAAGAAAACGTATGTTATATATATAGGTAGTACTGTTATATACATCCGTTTGGGACTATCATGGTTGTAAGAAAACGTGAATCAATTCAGAGGAAGAGGTATGTTTACAGCACTCGGAAAAATGACAAATAATCAACAACAGAAAAAAATATGGACCAAGGCAGGATCGAACCCGTACTCAGTGGCACAGCGCCTTGCCACGAAAAGCCAAACGCTTAGGAACTCTGTAAGAAAACGGAATGTTATATAGTCATACCAGGTTATATACATCCGTCTGGGTCTATCATGGGAGTAATAAAACAAATGATATATAGAGTCCGTACTGTTATATACATCCGTTTGAGACTATCATAGGAGTAAGAAAACAAACGTTATAGACTTAGTCCAGTTATATGCATCTGTTTGGGGCTATCATTGGAGTAAGAAAACAAACGTTATAGACTTAGTCCAGTTATATACATCCGTTTGAGACTATTATAGGAGTAAGAAAACAAACGTTATAGACTTAGTCCAGTTATATGCATCCGTTTGAGACTATCATAGGAGTAAGAAAACAAACGTTATAGACTTAGTCCAGTTATATACATCCGTTTGTAACTATCATAAGAGTAAGAAAACGTGTGTTATATATAGGCAGTACTGTTATACACATCCGTTTGTAACTATCATAGGAGTAAGAAAACGTATGTTATATATATATAGGTAGTACTGTTATATACATCCGTTTGGGACTATCATGGTTGTAAGAAAACGGAATGTTATATAGTCATACCAGGTTATATACATCCGTTTGGGTCTATCATGGGAGTAATAAAACAAATGATATATAGAGTCCGTACTGTTATATACATCCGTTTGAGACTATCATAGGAGTAAGAAAACAAACGTTATAGACTTAGTCCAGTTATATGCATCCGTTTGAGACTATCATAGGAGTAAGAAAACAAACGTTATAGACTTAGTCCAGTTATATGCATCCGTTTGAGACTATCATAGGAGTAAGAAAACAAACGTTATAGACTTAGTCCAGTTATATGCATCCGTTTGGGGCTATCATAGGAGTAAGAAAACAAACGCTATAGACTTAGTCCAGTTAAATGCATCCGTTTGGGGCTATCATAGGAGTAAGAAAACAAACGTTATAGACTTAGTCCAGTTATATACATCCGTTTGAGACTATCATAGGAGTAAGAAAACAAACGTTATAGACTTAGTCCAGTTATATACATCCGTTTGGGGCTATCATAGGAGTAAGAAAACAAACGTTATAGACTTAGTCCAGTTATATGCATCCGTTTGGGGCTATCATAGAAGTAAGAAAACAAACGTTATAGACTTAGTCCAGTTATATACATCCGTTTTAGACTATCATAGAAGTAAGAAAACAAACGTTATAGACTTAGTCCAGTTATATACATCCGTTTGAGACTATCATAGGAGTAAGACAACAAACGTTATAGACTTAGTCCAGTTATATACATCCGTTTGAGACTATCATAGGAGTAAGAAAACAAACGTTATAGACTTAGTCCAGTTATATACATCCGTTTGGGGCTATCATAGGAGTAAGAAAACAAACGTTATAGACTTAGTCCAGTTATATACATCCGTTTGGGGCTATCATAGAAGTGATAAAACGAACGTTATAAAGAGTCAGCCATGTTATATATAACAGAATATCGAGACTACTATGAAAGTAAGAAAATAATCTTTTATAAGAGAATAAAGAGGGCTTTCCAAAAAAAATAAAGAGAGGTATTGCAAAAAAAAAAAAAAAAAACATTAATGGTAACGGAAATCAAGAAGAAAATACAATTTGTTGTTCACATGATCTGAATGTTCTATGATAACAATGTTGATGTTGGCTATGAAAACAATGTTGATGTTGGCTATGATAACAATGTTGATGTTGGCTATGAAAACAATGTTGATGTTGGCTATGATAAAAATGATGATGTTGGTTATGATAAAAATGATGATGTTGGTTATGATAAAAATGATGATGTTGGTTATGATAACAATGTTGATCTTGGCTATGATAACAATGATGATGATGTTGGCTATGATAACAATGTTGATGTTGGCTATGATAAAAATGATGATGTTGGTTATGATAAAAATGATGATGTTGGTTATGATAACAATGTTGATGTTGGCTATGATAACAATGATGATGATGTTGGCTATGATAACAATGTTGATGTTGGCTATGAAAACAATGTTGATGTTGGCTATGATAGCAATGTTGATGTTGGCTATGATAACAATGTTGGTGTTGGCTATGATAACAATGTTGATGTTGACTATGATAACAATTATGATGTTGGCTATGATAACAATGTTGGTATTGGCTATGACAACAATGTTGATGTTGGCTATGATAAAATTTGTGATGTTGGCTATGATAACAATGTTGATGTTGGCTATGATAACAATGTTGATGTTGGCTATGATAACAATGTTGATGTTGGCTATGATAACAATGTTGATGTTGGCTATGATAACAATGTGGATATTGACTATGACAACAATGTTGATGTTGGCTATGATAACAATGTTGATGTTAGCTATGATAACAATGTTGATGTTGGCTATGAAACAATGTTGACGCTGCCGGTAATGTTTTTGTTTTTAATGATGAGACTTGTGACGATTGTATTAATTGTGATTGTGATATTACAACAATGATGATACTTTTAATGACGATGATTATTCTGCTACGAAGTAATGATGGTACTGATAACAGATGATATCGTATTATGATGACAGCTACCTTATTGTTAAAGAATGTGCTCATGAGTGTGATGATTTCATTAATATTGATGATACATATTTTTAGAACATTGATGTTAGTGAGAATGTTGAAGGTGATGATTATACAAATGAGGTTAATAATAATGACAAGAAGCAATCATTATAGAGGTAAGTAAAGTAAAGAGCCCCAGTCACGCCAAGTGGCCTATAGGGAATATGGTGTTAGTGACCATAAATTATACAGAACTTCATCACATGCATTTTGGGGTAATGTGGTCAGTATTACGCCCGTGCCGCTTTACTTTCACAGAAAAAAATATGGTACCCAATAAAGGCTGGGTGAACTCGGAAGCCGTCGACTGGGATCGAATCGTACCTCTTGTCCTTTGCTGTCCATATCACTAATCACTGAGCTATCGCGGTCCCTATTATAGAGGTGATGGTAACCAAATAATTAAAATAATGATTGTCATAGTGATGATTAAACAAGAAAAATAGTTCTTAAATGTTATGTAGAGCCAGTCTTAACATATGGATGCGAATCATGGACAATAGGACAACAGACAAGAAAATCACTGGAGTCAGTAGAAATGTCGTTTTACAGAAAAATGTTGAGAGTACTATGGACAGCTAAGAAGAATAATGAAGAGGTTGTGAGAGAGGTCAAAGCAAAAAGAGAGCTAATTTCTAAAATTAGGAAGAAACAATCATCATTTTTTTGCCATGTAACGAGAAGAGAACAGCTGGAATATATTGTAGTGTAACAACTGGAAAAATTGAGGGACGAAGAGATAGAGGAAAGCAAAGAGACAAAATACCAGACAGTTTAAGAGAATGGCTTGGCAGAAGGTCAACAACAAAAATGATAAATAGCTGCCGAGATCGAAAGTTGTGGTGAGACATGATCACCTACGCCAGTAGGCCCGGTACTTGATGATGATAGTGATGATTGCAGTGTGTGTGACATTACTGATGATCATTATAATAAGGAAATTAAAGGTGATAACTAAAACGTTCACTATTATGATAATGGTAGACTTCATGCACAAATAAGTTTGATAATCATCATCATCAAGAACCATGTCTGCTGGCGTAGGTAACCATGTCTCTCCACAACTTTCGATCTCAAAAGTTATTTATCACTTCTGTTGTTGACCTTCTGCAAAGCCATTCTCTTAAGCTGCCTGGTATCTTTTCTCTTTGTATCTTTTTTTCCATCTCTTCGTCCCTAAATTTTCCCATTTGTCACAATACATTTCAGTCGTTCCTTTCTCATTGAATGGGAAATAATGATGATTGCTTCTTCTTAATATTAGATTTTAACTCTCTTTTTGCTTTGGCCTCTTTCAGAACGTTGTCTTTACTCTTCTTAACTGTCCATGTTATTCTCAACATTTATTCTGCAAAACCATATTTCTACAGCCTCCAGCGGTTTTCTGGTCTGTTGTCCTATTATTATTGATTCACATCCATATGATTTGACCGGCTCTTTAAAACATTTAAGAACTATTTTTCTTGTTTCTGTTGAGGTTGATAATAATTAGATGATACTATAATTGTTAATGGTTATTGTGGCGGTTTTAGTGGTGTTTATCATAATGATACTTGCGATAACGAGTGGTATATTATTTAAGATAAATGTAAAACTAATAATGCTAAGGATAATTATAGTAATGATGATAGTTCATTGCTCTGTGCACACCGTGAGCTGTGTGGCTCATCCGTTTTGATCATGTTTCGATATTCCAATTATTTCCGATGAATGATGATATCGTATGACAGGGAACATTTGGCTGTGTTCACTTTCTGCGCGGTTTCACCTTATGTCTTTTGGCGTGTGTTGAAACTGCTACGAAGTGGTCTACAGTTACCTTTCTTTGTTTGGGAGATGAAATATTAATTCGGATGATTACAGTGGCTTGGGCGGTTGTGCAATTATGGATTTTAATTCGTTTGCAGTGATACCAGGGCCTTCCATAACCAAATAACCAAATGCTGATAAAGATGGGATACAACATTCTGGAATGTTATCATTTAATCCAGTTCACTAATCAATCTAATTATGATACTGTATCAACAGTGCTGCATTCATGACAAACTCATTTGTGTTCTCATTAACAATATGCAGCAGCACTACGGACTACAGTGTCACCCATGCTGTACACAGTTACTCTAATGCATATGTGTATATATATATATACATATCTTTATGTACTTTACACCCCAATACAGGCTCCTTGCTACAAGATTTACCGCAGCACTGTATTTATTTGCCAGTTCGCTATCGTGATCTTACTTGATTCTGAACTGTCATTCCATGATGATGGCCTACTCACTTTAGTGTACACACGATCTCTTAATGTTATACAATCGATAGCCTCAATGTGCCACTTCTATTGATAATCAAAAACCCCTGACACTGTTTCAAAACGATGCCGTTGATGTCAACACATCGTATTTTTGTATAGTCGTAACCATGGCAATAATCTCTTCAAAGTTACTGAAGACATGATTATTTTATACATACCAACCACTAATTTTGATATCAATACATAACATTGAGCGGACGTTCTACCATTGAAAAGAGATGAACGAGAAAGTTGATTATTCGAAAAAAAAAACTGGTCAACAATGTTAAAAGTGAGAAGTGGGCAGAGTTTGTGAAAGGCGGTGAAGTGACAAATGTGAAAAAAACGTGTCTGGAGAGTAAACACAAATATGAACGGGGCTATAAAGCATAAGGGTTTTCATATTTCCAGACTGAAGTACTTACATGGCAGTAGACAATTGAAAATAAAGGGAACGATTTGTCCAACAACTATCTGGTGCAGTGTTAAGAACGAATTGGAGGACAAAACCATGGCCAAAATAACAATTTAAAAACTGAGGGGGGATCGGGATATGGGTGATGAGCTGTGAGGGGATCGGGATATGGGTGATGGGCTGTGAGGTGATCGGGATATGGGTGATGAGCTGTGAGGTGATCGGGATATGGGTGATGGGCTGTGAGGTGATCGGGATATGGGTGATGGGCTGTGAGGTGATCGGGATATGGGTGATGAGCTGTGAGGTGATCGGGATATGGGTGATGAGCTGTGAGGTGATCGGGATATGGGTGATGGGCTGTGAGGTGATCGGGATATGGGTGATGAGCTGTGAGGTGATCGGGATATGGGTGATGAGCAGTGAGGTGATCGGGATATGGGTGATGGGCTGTGAGGTGATCGGGATATGGGTGATGAGCTGTGAGGTGATCCGGATATGGGTGATCAGTTGTGAGGTGATCGGGATATGGGTGATGGGCTGTGAGGGGATCGGGATATGGGTGATGAGTTGTGAGGGGATCGGGATATGGGTGATGAGCTGTGAGGTGATCGGGATATTGGTGATGGGCTGTGAGGTGATCGGGATATGGGTGATGATCTGTGAGGGGATCGGGATATGGGTGATGGGCTGTGAGGTGATCGGGATATGGGTGATGATCTGTGAGGGGATCGGGATATTGGTGATGGGCTGTGAGGGGATCGGGATATGGGTGATGATCTGTGAGGGGATCGGGATATTGGTGATGGGCTGTGAGGTGATCGGGATATGGGTGATGATCTGTGAGGGGATCGGGATATGGGTGATGAGCTGTGAGGTGATCGGGATATTGGTGATGGGCTGTGAGGGGATCGGGAAATGGGTGATGAGCTGTGAGGTGATCGGGATATGGGTGATGAGCTGTGAGGGGATCGGGATATGGGTGATGAGCTGTGAGGTGATCGGGATATGGGTGATGGGCTGTGAGGTGATCGGGATATGGGTGATGAGCTGTGTGGTGATCGGGATATGGGTGATGAGCTGTGAGGTGATCGGGATATGGGTGATGAGCTGTGAGGTGATCGGGATATGGGTGATGATCTGTAAGGGGATCGGGATATGGGTGATGAGCTGTGAGGTGATCGGGATATGGGTGATGGGCTGTGAGGGGATCGGGATATGGGTGATGAGTTGTGAGGTGATCGGGATATTGGTGATGGGCTGTGAGGGGGTCGGGAAATGGGTGATGAGCTGTGAGATGATCGGGATATGGGTGATGAGCTGTGAGGGGATCGGGATATTGGTGATGGGCTGTGAGGGGATCGGGATATGGGTGATGAGTTGTGAGGTGATCGGGATATTGGTGATGGGCTGTGAGGGGATCGGGATATGGGTGATGAGTTGTGAGGTGATCGGGATATTGGTGATGGGCTGTGAGGGGATCGGGAAATGGGTGATGAGCTGTGAGGTGATCGGTATATGGGTGATGAGCTGTGAGGTGATCGGTATATGGGTGATGAGCTGTGAGGTGATCGGTATATGGGTGATGAGCTGTGAGGTGATCGGTATATGGGTGATGAGTTGTGAGGGGATCGGGATATGGGTGATGAGCTGTGAGGTGATCGGTATATGGGAGATGAGCTGTGAGGGGATCGGGATATGGGTGATGAGTTGTGAGGGGATCGGGATATTGGTGATGGGCTGTGAGGGGATCGGGAAATGGGTGATGAGCTGTGAGGTGATCGGGAAATGGGTGATGAGCTGTGAGGGGATCGGGATATGGGTGATGAGTTGTGTGGGGGTCGGGATATGGGTGATGAGCTGTGAGGGGATCGGGATATGGGTGATGGGCTGTGTGATCGGGATATGGGTGATGGGCTGTGTGGGGATCGGGATATGGATGATGATCTGTGTGGGGATCGAGACAAGGATGATGAGCTGCATGTGAGGGTGAATAACTGTATGGCAGCTTTACGTGGCGTCAAAACCAGTGCACTCGCAGGTCCAAATAGAATCTAGCTGCGCGATGATATCACAGATTTGTCTGATAAGAAGTTTGATGAACTGGCAGATATCCTCAACACTAGTACTGAGAGTTCAACGATTATAATAAAGATTGGCTGCATTCATATTTGATAGCTTTGCCGAAGCCTGGGAACGATCACACCAAATTTAGAGTTATCGAATAATCACAATACAGAACATGATGGGAAAGCTGCTGGAGAAAATAGTTGCAATCAAATTAGCCTGTTACTTCGACGTGTTCATAATTGTCATCTTCTTCCATTCACGATCGGAGACTACCGTCTCGGTAGAGAGACACGGGTTATTGTTTCTGTTATTGTCCACATTGTCTAAGAGGGATTTCATTCGGGTGTTCAGACAGATGTTGTTGCATTAGATCTTTATAATGGGTACAACAGGGTATCAATTGATTTCATGATGGCTCAGCGGTGCACTTTGTATTAGTCCAGTCCTTCTTAACTGGATATCAGCGGCTCTTTTTTCTCAACAGAATAGTGTATAGGAATGCGGTAGGTACACTTCCGAATCTACTGCTATACATTTCGCCCTACCTCAGGTCTTAACTCAGTCTCCAAAGCCTACACTGTTTGAATAACAGGTAATCCGTCTTCAGGCCTAGGGAGGACACTGTGTTACGCTGAAGAAGTTTTATTTTACCGCAAAGGTAGAGATAGGAGCAGGTTGCTTGAGAACTCCAAGCTGAATTTACCCGTTTGAGCAAATAGTGCTGTGAGGTAGAAGTACTTGTAAAACCGGGCACTGTTCACGGTTATCCCTTAACAACCTCGTATTGTTAACACAGTGACACCATTAGTGAGGTAGTGTGAGTATGAGTTCAGTGGTTGCTAAAAGGAGCCACAATTATAGTTCCTGGGTGTACAGGTTGACCGAAGTCTTGCGTTCACCCAGCACGTAGATCAAATGTTAAAGAAGGTTAGGAAGTGCCTGTCAGCAATAAGGGTCATGGAGCCGACACACTGTTGATAGCATCTACTTGTCCTCATGTATCAAGAACTGGTGGTCTCGATTATTGAATATGCACTGACAATTCTAATTCTCAGCCACACGCGGACTGAAGGTCTGGAATGAATACATAATGCGGCCATGCGTAAAATACTTGCATGCTCAAAAGCCAAGCCTAGCAGTTCTATGTGATGTCTCCAAGAGTTTGTCGCCATTGCAGGCAGAATAAATATGTACTGAGCACGTGGCTATATGTGTGTACATTGGTGGCACCATGTGCATCAAAAGGTACAGTTTAGTGTGATATCAGTTGGTATCACAAATAAACACACAGACTTAATGTGCGCTCCACCCCTTACCTGGTAATCATAGAAGCGATAATCTCGCTCGGACCAGTCTCGGTACAGCATATCCGGCAAGAACGAGTCTACATATTCAGTGATGCTTTGCTGCAGATCATCCAGGTTTGTTGCTGTTGTAGAGCTGCATACACTTCACATACCCCAAAGAAATAACTCACAGTTAAGTCCTGTAATCTCAGGGGTCACTTGCAGGACACATGGTCATTTTGACCAGCGCGGTCTATCCATGAAATCGATGTTTGCTGATTTACGACTGGAGCTTATATCGATTGTGTATGTGATACTAACTGATACCACATCAGACTTAATGTTTCTATTCAACTGAAGCCACTGATGTCTCAGAATATTCCATTAAGTTCTTATTTTAAAACTACTTGAAATCAAATGAGTGTTTTTGTAGACACCAACAACATAACTTTTCTACGCCAATTTAAAACAATGTTTGCAAATAAAAAGAGTATGCGTCATTGTATTATGGTAGAAAGGAAGATAAATACATGCACACAAAATAACAGTAATGTAAACATTGTCGTATACAATATTTAGAACGTATCGCTCACATTAAACTGTTCATGTGATTGCTATAGTATTGATAAACATGACAACAATGTCCATCTTCGATTTATCGTTTGTCACTAGCAAATAGAGACAAACGAGGAAATTAGAGAAATCGCCAATCAACAACTAATATCTTCAGTAATAAAGAAAAGACGATGGTCATATGTTGGACATGTGATGAGAAGAGATAATAACCGAATAGCAAAGCAAGCCCTCATATGGGAAACAACAAGTAAAAGAAAAAGAGGAAGACCCAGGGAGACACTGAGAAGAACATTGATGAGAGAGGCAAGAGCAGCAGGAATCGGCTCCCTTAGTGAGATAGAGCTGTTTGCACAGAACAGAGACAGATGGCGAGATTTGATAAAATATCTTTAAAAGAAAACTGCTAGAACAAAAAATGCATATAGGAGAAGGTGTATCTTGGTCTACGCCCTATGGGCCGGTTACGGCTCGAAAGGTCAATAGATAGATAGATAGACTAGCAAATAGCGTGTACATGAGCAGTAACAAGAAAATGTTAAAGAGATGGAGAGTTATTCTATTTAGTTATTCTATTTAGTTATTCTATAATGTCAGCTATACCTGGCGAGTGTAAGTAGCGACCGGGAACATGTAGACAAAATTCAAGGGCGTAGGCAAAATAACATTACAGGAAGGCAATTTTGCTAATATTTATAAAAAAAAAGTTCAAATGTTAACATCAAAGGGCAACCATCATCACTATCTATTTCATTGTCATCACTTTTTTTGTAACCATTACTTCTGTCTTTTTGCTATTAAGGCTGAGTCCTTTATTTTTGCTTTCTTTCACTTATATTCTATTATATTATTCTATATAGTTGTTATTCTATATAAAAAAAAAAGTAAAGTACCCCCCGTCACGCCAAGTGGCGTATAGGGAAATATGGTGTTAGTGACCTTATATTTTACAGACCTTCAGCACATGATTTTTGGGGTAATGTGGTCGGTATTACGCCCGTGCTGCTTTTACTTTCCCAGAAAAAATCCGGTACCCATTTAAGGCTGGGTGAACCCGGAGCCGTCGGTTGGGATCGAACCCTACCCCTTGTCCGTAGTAGTCCAGTTCACTAACCACTGAGCTATCGCGGCTCCTACTAATTTTTAGGGAATTAGTAAAACCCAGGTGTCCTCGCCAGGATTACGAACCCCGGCTGTTGCCGTGGTAAGCCAACCGGTTATTCTATATACTTGGTTGTTATTCTATATAGTTGGTTGTTATTCTATATAGTTGGTTGTTATTCTATATAGCAGATTGTGTTTTAAGCCGTCGCTACCGCTATCTCTAACATGCCCAATGAGGTGGAGCCGACCAATAGTTGTGACGTTTTCATCATAGCGAGCAGGGACGGTTGTGGGTAAATGAGTTCAGCCAACTATAGTTCACATTGCACGAGACGTAACAAGAAGTGGGGAGGTTTCGGGATTCCGTCTCAGGGAACATGTTCATATATGTCGGTGGTGACGTTAACCTCTCCAACCCTATCCCCCTAAAAAAAAGTATAATTAGTAACATATATAATTTACATACCAGCCATAAGTTATAAATAGCCACAGGAGATGAGAGTCATTAAAATTGCAATGATATTAAAACTAATGATATATGAGGGACTCAGTAGTCTAGTTGGGAAAACCACCCTACTTGGCGATCGACGTTCAGATAACCCGTGTTCGATTCTTGCTGGAAGCAGTGTGAGTTGTACTCGTGGTTGGAAAAAAAATAAATTAATTTTAAAAATACCCCCGCGCGGCAGAAATCATTATCTGGGTAGCACTCCGGGAAAGTAAAGAATGCCGCCTCGCATCATGTGTTTCGATGCTTGAAGCGACACTATGCAGAAGTCTCCGTACACTTCTAGATAGGTGGCCGAGAACATGTGGTTGAAAACGAAAACTCGCGTGTTAAGACGCCGATTCAAGTCTCGTACTTTACCTTACCTTACCCAGTTGCTTTGTGTGCTGTCACCAGATTTGTTTAATATTTATAGTGAGATTATTGTAAGATCCATAAGGAGCATGCCTGGAATAACAATTAGAGGTTATAATATAAATAATCTAAGGTATGCTGATGATACAGTCTTAATCGCTAAGAGTGAAAATCAGTTACAAGAAATGTTGGACATTATAGTGAAAGAAAGCAAAAATAAAGGACTCAGCCTTAATAACAAAAAGACATAAGTAATGGTAATAACAAAGAGAAAGATTTCACCTCAGTGAAAAATAATGACAAGGGGAACAATATTAAAACAGGTAAATGAATTTAAATATTTGGGAACTTTGTTAACCTCAGACGGAAGATGTACAAAAGAGATGAGATGCAGAATGGCTCAGGCAAAAGCAGCTTTCCAAAAAATGAGGAAGATACTATGCAATCCATTTTTAACCATAGAAACAAGAAAGAGAGTTCTTAAATGTTATGTAGAGCCAGTCTTAACATATGGATGTGAATCATGGACAATAGGACAACAGACAAGAAAATCACTGGAGTCTGTAGAAATGTGGTTTTACAGAAGAATGTTGAGAATACCATGGACAGCTAAGAAGAGTAATGAAAATGTTATGATAGAGGTGAAAGCATAAAGAGAGCTAATTTCCAATATTAGGAAGAAACAATCATCATTTTTTGGCCATGTAATGAGAAGAGAACTGGAATATATTGTAACAACTGGGAAAATTGAGACGAAGAGATAGGGGAAGCAAAAATAAAAGATATCAGACAGCTTAAGAGAATGGCTTGGCAGAAGGCCAACAAAAGAAATGATAAATAACTGTCGAGATCGAAAGTTGTGTAGAGACATGATCACCTACGCCAGCAGGCCCGGTACTTGATGATGATGATGATCCAGTAGCCGCAAGTTATAAATAGCCACAGGAGCCTAGAGATTCGTTTAAACCGCAAATAAATTCAAATATGTGACCTAGATAATTTACCCATCAGGCATAAGTTATAAATAGCCACAGAAGGATGTCCGGTCAGTCAAGCTGTCTCCATCTATATCTCTGAGCCTGCCTGCTAAAGTGGTTTCCCGAAAACAGCCTAATGCTTGTGACGTCTTGTGGTATGCGAGCGATAGATGGCTGACCTCATTCACTCATAACAATCCCTTCTTGCAATGATGAAAACATCACAACTATCGGTACGTGACTCCTCATCAAAGACAAATAATAATAAATGAATATTATTATAGAGGGAAACTTTCGAGGCGATAATCAGCGAATCAATTCAGAGGAAGAGGTATATTTACAGCACTCGGAAAAAATGACAAATAATCAACTAAAAAAAATATGGACCAAAGCAGGATTGAACCCGTACTCAGTGGCACTGTACGATTGTATTTCCAAGTGCTGTAAACATACCTCTTCCTTTGAATTGATTCACTCCTCAGCGGGCAGGCTGAGATATCGGTAGTGACCGTCAAGCCAACTATCTATCTATAATATCTATTGTCCTTTCGAGCCGAAGACGGCACATAGGGCAGAACCACAATCTCAAAAACAGAAACCTTGCGTGCCAAAGTGGCACATATTGCAGAGATCACTGCTTCTGAAAACTATAGACCTGTTTCCATAACAATACTTTTTACAATGACAGCTTGTCAAGTCATCGATCAACCTCCTTAGTCGCCTCTTACGACAAGCCAACTATATAGTTAATACAAATATAGTTAACTGCAGTTCAGCCGCCAGAAAATCATACTATACTCTGTTCACAAATGTTTGCCGAAACTCAACATAATTTTTCTCAGAAACTATTTGGCATAATGTCGTCATTTTTGTCATGCAGTCTTGGATGTTAATGGATCTTCCGAATTTGTAAATATTAAATCCACAAGCAAAATTGTTTATTTTTAGAATGTAAGTATTTCGTTTATAAACTGTGTACAAAAACAGTTAGTGCGCAAGAAACATTAGATTTTACAGTACAACACATCGGACATTAGAATGTCACTGTGATTAGTTCTACTTTAAAATCTGGTCAGGTTATCGCAGGGATATCCACCTGCACTTTGATAGACTCGTGATTGTTTTTTTTTACTCAAAATGTGAAATTGTACCATTTATTGAACGAGTGAGGGAATTGACTGTAAAACCTGTAATTGTCTGTCCTTAAGGCATTTTATGTTTTCTTCTACACAAGCTATCGAATAAAAAATCTACATTAGATCACTTTAATAATAGACACAAACTATTGTATTAAGGTCGGGGAACATATACGACTGCATGACAAATTTATCAAAAACAAAGTTTCCGAGAAAAATGATTTCGAGTTTGGGGCACGAATTTCAGAACCGACTGCGTTACTAGAAAAAGTAGGACAATCCACGAGAGAATCGAATGTCTATGGGGCTAACAATTTATATGATTGGTTAGCGTAACAGGTGATCAATTGTAACTCCCAGGACTACACAGGAAAATAACGTGCAAACCGAGCATGGATTTTATAGAAATAAATTATTTAGAAGTGATTACAATAATTTGATTCTGATTCTAAGATGATTCCGAAAATTTTCTAATCTATGGTACAAATTAACGCAATAAAATCAAGGAAGAAGTGATGGAATAAACGGCGTTAAAGATTGTAATTAGGAAGTTAATTCAACAACTTGATTAGCTAGACAGATGTTGTCTTGAAACGCACAACGTATTACACTCAAGAGTAATGAAAACGCTATGAAAGAGGCCTTAGCAAAAAGATACCTAATTTCTAATATTAGGAAGAAACAATCATCATTTATAGCCCATGCAATGAGAAGGGAACAACTGGAATATATTGTGACAACTGGGAAAATTGAGAGACAGACAGAGAGAGAGAGAGAGAGAGAAAGAGAGAAGGAAGTAAAGAGAAAAGATACCAGACAGCTTAAGAGAATGGCTTGGCAGGTCAACAACAGAAATGATAAATAATTGTAGAGATCGAAAGTTGTGGAGAGACATGATCACCTGTGCCAGTAGGCATGGTAATTGATGATGATAACGATTACGCTCTTAACGACTTATAGTAGAAATGCTGACAATACCAAGGTGTTCAATATCATGTGTAGTAAGTAGATCGTTGTTTTCCTCAAAGTATAAACTATGAATCTAGAACAGAATCAAGGCTGTGTTTGAATACTAACCATTAACTACACAACAACAAACTATGTGAACATAACCAATAGCTTACGTCATGTTCTTATCTGACTGCCAACTTTAAAGTGGAGAGTAAGCAGAAAAAATATTCATCAAGATGTCAGTAGAGCGTAAAGAGAACTGCCATCAAGTATCGCTGTATAGTATAGTAGCGTAAAGAGAAACTGCCATCAAGTATTGCTGTATAGTATAGTAGCGTAAAGAGAACTGCCATCAAATATCGCTGTATAGTTTAACATTGTAGCCTCCGACAATCATAGTTGACTATTGATTTTTCACCGCCCCAAGAAATGCAATTTTTTTGTTGTCTTTTCTGTCGCAGTGGATTCTCTTGTTCTATGAATCTGCTTCTTGTTTGAGTTGTAACTTTAGAGTGTGTTTCCAAAGATTGCGGCCTGTCGCTATTACTTCCCAGGCTGAAGGCTTTATGTTCAGAGTCTTCATTGTCACGTTTACACACGTCTACAAATCGATGTTTTGGGCGACCCCTAGTTCTTTTGGCATCTGCTAGTTGTCCATAAAGTATATCTTTTGATATGCAGCCATCTTTCATACGGTGTGCATGGCCAAGCCAGCGTAACGTATGTTATATGAGCAGCGTATAGATGTTCGAGAGGTCTGTGCGAGTCCCCACCTCCAAGTTTGTCACTTTATCCTTCCAGATGATACCAAGAATACGGCGCAGACTTCGCATATGAAATGTATTTAGCCTTCTCTCTTACTTTGCATAAGTTGTCCAAGAGTCGCTGTCATAGAATAGGAAAATAATGATGAAGGAATTATAAACTGCGGCCTTTGTTTTAAGTCTAGTTTGCACGTAATGTTATTGAGTGGATGTTAAATGCCTGCCTGACTATCCAATTGCCATTATAATCAATCAATAAACATAATTGCATTGTACCAATAGATGTGTTATCATATCGATATATGATGTTGTGATCATCACACAACAGTTTCATGGAACTTATTTTACTCTCAGCAAATTCATACAAAGGGGAGCCGCGATAGCTCAGTGGTTAGTGAACTGGACTACAAAGGACAAGGGGTAGGGTTTGATCCCAACCGACGGCTTCCGGGTTCACCCAGCCTTAAATGGGTACCGGATTTTTTTTCTGGGAAAGTAAAGCAGCATGGGTGTAATACCGACCACATTACCCCAAAAATCATGTGCTGAAGGTATGTAAAATATATGGTCACTAACATCATATTTCCCTATACACCCACTTGGCGTGACGGGGGGTACGTTACTTATACTTACTTTATTACATTCATACAAAAAATCAAACACTGTAGCAAGTACATTACAGTGATCATTGAGGCGTGAAGGTTACATGCTCCATGTGCTTTTGTACTATTTTGGAAGTTTAGTCATTTGATATTTGAGACTTGTTGTAAGTATTTTACATGTGCTTCAATATTGTTTATGGCGTGTAGTAAGTATTTTACATGTGCTTCAATATTGTGTATGGCGTGTAGTAAGTATTTTACATGTGCTTCAATATTGTTTATGGCGTGTAGTAAGCATTTTACATGTGCTTCAATATTGTTTATGGTGTGTAGTAAGTATTTTACATGTGCTTCAATATTGTGTATGGCGTGAGTAGTATAGCAGGAAGGATCTGATTATTATTTGGACCGTAAATTAACAAAGATATATAGTGTGGTGCGCAGCGCACCACATGTACATGAGAGACAGGGGGAGTTAACCATGCCATTTCGTGTCGGTGACCCCGGAAGTGACCTGTTTATGTCTGGTGTATGCTGACTTTGGAGTTCTTTATGTACTTGATCGTTAGTGATAGGTTAGTAGATTATACAACATCAATGAAAAACAATCAATATAAAACAGAAGACAAAGATATATTTTATTCTTTTATTATCTCAATAGGTGTATAACATACATTGATATTATATAACATTACAAAAATATTCAGTACACGAAGTAAATATATAGTACAAGGATAACATTTATTTATAGATAGGTAGTTGGGTGTCTGCTTAGCTAGGGTGAAACTGTTAGAGATTGCTGGGTAGTCTAAGCTGGTAGTGTAAAGAGTTAAATATCTAGAGGTGTAGTCGAGACATTATCATCAGCTACCTTTCTTTTTATATAGAAATAGGAAAGAGCATTTCTTGTTTGACTATAGGAAAATATGGAATTATTTAAGACTTTGAAACCTACATTTTTCCCACCCTTAGCCTTTTGCGTGGCGAGAACCTCTAAAAACATATCTTTATCTAATTTGTTGTGTTGCTTGCTTAGCCCTTTACAACTGATTTTATCGTAATCCCCACTACAATGGTACGTCTTACTACATAAGCTAACAAGAGCTGTCCCTTCGTACTCTAGTTTAAAAAGCCCGGGCGTTCGTTTGGTGTATGCTTTAACACCCTTACAGTTTATACAGTCTGTTTTACTAGTATGTTCATCGCAGCAATGGGTGTATGGAGGTCGCCTAGTGTGTAATAAGGGCTGTATAGGGGTCGGCTAGTATGTCGTGATGGGTGTACGGAGGTCGTCTAGTGTGTCATATTGGGTGTATAGAGGGCGTTTAGTGTGTCATGATGGTTGTATAGGGGTCGTCTAGTGTGTCATGATGGTTGTATAGGGGTCGTCTTGTGTGTCATGATGGTTGTATAGGGGTCGTCTAGTGTGCCGTGATGGGTGTACGGAGGTCGTCTAGTGTGTCATATTGGGTGTATAGAGGGCGTTTAGTGTGTCATGATGGTTGTATAGGGATCGTCTAGTGTGTCATGATGGTTGTATAGGGGTCGTCTAGTGTGCCGTGATGGGTCAATGGAGGTCGGCTAGTATGTCGTGATGGGTGTACGGAGGTCGTCTAGTGTGTCATATTGGGTGTATAGAGGGCGTTTAGTGTGTCATGATGGTTGTATAGGGATCGTCTAGTGTGTCATGATGGTTGTATAGGGGTCGTCTAGTGTGCCGTGATGGGTCAATGGAGGTCGGCTAGTATGTCGTGATGGGTGTACGGAGGTCGTCTAGTGTGTCATATTGGGTGTATAGAGGGCGTTTAGTGTGTCATGTTGGTTGTATAGGGGTCGTCTAGTGTGTCATGATGGTTGTATAGGGGTCGTCTAGTGTGCCATGATGGGTACATGGAGGTCGGCTAGTATGTCGTGATGGGTGTACGGAGGTCGTCTAGTGGGGTATGATGGTTGTATGGAGGTCGTCTAGTGTGTCATATTGGGTGTATAGAGGGCGTTTAGTGTGTCATGATGGTTGTATAGGGGTCGTTTAGTGTATCGTGAGGGGTGTATGGAGGTCGTCTACTGTGTCGTGAGGGGTGTATGGAGGTCATCTGGTGTGGTATGTAGGGTGTATGGAGGTCATCTAGTGTGATATAAGGCTGTATGCCCGGCGTCTAGTGTGACATGAGGGCTGTATACCGGCGCCTAGTGTGGTATGTGTGGTGTATGGCGGTTGTCTGGTATATCATACTTTAATCAACCAATAAGAAAAATGAAGGAACATTACATTCAACATTACTTATCTTAACTACTTTACATCAATACAGTTGAATAACGTGTTATCGTTAAGTCTTACCATACTTTAAGAGAAAACATTCAAACTTACAGCGTAAAATATAGTCTCAATCATCTACACCGAATATAACCTGTTATCGATAAGCCTTAACATACTTTAAGAGAAAACAAGCCAACTTACGGTGCAAAACTCCGCTAGTGTGAACAGTAACTTTCCTTGAATCAATCAAACTTATAACGCCGTCTAGTTTAAATATAACCTGGTAAGAAATGAATAAATTAGCCAATCAGCGAGTGAGTACGTCAACATCGCTTGATAGCGGGATTAACCAATCAGAAAAGAGTATTAACATAGGAGGCGGGGCGAAGAAATGGCTGACAGGTGGATTAACCAATCAGAAAAGCGCGTTAGCCCAAGCGTAGGTAGTGGCTGTCGGGTCAGCAGTGGGGGAAAAATGCGGGGTGGTGGGTTACTTGAACTCGTTTTGACCCCTGAGGCAATTCCAGAAGAGTTCTATGATCTCATTTTGACCGCTGAAGGCTTTAATACCAATGTTTCCCACTTCAACGAACGACATACATCATTAAAGGTGATTACTTCAGCTCTTAGACTTTGGAGTTCCATATCTTTATCACTTCAACGAATGACAGACAACAGTAAAGATGATCATTTCAGGTAAGAAAACTTAGTTCCAAACCCTAAAATTTTGGTTCATACTCACAAAGTTGAACACAAACTCTACAAATTTAGGCCCAAAGTTGTAATTGTTAGACACGAAAGTCGTAAATGTTATATGCAAAGTCCAAAAGTTTGTCAAAAAGATAACCTAAACTCAAAATAGTTAGACACAAAGCCCAACAATTTATATGCAAAGTCTAAAAAAGTTACTCTAAAAGACAACTAATGTAATACTTAACCCCAAAATTTCGTCACATAACCAAACAGTTGAACACGAACTCTACAAATTTAGTCCCAAAGTCGTAATTGTTAGACACGAAAGTCGTAAATGTTATATTCAAATCCAAAAGTTTGTTAAAAAGACAACCCAAACTCAAAATAGTTAGATGCAAAGCTCAAAAATGTATATGCAAAATCCAAAAAGTTACGCCAAAAGACAACTAATGTAACACTTAACCCCAAAATTTCGGCTCATATGCACAAAGTTGAACTCGAAAGCCTAAAAATTTAGTCCCAAAGTCGTAATTGTTAGACACGAAAGTCGTAAATGTTATATTCAAATCCAAAAGTTTGTTAAAAAGACAACCCAAACTCAAAATAGTTAGACACAAAACCCAACAATTTATAGGCAAAGTCCAAAAAGTTACTCCAAAAGACAACTAATGTAACACTTAACCCCAAAATTTCGTCTCATAACCAAACAGTTGAACTCAAAACCATAAAAATTTAGTCCCAAAGTGATACTAGTTCGACACAAAAGTCGTAAATATTATATACAAAGTCTAAAAGTTTGTCAAAAAGACAACCCAAACTCAGAATAGTTAGACACAAAACCCAACAATTTATAGGCAAAGTCCAAAAAGTTACTCCAAAAGACAACTAATGTAACACTTAACCCCAAAATTTCGTCTCATAACCAAACAGTTGAACTCAAAACCCTAAAAATTTAGTCCCAAAGTGATACTAGTTCGACACAAAAGTCGTAAATGTTATATACAAAGGCCAAAACTTTGTCAAAAAGACAACCCAAACTCAGAATAGTTAGACACGAAAGTCATAAATGTTATATGCAAAGTCCAAAATTTTATCAAAAAGACAACCCAAACTCAGAATATTTAGACACAAAAGACCAAATAGTTACATTCAAAGTCCAAAAGTTTGTCAAAAAGACAACCCAAACTCAAAAGTTTGTCAAAAAGACAACCCAAACTCAAAATAGTTAGACATGAAAGGTCAAAAAGGTATACTCAAAGTCCAAAATGTTACTTCAAAAGACAACTAATATAACAACAAGCCCCAAAACTTCGTCTCATAACCAAAAAGTTGAACTCAAAACCCTAAAAAGTGTCCACTTATCAACCAAAGTCTTTAATACAGCTGAGAAAACCCTAATAAATTATTACAATTTACTAAAAAGGTTGCCCTTGATGATAGTTGCGACTGTGTCTAAATCATTATTGAAAATATTCATAGAACTCTAGTAAAAACCAAACACACTAAAACACCACATTGAAAGAATGAACTTAAAGTTCACGCCCCTGTCACAACTCTGCTAAGAAAAGTACTGCAAAGCATGAAAGTTATGTCCCCTGCTATAACTCTACTAAACGAAAGTATTACCAAACACGTAGGTTACACTCCTACCATAACCCACTAAGAAAAACAAGATTTTGCTTAAAATACCACATTTATGATTGTTACGCCCCTTGTCCCTTTATGAGGGGACGCCCATGAAACTGTTAGAAATAGTAAATTTAACCTAGTGGCATACCCCAGATGTTATATTAGACACCCCCATAGCAAAAATTTACTTAAAACTCACTTTTATGGTGGTTACCCCCATACCCATTTTTGGCGGTTACGCCCATGAAACTGTTAAAAATAGTCAATTTAACATCTAGACATACCCCAAACTTTATATTAAGCATCCCCATATCAAGAATTTACATAAAAACAACTTTTGAAATTACTACCCCTGTACCCATTTTTGGCGGTTACGCCCATGAAACTGTTAAAAATTGTCAATTTAACATCTAGACATACTCCAAACTTTACATTAGACATCCCCATAGCAAAAATTTGCTTAAAAACAACTTTTGAAATTACTACCCCTGTACCCATTTTTGGCGGTTACGCCCATGAAACTGTTAAAAATAGTAAATTTAACATATAGACATACCCCAAACTTCATTTTAGTCATCCCCGTATCAAGAATTTACATAAAAATCACTTTTGAAATTACTACCCCTGTACCCATTTTTGGCGGTTACGCCCATGAAACTATTAAAAATTGTCAATTTAACATCTAGACATACTCCAAACTTTATATTAAGCATCCCCATAGCAAGAATTTACATAAAAACAACTTTTGAAATTACTACCCCTGTACCCATTTTTGGCGGTTACGCCCATGAAATCGATAGAAAATGGAAATTTAACCTCTAGACATACCCCAAACTTTATATTAAGCATCCCCATATCAAGAATTTACATAAAAATCACTTTTGAAATTACGACCCATGTACCCATTTTTGGCGGTTACGCCCATGAAACTGTTAAAAATTGTCAATTTAACATCTAGACATACTCCAAACTTTACATTAGACATCCCCATAGCAAAAATTTGCTTAAAAACAACTTTTGAAATTACTACCCCTGTACCCATTTTTGGCGGTTACGCCCATGAAACTGTTAAAAATAGTAAATTTAACATATAGACATACCCCAAACTTTATATTAAGCATCCCCATATCAAGAATTTACATAAAAATCACTTTTGACATTACTACCCCTGTACCCATTTTTGGCGGTTACGCCCATGAAATCGATAAAAAATTGAAATTTAACACCTAGACATACCCCAAACTTTATATTAAGCATCCCCGTATCAAGAATTTACATAAAAACAACTTTTGAAATTACTACCCCTGTACCCATTTTTGGCGGTTACGCCCATGAAATCGATAAAAAAAAATTGAAGTTTAACCTATTGGCATACATCAAACATAATATGTGACACGCCCATGTATCAAATTTGCCTAAAAAATCAACCAAAAATTAGTAGTATATATCTAGTGATTGGACCGTGGAAAGAGCGGCCAGCCGCTCATAAATCCTTATATAATTAGTCTACCCGTACATGGCCAGACATTTTTTGGTGCGGTTTTTCCTTATATGAGAGTCTACCGTTTTTCCTTATATGAGAGTCTACCCGGCCAATCACTAGATATATACTACTAATTTTTGGTTGATTTTTTAGGCAAATTTGATACATGGGCGTGTCACATATTATGTTTGATGTATGCCAATAGGTTAAACTTCAATTTTTTTTATCGATTTCATGGGCGTAACCGCCAAAAATGGGTACAGGGGTAGTAATTTCAAAAGTTGTTTTTATGTAAATTCTTGATATGGGGATGACTAAAATGAAGTTTGGAGTATGTCTATATGTTAAATTTCAATTTTTTAACAGTTTCATGGGCGTAACCGCCAAAAATGGGTACAGGGGTAGTAATTTCAAAAGTGATTTTTATGTAAATTCTTGATACGGGGATGACTAAAATGAAGTTTGGAGTATGTCTAGATGTTAAATTGACAATTTTTAACAGTTTCATGGGCGTAACCGCCAAAAATGGGTACAGGGGTAGTAATTTCAAAAGTGATTTTTATGTAAATTCTTGATGCGGGGATGACTAAAATGAAGTTTGGGGTATGTCTATATGTTAAATTTACTATTTTTAACAGTTTCATGGGCGTAACCGCCAAAAATGGGTACAGGGGTAGTAATTTCAAAAGTTGTTTTTATGTAAATTCTTGATATGGGGATGACTAAAATGAAGTTTGGAGTATGTCTAGATGTTAAATTGACAATTTTTAATAGTTTCATGGGCGTAACCGCCAAAAATGGGTACAGGGGTAGTAATTTCAAAAGTGATTTTTATGTAAATTCTTGATACGGGGATGACTAAAATGAAGTTTGGGGTATGTCTATATGTTAAATTTACTATTTTTAACAGTTTCATGGGCGTAACCGCCAAAAATGGGTACAGGGGTAGTAATTTCAAAAGTTGTTTTTAAGCAAATTTTTGCTATGGGGATGTCTAATGTAAAGTTTGGAGTATGTCTAGATGTTAAATTGACAATTTTTAACAGTTTCATGGGCGTAACCGCCAAAAATGGGTACAGGGGTAGTAATTTCAAAAGTTGTTTTTATGTAAATTCTTGATATGGGGATGCTTAATATAAAGTTTGGGGTATGTCTAGATGTTAAATTGACTATTTTTAACAGTTTCATGGGCGTAACCGCCAAAAATGGGTATGGGGGTAACCACCATAAAAGTGAGTTTTAAGTAAATTTTTGCTATGGGGGTGTCTAATATAACATCTGGGGTATGCCACTAGGTTAAATTTACTATTTCTAACAGTTTCATGGGCGTCCCCTCATAAAGGGACAAGGGGCGTAACAATCATAAATGTGGTATTTTAAGCAAAATCTTGTTTTTCTTAGTGGGTTATGGTAGGAGTGTAACCTACGTGTTTGGTAATACTTTCGTTTAGTAGAGTTATAGCAGGGGACATAACTTTCATGCTTTGCAGTACTTTTCTTAGCAGAGTTGTGACAGGGGCGTGAACTTTAAGTTCATTCTTTCAATGTGGTGTTTTAGTGTGTTTGGTTTTTACTAGAGTTCTATGAATATTTTCAATAATGATTTAGACACAGTCGCAACTATCATCAAGGGCAACCTTTTTAGTAAATTGTAATAATTTATTAGGGTTTTCTCAGCTGTATTAAAGACTTTGGTTGATAAGTGGACACTTTTTAGGGTTTTGAGTTCAACTTTTTGGTTATGAGACGAAGTTTTGGGGCTTGTTGTTATATTAGTTGTCTTTTGAAGTAACATTTTGGACTTTGAGTATACCTTTTTGACCTTTCATGTCTAACTATTTTGAGTTTGGGTTGTCTTTTTGACAAACTTTTGAGTTTGGGTTGTCTTTTTGACAAACTTTTGGACTTTGAATGTAACTATTTGGTCTTTTGTGTCTAAATATTCTGAGTTTGGGTTGTCTTTTTGATAAAATTTTGGACTTTGCATATAACATTTATGACTTTCGTGTCTAACTATTCTGAGTTTGGGTTGTCTTTTTGACAAAGTTTTGGCCTTTGTATATAACATTTACGACTTTTGTGTCGAACTAGTATCACTTTGGGACTAAATTTTTAGGGTTTTGAGTTCAACTGTTTGGTTATGAGACGAAATTTTGGGGTTAAGTGTTACATTAGTTGTCTTTTGGAGTAACTTTTTGGACTTTGCCTATAAATTGTTGGGTTTTGTGTCTAACTATTCTGAGTTTGGGTTGTCTTTTTGACAAACTTTTAGACTTTGTATATAATATTTACGACTTTTGTGTCGAACTAGTATCACTTTGGGACTAAATTTTTATGGTTTTGAGTTCAACTGTTTGGTTATGAGACGAAATTTTGGGGTTAAGTGTTACATTAGTTGTCTTTTGGAGTAACTTTTTGGACTTTGCCTATAAATTGTTGGGTTTTGTGTCTAACTATTTTGAGTTTGGGTTGTCTTTTTAACAAACTTTTGGATTTGAATATAACATTTACGACTTTCGTGTCTAACAATTACGACTTTGGGACTAAATTTTTAGGCTTTCGAGTTCAACTTTGTGCATATGAGCCGAAATTTTGGGGTTAAGTGTTACATTAGTTGTCTTTTGGCGTAACTTTTTGGATTTTGCATATACATTTTTGAGCTTTGCATCTAACTATTTTGAGTTTGGGTTGTCTTTTTAACAAACTTTTGGATTTGAATATAACATTTACGACTTTCGTGTCTAACAATTACGACTTTGGGACTAAATTTGTAGAGTTCGTGTTCAACTGTTTGGTTATGTGACGAAATTTTGGGGTTAAGTATTACATTAGTTGTCTTTTAGAGTAACTTTTTTAGACTTTGCATATAAATTGTTGGGCTTTGTGTCTAACTATTTTGAGTTTAGGTTATCTTTTTGACAAACTTTTGGACTTTGCATATAACATTTACGACTTTCGTGTCTAACAATTACAACTTTGGGCCTAAATTTGTAGAGTTTGTGTTCAACTTTGTGAGTATGAACCAAAATTTTAGGGTTTGGAACTAAGTTTTCTTACCTGAAATGATCATCTTTACTGTTGTCTGTCATTCGTTGAAGTGATAAAGATATGGAACTCCAAAGTCTAAGAGCTGAAGTAATCACCTTTAATGATGTATGTCGTTCGTTGAAGTGGGAAACATTGGTATTAAAGCCTTCAGCGGTCAAAATGAGATCATAGAACTCTTCTGGAATTGCCTCAGGGGTCAAAACGAGTTCAAGTAACCCACCACCCCGCATTTTTCCCCACTGCTGACCCGACAGCCACTACCTACGCTTGGGCTAACGCGCTTTTCTGATTGGTTAATCCACCTGTCAGCCATTTCTTCGCCCCGCCTCCTATGTTAATACTCTTTTCTGATTGGTTAATCCCGCTATCAAGCGATGTTGACGTACTCACTCGCTGATTGGCTAATTTATTCATTTCTTACCAGGTTATATTTAAACTAGACGGCGTTATAAGTTTGATTGATTCAAGGAAAGTTACTGTTCACACTAGCGGAGTTTTGCACCGTAAGTTGGCTTGTTTTCTCTTAAAGTATGTTAAGGCTTATCGATAACAGGTTATATTCGGTGTAGATGATTGAGACTATATTTTACGCTGTAAGTTTGAATGTTTTCTCTTAAAGTATGGTAAGACTTAACGATAACACGTTATTCAACTGTATTGATGTAAAGTAGTTAAGATAAGTAATGTTGAATGTAATGTTCCTTCATTTTTCTTATTGGTTGATTAAAGTATGATATACCAGACAACCGCCATACACCACACATACCACACTAGGCGCCCGGTATACAGCCCTCATGTCACACTAGACGCCGGGCATACAGCCTTATATCACACTAGATGACCTCCATACACCCTACATACCACACCAGATGACCTCCATACACCCCTCACGACACAGTAGACGACCTCCATACACCCCTCACGATACACTAAACGACCCCTATACAACCATCATGACACACTAAACGCCCTCTATACACCCAATATGACACACTAGACGACCTCCATACAACCATCATACCCCACTAGACGACCTCCGTACACCCATCACGACATACTAGCCGACCTCCATGTACCCATCATGGCACACTAGACGACCCCTATACAACCATCATGACACACTAGACGACCCCTATACAACCAACATGACACACTAAACGCCCTCTATACACCCAATATGACACACTAGACGACCTCCGTACACCCATCACGACATACTAGCCGACCTCCATTGACCCATCACGGCACACTAGACGACCCCTATACAACCATCATGACACACTAAACGCCCTCTATACACCCAATATGACACACTAGACGACCTCCGTACACCCATCACGACATACTAGCCGACCTCCATTGACCCATCACGGCACACTAGACGACCCCTATACAACCATCATGACACACTAGACGATCCCTATACAACCATCATGACACACTAAACGCCCTCTATACACCCAATATGACACACTAGACGACCTCCGTACACCCATCACGGCACACTAGACGACCCCTATACAACCATCATGACACACAAGACGACCCCTATACAACCATCATGACACACTAGACGACCCCTATACAACCATCATGACACACTAAACGCCCTCTATACACCCAATATGACACACTAGACGACCTCCGTACACCCATCACGACATACTAGCCGACCCCTATACAGCCCTTATTACACACTAGGCGACCTCCATACACCCATTGCTGCGATGAACATACTAGTAAAACAGACTGTATAAACTGTAAGGGTGTTAAAGCATACACCAAACGAACGCCCGGGCTTTTTAAACTAGAGTACGAAGGGACAGCTCTTGTTAGCTTATGTAGTAAGACGTACCATTGTAGTGGGGATTACGATAAAATCAGTTGTAAAGGGCTAAGCAAGCAACACAACAAATTAGATAAAGATATGTTTTTAGAGGTTCTCGCCACGCAAAAGGCTAAGGGTGGGAAAAATGTAGGTTTCAAAGTCTTAAATAATTCCATATTTTCCTATAGTCAAACAAGAAATGCTCTTTCCTATTTCTATATAAAAAGAAAGGTAGCTGATGATAATGTCTCGACTACACCTCTAGATATTTAACTCTTTACACTACCAGCTTAGACTACCCAGCAATCTCTAACAGTTTCACCCTAGCTAAGCAGACACCCAACTACCTATCTATAAATAAATGTTATCCTTGTACTATATATTTACTTCGTGTACTGAATATTTTTGTAATGTTATATAATATCAATGTATGTTATACACCTATTGAGATAATAAAAGAATAAAATATATCTTTGTCTTCTGTTTTATATTGATTGTTTTTCATTGATGTTGTATAATCTACTAACCTATCACTAACGATCAAGTACATAAAGAACTCCAAAGTCAGCATACACCAGACATAAACAGGTCACTTCCGGGGTCACCGACACGAAATGGCATGGTTAACTCCCCCTGTCTCTCATGTACATGTGGTGCGCTGCGCACCACACTATATATCTTTGTTAATTTACGGTCCAAATAATAATCAGATCCTTCCTGCTATACTACTGGCGTGTAGTAAGTATTTTACATGTGCTTGAATATTGTTTATGGCGTGTAGTAAGTATTTTACATTTGGTTTAGTACTGTTTATGACGTGTTGTAAGTGTTTTACCTGTGCTTCAGTACAGTTTTTACCACTTTTTTTTTTTTTTTTACTACAGTCACTTCTGGAAGTGATTCTGACATGTTACATATATATATTCAACACTTAAACGGAAGCCCAGTTTACCCCATGCACTGTAATTCTCAATTGTCACACACTTTCTTTTAATGTTGCAGGAAATAAACTAATCAACGTTCAAAACTACTGACATGCAACGTGAACTACATTTACTCAACTATCACACAGTGTGAGTAGGTTAATGCTTGTTCTTGAAGATTGACTTCACTCAATTTGTGTCTCATTTTGTTCATATCCTAATGTCTGTTTTCCATACATATAGATCTGTACGTCTTCTTCATCTTCTTCTTTCCTTCCTCATCTGCCTTTCAGCGTCGAGGGGAGATATAATTTGCGGTCTTTTGCTCTTCTGTTCGCCTCTACTGCTGTTATGTTTCCTAGTGTTTCTAATATTCCGTCAATCCATCTTTTTTGTGGTCCACCCTTGGGTCTGGTATTCCCACAACGTTTGTTGAAGGCTCGGTGTGTTGTGTTTTGATCTTTCTGCATTGTCACGTGGCCAAACTATTTTTTCTGTTGTTTCCTTATATATTCCTAGCTTTTTTCTCAGTTATCCATTTCTGATCCTATCTCTCAGACTGTTTCCTATCATTCGTCTAACACATTTCTCAATCTCTGTAGAGGTTATTTTTTCTTATTGTTCTTGCATCTAGGGTCCAGGTCTGGCATTGGTAGCACAACGTTGGGATGAAGATTGTATTGTATAGCGCTCGTTTTGCCTCCAGAGTTATTTCCTTGTTGGACAATAGTGGTGATAACTGTCCAATGATTTGACAAGTTTTGTTGCATCTTGATTCTATCTCTGCTGTTTGAGAATGATCTTTTACTATGTACGTGCATGTTTATATATTTATACACAATGTGAACATATACTAATGCATTAGTTTTATTTGGTAATTATGTATGCGTTATAGTTTGTAATTTTGTATGCGTTATAAAATAAAAAGTAAACTATCCCCGTCACGAGAAATGGCGTATAGGGAATGTGGTGTTAGTGACCATAAATTTTACTGATCTTCGGAACAAGATTTTTCGGGTAATGTGGTCGGCATTACGGCCGTGCCGCTATACTTTTCCATTTTAAAAAATCCGGTACCCATTAAAGGCTGGATGAAATGGAAGCCGTCGGTTGGGGTCGAATCCTATCTCTTGTCTTTTGTAGTCCAGTTCACTAACCACTGAGCTATCACGACTACCTGTATGCGTTAAAAAAGAGTAAAGTTCCTTCGTCACGCCAAATGGCGTATAGGGAATATGGTGTTAGTGACCATACATTTTACAGACCTTAGGCACATGATTTTTAGTGTAATGTGGTTGGAATTACGCCGATGCCGCTTTACTTTCCCAGAAAAAAATCCGGTACCGATTTAAGGCTGGGTGAACCGGAGCCGTCGGTTGGGATCGAACCAAGCCTCTTCTCCTTTGTAGTCTATTTCACGAAGCACTGAGCTATCCCGGCTCCCTGTATACGTTATACTTGGTAATTATTAATGTATTTTTTTGCTTTAATTAATTAATTACGCATATCTGCGCCTTTCACCATCTCTATCGCTCTCTCATACACGCACACTCATATATATATGTATACGTGTATGAACAATATAAAGATATTTTCTATTCCAGTAGATTTCTCGCAACAACTATCATGATGTTCCTGTCGAATGTTTCACTCAGCATTTCCCTTTACGGGAGAGAACTTCTTTCTATTTTATTTTTGTCATGCGCGGTATTTCATTGTTGTATTAGAGCTGACACCATCAGCCTCTGCATTTTTTAACATGACATAGCCATGAAGCAATTCTTGTTTTAGAAATGCCGCGTTATGTTTTTGTTCTTTCACATTGTACTGTTGTGAATGTAGTTTTATTTTTTTTATCCAAAAATACAAAATGACCAGAAATTCAAATATTTTCTGTGATGTTCTAGAAAGTATAAAAGGTCTATGGTTGATCTATCTGTAGTAGAAAAAAAAACTGTCAAAGAGAGGATGACAAACTAAACTGTCAAGGAGAGGAAAACAAAATACATGTAAACTGTCAATGAGAGGAAGTCAAAATAAACTGTCAAGGAGAGGAAAACAAAATAAACTGTCAATGAGATGAAGTCAATATAAAATGTCAATGAGAGGAAGAAATAAGGGTAGAAAGTATTTCAATGTAGGGTTTCTTAAAGAACAAAGAATTAAAGATAAATTCGCAGTCACAATATCAAACAAATACCAAGTCCTCCAACAACTAGAAAATACAATAAATATAGAAGATCATTGGAAACAGGTAAAAAATATATGGAAAGAGACATGCGAAGAAACACTGGGGAAAAGAGAACGCCAGAATAAGGCATGGATGACAGCAGAGACTCTGGATAAAATTAAAGAAAGAAAGAACAAGAAAGCAGACATAAATAAAAGCAAAACAAGAAGTAATAAAGCCAAGACACAGGAAGCTTACACAGAGGTGAACAAAGATATGAGAAGATGCATTAAAAGGGATAAGAGGAAATATATAGATGAACTAGCTAAAGAGGCAGAAGAAGCAGCAAATATGAAAGAACTGTACAACAGCACAAAGAAATTAGGTGGAAAATACAAACAGATCAACGCCTTTATCAAAGACAAGAAAGGAAATCTGCTAGTAATATAAGGGAACAAATGGAGAGATGGAAAGAACACTTTGAAGAACTTTTGAACAGACCCGGCTCAAATAATCCTCCACATATACTACCAGCAGAAGAAGAGTTACACGTTAACTGCGGAAAACCAAGCAAAGAAGAAATAATGAAAGCCATCAAACCATTAAAAGATGGTAAAGCTACAGGACCAGATGAAATTCCTTCGGAAGCCATCAAAGCAGATATTAACACCTCTACCAAGATGTTACATGATCTATTGGATACAATTTGGGAGAGGGAAGAAATACCTAAAGACTGGAGAGAAGGTTATATGATCAAACTACCAAAGAAAGGAAGTTTACAGGAGTGCACAAATTATAGGGGAATTATGCTACTATCAGTGCCAGGAAAAATATTAGGCAGAATCATTCTGGAGAGACTAAAAGAGGCTATAGAGAAACACTTGAGAGATGAACAAGCAGGTTTTAGGAAGAACAGATCATGTGCTGATCAAATAACTACCCTACGTATAATAGTTGAACAAAGTTTAGAACTAAAATCCCCACTATATATTGGAATCATAGATTACGAAAAGGCATTTGATAGTTTAGACAGAAGAATGCTTTGGAAGTTGCTAAGTCATTACGGAATCCCCATAAAGTTTATTAACCTGATAAAAAATATGTATGAAGGAACAAAATGTAGTGTGGTGCATGAAGGACAGCTTACAGAAGCATTTGAAATAAGAACAGGAGTAAGGCAAGGATACCTCCTGTCTCCATTTCTCTTTCTACTGGCCATAGATTCTCTTTTACCTTTTAGCTCCTGGTGGAGCATAGGTCTTCAACAAACACTTTCCAAGTCGTTCTGTTTTTTGCCATTCTTTTAAGATCATTCCATGTCTTCCCCATCATCTTCATCTCTGCTTCTATCTGTCTTCTCCAAGAATTCTTTGGTCTTCCTCTTTGTCTTTTCCCCTGGGGATTCCAAAAAAGGGCCTGTTGTGTAATACTCTCAGTTGGCTTCCGTAGTGTGTGTCCTATCCATCGCCATCGTCTTCGCTGTATCTCTTTATCCACTGGTATTTGACCGGTACATTTCCATAATTCCACGTTAGTGACTTTGTCCTGCCATTTCCATCCCTTTATTCTGCGCAAGCATCCATTAATGAAAGTCTGTACTTTCGTGATTGTCAATTTTGTCATTCTCCATGTTTCACAGCCATATAATAGGACCGACTTAACATTTGAGTTGAAAATTTTTATTTTTGCATTTAGCCTAATTTCTTTGGATTTCCATATGTTTCCCAGTGCAATGAAAGCTCCTCAAGCTTTTGATATCCTTATTTTGGTATCATTTTCTGTTCCTCCCTCTTTATCTATATTACTGCCCAGATATACGCGTATATAAGATTGTACGTCTAGTAGAGGTATTTCTCCTAGTTTTATATGGTTATTGCCAACTGCATTAATTCTCATAATATTGGTCTTATCTCTATTAATCTTTAGTCCTAGCTGTTGTGATCTCTCATCTAATATACTCATTTTATCCTGCATCTGTTGATGGCTGTGTGATAGGAGAGCTATGTCATCAGCAAAGTCTAAATCATCAAGTTGTTTGGTCAGTGACCACTGGATCCCATTTCTGTTGTTTTGAGTTATTTTCATAATCCAATCTATGGCCAGTAGAAAGAGAAATGGAGACAGGAGGCATCCTTGCCTTACTCCTGTTCTTATTTCAAATGCTTCTGTAAGCTGTCCTTCATGCACCACACTACATTTTGTTCCTTCATACATTGTTTTTATCAGGTTAATAAACTTTATGGGGATTCCGTAATGACTCAGCAACTTCCAAAGCATTCTTCTGTCTAAACTATCAAATGCCTTTTCGTAATCTATGAATCCAATATATAGTGGGGATTTTAGTTCTAAACTTTGTTCAACTATTATACGTAGGGTAGTTATTTGATCAGCACATGATCTGTTCTTCCTAAAACCTGCTTGTTCATCTCTCAAGATTTTCTCTATAGCCTCTTTTAGTCTCTCCAGAATGATTCTGCCTAATATTTTTCCTGGCACTGATAGTAGCATAATTCCCCTATAATTTGTGCACTCCTGTAAACTTCCTTTCTTTGGCAGTTTGATCATATAACCTTCTCTCCAGTCTTTAGGTATTTCTTCCCTCTCCCAAATTTTATCCAATAGATCCTGTAACATCTTGGTAGAGGTGTTAATATCTGCTTTGATGGCTTCCGAAGGAATTTCATCTGGTCCTGTGGCTTTACCATCTTTTAATAATTTGATGGCTTTCATTATTTCTTCTTTGCTTGGTTTTCCGCAGTTAACGTGTAACTCTTCTTCTGCTGGTAATATATGTGGAGGATTATTTGAGCCGGGTCTGTTCAAAAGTTCTTCAAAGTGTTCTTTCCATCTCTCCATTTGTTCCCTTATATTACTAAGCAGATTTCCTTTCTTGTCTTTGATAAAGGCGTTGATCTGTTTGTATTTTCCACCTAATTTCTTTGTGCTGTTGTACAGTTCTTTCATATTCCCTTTATTTGCTGCTTCTTCTGCCTCTTTAGCTAGTTCATCTATATATTTCCTCTTATCCCTTTTAATGCATCTTCTCACTTCTTTGTTCACCTCTGTGTAAGCTTCCTGTGTCTTGGCTTTATTACTTCTTGTTTTGCTTTTATTTATGTCTGCTTTCTTGTTCTTTCTTTCTTTAATTTTATCCAGGGTCTCTGCTGTCATCCATGCCTTATTCTGGCGTTCTCTTTTCCCCAGTGTTTCTTCGCATGTCTCTTTCCATATATTTTTTACCTGTTTCCAATGATCTTCTATATTTATTGTATTTTCTAGTTGTTGGAGGACTTGGTATTTGTTTGATATTGTGACTGCGAATTTATCTTTAATTCCTTGTTCTTTAAGAAACCCTACATTGAAATACTTTCTACCCTTATTCGTTGTATTATACCTTTTTAATTTAATTTTAAGTTTGGCTAACAGAAGATGATGATCAGAAGCTATATCTGCCCCTCTATATACTTTTACATCCTGTAAGGATGACTTAAACTTATTATTAATACATATGTGATCAATTTGATTTTCCGTTCTATGATCTGGTGACACCCATGTAGCTTTGTGTATTCTTTTATGTTGGAATATTGTTCCTCCTAGGCTCACTTGATTAAGGGCGCAGAAATTCACAAATATCTCTCCATTCTCGTTTATATCTCCAAGTCCATGTTTTCCCATAATCTCTTCGAAGCCTCTGTTGTCTGATCCTACCTTAGCATTTAGGTCTCCCATCAAGATTATAATATCCTTGGCTCGTCTTGCATCCATCTGCCATTGTAGCTGTTTATAAAAATCATCTTTAACTGAGTCCTCTTTATCGTTGGTTGGTGCATAGCATTGTATAATGTGTAATTTTATTTTGTTTTTGGTTGTTCTAAATGTTGCTCTCACCAGTCTTGGTCCCACTGCCTCCCATTCTATTAGTGTCTTCTGTGCATTTTTTGATAGCATTATAGCTACCCCTTCGCTATGTTGTGCTCCTGGTTCCTGATGATAAAATCATCTCCCCTGTATTCAATTTTATTCTCTCTGCTCCCAGCCATCTTGTTTCACACATTCCCAGAATATCTATCTTATAGTTGGTCATTTCTGCTGCCACTTGTGCCGCTTTTCCCTGTTCGTTAAGGGTACGAACATTCCAGGTGCCAATTCTGGATGATTTCCTGGTAGACAAAGGGCCATAGATTGGATTATGAAAATAACTCAAAACAACAGAAATGGGATCCAGTGGTCACTGACCAAACAACTAGATGATTTAGACTTTGCTGATGACATAGCTCTCGTATCACACAGCCATCAACAGATGCAGGATAAAATGAGTATATTAGATGAGAGATCACAACAGCTAGGACTAGAGATTAATAGAGATAAGACCAATATTATGAGAATTAATGCAGTTGGCAATAACCATATAAAACTAGGAGAAATACCTCTACTAGACGTACAATCTTATATATATCTGGGCAGTAATATAGATAAAGAGGGAGGAACAGAAAATGATACCAAAATAAGGATATCAAAAGCTTGAGGAGCTTTCATTGCACTGGGAAACATATGGAAATCCAAAGAAATTAGGCTAAATACAAAAATAAAAATTTTCAACTCAAATGTTAAGTCGGTCCTATTATATGGCTGTGAAACATGGAGAATGACAAAATTGATCAATCACGAAAGTACAGACTTTCATTAATGGATGCTTGCGCAGAATAAAGGGATGGAAATGGCAGGACAAAGTCACTAACGTGGAATTATGGAAATGTACCGGTCAAATACCAGTGGATAAAGAGATACAGCGAAGACGATGGATAGGACACACACTACGGAAGCCAACTGAGAGTATTACACAACAGGCCCTTTTTTGGAATCCCCAGGGGAAAAGACAAAGAGGAAGACCAAGGAATTCTTGGAGAAGACAGATAGAAGCAGAGATGAAGATGATGGGGAAGACATGGAATGATCTTAAAAGAATGGCAAAAAACAGAACGACTTGGAAAGTGTTTGTTGAAGACCTATGCTCCACCAGGAGCTAAAAGGTAAAAGAAGAAGAATGAGAGGAAGACAAAATAAAATGTCAATGAGAGAAAGACAAAATAAAATGTCAATGAGAGAAAGACAAAATAAACTGTCAATGAGAGGAAGACAAAATAAAATAAAATGTCAATGAGAGAAAGACAAAATAAACTGTCAATGAGAGGAAGACAATATAGCATGTCAATGAGAGGAAGACAATATAGCATGTCAATGAGAGAAAGACAAAATAAAATGTCAATGAGAGAAAGACAAAATAAAATGTCAATGAGAGAAAGACAAAATAAAATGTCAATGAGAGAAATTTAAGAATCTTCATCAATGTGAAGGTGATAGCCATGTTTTGTAGCACAGCCAAACTGAAAGAGATAAAGCCATATCGCCATACAGGGCAGTACTATAACCCGGATATCATTGTCAAGAAAGCACACATTATATTGATTGACAGAGTAAAGTTACGACCCTGATCAAAACAATAATGTGAAACCCAGATCAATAATTTAAATTCACAATCAATTTTTTACTACAATCAGTGGCTTGTGATTTGATGCAGAGAAACAATGTATAAATAATTTGCGCTTACACATGGGAAAAAAGACGGGTATAATTTATAAGTTATCATTACGTTCTAATCGTGGGTTAGTAATAGCTAGACACAAAATAAGTTGGCAAGAGAAAGACGATCAGAGGCGGCTACTCTGAGTACAGCAAGTAGTTTGAGTAATGTAGTTCACGGATCGATTATTGATTTTTTGTGCTTTGTTTTGAATGTGATTTCTCGGAATTGTGTCTGCTTTCAGTTTCCAGATATCACGTTAGTGTTTGGACTACTTCTGCTCTTATCTGGGTTGAAATGTGTAGTCAGTTGTTCTGTTACACAGCTACATCACTGCGTTGATGTAACTGAAACTGGAAAAAAGGAGTCATGCATTCAAGTAAGTTATTCATTTGTTTGGTCTTCACATTTTCTTAAGTAAATTGTTTCATTATTTTAAGTGTTATTTATCATCATTATCAAGTACCGGGCCTGCTGGCGTAGATGATCATATCTCTTCACAACCTTCAATCTCGACAGCTATTTATCATTTTTGTTGTTGATCTTCTGCCAAGCCATTCTCTTAAGCTGTCCTGTCTGTTATTTTTTTTTCTTTGCTTCCCTCTATCTCTTCGTCCTCAATTTGTCCAGTTGTTACAATATACTCCAGTTGTTCTCTTCTCATTACATGACCAACAAATGATGATTGTTTCTTCCTAATATTGGAAATTAGCTCTCTTTTTGCTTTGACCTCTCTCAGAACATCTGCATTACTCTTCTTACCTGTCCATGGCACTCTCAACATTCTTTTGTAAAACCACATTTCTACAGACTCCAGTGATTTTCTTGTCTGTTGTCCTATTGTCCATGATTCGCATCCATATGATGATCAATTTTTCCAGTTGTTACAATATACTCCAGTTGTTCTCTTCTCAATACATGGCCAAAAAATGATGATTGTTTCTTTCTAATATTGGAAATTAGCTATCTTTTTGCTTTGACCTCTCTCAGAACATCTTCATTACTCTTCTTAGCTGTCCATGGCACTCTTCTGTAAAACCACATTTCTACAGACTCAGTGATTTTCAGTATTATTATATATGTTAAATTAACACTTGAAGAAACTTCACAAAATGTTAGGCATTATAATGAAGGAAAGCAAAAATAAAGGACTCAGCCAGGGGGTGTTGACAGACATTCTTATCTTTTTTAATTAAATGACTTTAACTAAGTTATTTTATATGATATAATAGCACAATGTATTGTAAGTAAAAAAATACTATTTATTACTACTAACATCATTTCGTTGCTATAGAAACCAGAATAAACAGCCGCCATATTGGAATATTTAGATTTCAGTTTTCTGTCTTAGTATACATAACAGCAACACAATTTTCTGCACAAATGTACATTCTGTATGTAATGAGGGAACTATAATGTTAGTTTTTTGTTAATGTGTCAGGTTTTTTAAAAAATATTTTTTTCCTTGTTGTTGTAAAAAGTTATGGGGGGTGACATGGTAATTGATCATTGAACAGGAGAATCTTATGTACTCTAAACAAAATCTCTTTATTAGTCCATTCATAGCATATCATTATGCAACTGTACAAAGTTTCATGAGATTTGAACAGGTAGTTCCTGAGATATCTCAAATCATGTGAAGTATATATGGAAAAAAACGAGAAAAAATGATAACAAACATACTTAAAGATTGAAAAAGTACAGCTAAAGTAATTTAATTTTCTAAAATAACACATTTGACAACATACTTTATAATTAAAAGTGGCCTGCAGCATATGCTGGGCCACCTTCTAGTCTGGCAAGCTCCTCATGAAGCTTCATTCGAGCTGCTCTCACAATTTGTCGGCGTTTGTTGGCCAGGTCCCTTTTCTGCTTTTCACTATTTATCTCCCTCTTTTGCTGCCTGCTCGCCCCTAGCCTCTTCATATTTGAGCCCTTAGCAAATAAAAAAAAACTGGCTGTGTCTTGAGCTGCTATTGCGCCAAAATTAAACTCTCTGATAGATGTCAGGACAGCAAATTCCACTCTGCGGCGTGCAGCAAACTTTGATTTTGTGCACCGACTCCATATGTGGCTATGCAGCAACTCATTGGCATTTTGTGTCTTGCGAGACACACACCTGCTGAGTAATTCATCATCAGTCAGCCTGTCATAAATTGGTTTCAGGTGCACATCCAGTTTTTCTCGGTTAAGAGGGGTGTGCACCAGCTCGGCATGTGGACCAGGTTCCTGATGCCGAGCTACAGCCTGCTGGAAAAAACACCAGGACTCTTCACCCTGAGGACAATATTGATGTGAGGGCTGCGTATCAGTTGAATATCCATGGTAGAGAGAAGCAAGCACAGCTTTCCTCATCTCCCCTACTGTCTCGTGGCCCCTTATCGCCCGGTAGTAATATATGGTCAGCTTATTGATAGTGTTTTGCGTAAGCTGACCATGGCCACGTCCTCCCAGGGTGATTCCTCTTTTCCTGCAGTCAGACACCAATTTTCTTAGAGCTGTCCCAAGCCTTTTACTGACATGATTGATACACTCTTCTTTTTTTATTTTGATCTCTTCTCCATAAGGCTTCAGGTTGAGTAGCGCGCTGAAGGTTTTGGAGTCCCCATCAGATAATAATGTAGTATTGCGCAGTTTGTGCAGCTCTTCACTCCTGCTCCATATTAGTCGTGCAGCTTCAACCTCCATCATGCCCGGAGTTCCTGTTAGAAATACAATTTGACAAACTATTACACATTTATTGTTAAGAAAAAAATATCTAATTACAGCTATCTTATTTATTGAGTGTGCCAGAAGTTTTCTATGGAGTATATACTGAATGTATGCCATTTTCTGGAGATAAAACATATTTATGATTGACTCTCCTATTATAATTCAATGACTTATACATTTTTAAAGTAATAGTGTTCATTATACACAATTTATCCTACCAGTAAAGTTATGCATATCATCCCAAAATGGATGTTTGCTGTTCTGTTCATTTGACAGTTATAATAAATGCAGAATTATTTTATTCTAACCATTTGCCTGTAAAATATGTTCAAGAACATGTAAATAATATAATTAAGTGTACAAACATAAGACAACAAAAATGTATAACTCAAAAAGCAAATATAGCTCACCTGTATGATTCTTGCTACACTGATGATTCTGCAACCAGGCTGCATATTCCAGGGGTTTTTCTTTCTTTATCTTTTTGCCAATGGTCTCACACTTGTGGCAGCAGATGCTCATTACATGAGCATCAAGGCATATTCCTGTCACTGTATCGATGACACATCCAACACCGATGTTAGAGGTGTGGCCCCTTTTCATCCAAGTGCCATCATAGCTGACAGTTATATCCATGACTGCCTCACTGTCAGGCAAAATGCCAGAACGCAAAGCATGTACGTGTCGAACATGAGTTGCAGCTTCTGTGAAAATGAGACTCCTGAAGTCTTGCAGCTTATTATACAGATGTTGTGCTTTCCTCTGGAATGTTTTATGGTGCATACCTTGCAAATTTAACATTTCATTAAAATTGTTGAAGGAATTTGCACCCTGTCCACCTATCAATGCTGCAAACACAGCTTGCCTGTTCAATTCACAGTCTTTCTCTCCTTTGTTCTTGTCGGCTAGGAAACCATCTGTCCCCTCACATATGCTACAAAATACATAGCCATGCACTGCTAGTCCTTTAGGTTTCTTTCTGTCACTTTTGAAAGACAAGGACTTTTGTTGGCATTGAGGACAAAGAAGTCTTTACTTTCTGTTTCAATCATGAATCATCATTTTATATTTTGTTCAATGCACTGAAATCTACAATGGCTCTTTGTTCACCGGATTGAACTATCGATGCCTGCTTTGTGCTTGAAGAAGCATCCATCTTTACTGCTTCATACGCTTCTCGTTTCATCTGAGTACGTGTCTTAATCAGATCAGCAGCTGCTGCTGCAGTCTGATTCTCAGTAATAAACACATTCGAAGCTTCCTCCATCATGGGCAAAGTGGGTTGCGCTGTGTGAAGTGCTTGGCGACGTCAGAATGCTGTCATCTCTAGAGCTATTTCTTACTCTAGCTTGCTTTCCTCTACATTCTCGAGCATATTTAAGGTGTTTATTTCTCCTTAACTTTCCTTTAGGAGCCGACCTAAGAGTAGATTTTTTAGAACGAGCCATTTTTTTCAAGACAACTTCTTATTCACAAAACGATATCAACAACAGCCATCTTGGAAAATGTGTATCACGTGATCGGTTTCGACCAATGGTCTAATCAATTTGCGGACTTGCGCATGCTCTGTCAGAGGGTATCCCGGAATTTTCTGTTCTAGCAAATCATTTCTAAATATAGAAGTACAATAGGTACCAAACATGTCGGTGTTCGAGTACAAAAAAGATATGGTTGCTAAGGCGTCAACTGTAGCATTTTTCGCTTTTGTTCGATCAAAAACAAAAAAACAGACTTTGGTGGTGTAGAAAATCTTTTTTTTTTTTTTTAAATGTAAATGATACATCTTCTGTGGAAAAAAGTTAAAAATATAAAAGTAGACATGTTAATGTATGCAAAACACCAAAAAGTGAAAACTGGAAAAAAAATTGCAAACAAAATGCGTGTTTATCAGAGACGCAGCAGACGCATTTTCCCTTTGCAGAAAGACAGAAGTAATTGTAGCAACAAAGGAAAAGAAATCACCTCAGTGCAAAATAAAGACTAGTGGAACTTATGGAATTTAAATTATAAATGTATTTCTTTGCCCGTAGTAAAAAGAAATTCAAGTGTTTTCTTGTGTGTGATTTCGAACGGTTTTATTTTGTGATCAAATTCGAACGGAGAAACAGTGAGAGTTTGTGCTAGAGAAGTAGAATTCCATCAATAGTCACATCATTGTGCTGTTACACAATTGAACATGAGAAAACAATACGAAGTCGAACGTTTAATAGGTAAGTGGATCATCTGCGGTCTAGGTGATAAAAGCACAGAAATATATGAATTATGAAAAAAAGGAATATAATAATAATATAAAGTTAGCAGACACAAGCAAGAGAGGTAACATTATTAAAGAAATACACTAAAGCTACACACTCGTCACGAGCGGAATTAACAACATGGCGGAAGTAAACAAACACGGGGTCGGTTTTATTATTGAAAGTAATACTGCCAAAAGCATAATAGAATGTGATTACATCTCAGAAAGAATAATAAGTATCACATTAGCAGAAAGAGGAGGAAATACCACTTATATTCAAACATATGCTCCATGCAACGACACCTATAGTGAGGACAGCAAACAAGAATATTTTGATGAAAAGCCACAATCACAATAAATAAACTCAAATACACAGAGAAATTGTTTGTGCTAGGAGATTTCAACGGTAGAGTAGGACAAAGGAGAACACCATGGGAATTATACCTAGGACAATTTAGTGACAATAGAACAGAGAGTAACAGTAATGGTCTTCTTCTTTTTAGCTCCCTGTGAAGCATAGGTCTTCAACAAACACTTTCCAAGTCGATATGTTTTTTGCCATTATTTTAAGATCATTCCATGTTTTCTCCATAATCTTCATTTCTACTTCTATCTATCTTCTCCAAGAATTCCTTGGTCTTCCTCTTTGCCTTTTCCACTGGGGATTCCAAAAAAAAAGGGCCTGTTGTGTAATACTCTCATTTGCTTCCGTAGTGTGTGTCCTATCCAGGGCCATCGTCTTCGCTATCTCTTTATCCACTGGTGTTTGACTTGTACATTTCCATAATTCTATGTTAGTGATTTTGTCCTGCCATTTCCATTATTTTATTCAGCGTAAGCATCCATTAATGAAAATCTGTATCTTCATGATTGTCATTTTATTTGTTCTCCATGTTTTACAGCCATATAATAGGATGACTTAATATTGGAGTTGAACATTTTTATTATAAAAAAATATTAGAAATACCTGTACCAGACGTACAATCTTACATATATCTGGGCAGTAATATAGACAAAGAGAGAGGAACAGAAAAATAAGGATATCAAAAGCACGAGGAGCATTTGTTGCACTGGGTACCACATGGAAGTCCAAAGAAATTAGCTTTTAATTATGCGACCCTAAATACCAGGGAGTACACAATCACAATATTGTTTGAATTTTCTGCTTAACAATATATCTATATTGGATCCTTTGTGGCTAAGTGGTTAGTGTGCTCGCTTCCCGACTAGAAGGGTCCGAGTTCGATCTCCAGCAGCGGCGGATTTTTTTCGGACTGACTAGGCTCCGGGGTTCACCTAGTCTCTAAAAATGGGTACCAGAGATTTTTCTGGGAAGTAAAGGTGGCGTTACGTGATACCGACCACATGAGCCAAAAATGTGCCGTGAAAAATAAGGTCACTCACACAATATTCCTCAAACGCCTAAAAGGCGTAAAGGGAACCTTTCTATCTATTGTCATTTCGAGCCGAAGACGGCACATAGGGCAGAACCACAATCTCAAAAACAGAAACCTTGCGTGCCAAAGTGGCACATAGGGCAGAACCACAATCTCAAAAACAGAAACCTTGCATGCCAAAGTGGCACATAGGGCAGAACCACAATCTCAAAAACAGAAACCTTGCGTGCCAAAGTGGCACATATTGCAGAAATCACTGCTCTAAAATATATGGTGCTGTTTCCATAACAATACTTTTTACAATGACAGCTTGTCAAGCCATCGATCAAGGGAACCTTTACTTATAGTGTAATTCTTTCCTGATTTCATTTTTTATGTGAAAGCTTTTCGTCTCACTTGCAGATCCAGATCAGTCAAATGTAAATGGAAGTCATGCTGATGACGTCATTACCATGCCACAGATAGAACCGTCAGACCTTCACGAGGAACCTACTGCTCATGGCCATGCTAAAGATATGTCGTCGAGAAGCTTGAACCGCGTGAAAGTTGTAGTCTGCACGGTGTCCATGTTATTCTACATATCCACTGTACCATCCTCCAGTATGCTTTCTCAGTACCTCATAAACAGATTGTCGCGAGAACGGAACCTCAACGAAACAGTCAACAATGGTTCTGTGTGCAACGAGCTCAACAATGACTCAAACGCAGAAAAGATTGATCACATTGAAGCAGAGGTAATACATCACTACATAAATAATCATAAATTGATCACATTGAAGCAGAGGTAATACATCACTACATAAATAAGCATAAATTGATCACATTGAAGCAGAGGTAATACATTACTACATAAATAAGCATAAATTGATCACATTGAAGCAGAGGTAATACATTACTATCAATAAGCATAAATTGATCACATTGAAGCAGAGTTAATACATCACTATCAATAAGCATATATTGATCACATTGAAGCGAGGTAATACATCACTATCAATATAAGCATACATTGATCACATTGAAGCAGAGGTAATACATCACTACAAATAATCACACATTTATCACATTGAATCAAAGGTCACTACATTAATAAGCATAAATTGATTCCATTGAAGCAGAGGTAACACAATACTAGATAAAAAATCATAAATTGATTCCATTGAAGTAGTGGTATTATATCACTATATAAATAAGCACAAATTAATCACATTGAAGCAGAGGTAACATGCCTGGTCTATATATAACCTATAAGTATTTGAAACGTTGCACTTGTTTCAGTTTGTCTCGTTTATTTTTGCACTAGAACAATATAGGTCATATTTTTGTATGTAATGAGGTCAGTTATCTTCCTTGCTTCACTAAAACTAGGTAGTGCACTAGAGATATCCTATATAGTTCTTATCCTCATTGTACTTTAACTAGGCCGTGCTGTAGAGTAAACATATATAGTTCTTAACCTGGCTGTACTCGAACTAGGCTGTGCCTTAGAGGTAACTAGTTCTTAACCTCGCTCTACTAAAACCAGGCCGTGCACTAGAGGTATCATATATAGTTCTTATCCTCGTTGTACTTTAACTAGGCCGTGCTGTAGAGTAAACATATATAGTTCTTAACCTGGCTGTACTCGAACTAGGCTGTGCCTTAGAGGTGACTAGTTCTTAACCTCGCTCTACTAAAACAAGGCCGTGCACTAGAGGTATCATATATAGTTCTTATCCTCGTACTTTAACTAGGCCGTGCTGTAGAGTAAACATATATAGTTCTTAACCTGGCTGTACTCGAACTAGGCTGTGCCTTAGAGGTAACTAGTTCTTAACCTCGCTCTACTAAAACCAGGTCGTGCACTAGAGGTATCATATATAGTTCTTATCCTCATTGTACTTTAACTAGGCCGTGCTGTAGAGTAAACATATATAGTTCTTAACCTGGCTGTACTCGAACTAGGCTGTGCCTTAGAGGTAACTAGTTCTTAACCTCGCTCTACTAAAACCAGGCCGTGCACTAAAGGTATCATATATAGTTCTTATCCTCGTTGTACTTTAACTAGGCCGTGCTGTAGAGTAAACATATATAGTTCTTAACCTGGCTGTACTCGAACTAGGCTGTGCCTTAGAGGTAACTAGTTCTTAACCTCGCTCTACTAAAACCAGGCCGTGCACTAGAGGTATCATATATAGTCCTTATCCTCGTTGTACTTTAACTAGGCCGTGCTGTAGAGTAAACATATATAGTTCTTAACCTGGCTGTACTCGAACTAGGCTGTGCCTTAGAGTTAACTAGTTCTTAACCTCGCTCTACTAAAACCAGGCCGTGCACTAGAGGTATCATATATAGTTCTTATCCTCGTACTTTAACTAGGCCGTGCTGTAGAGTAAACATATATAGTTCTTAACCTGGCTGTACTCGAACTAGGCTGTGCCTTAGAGGTAACTAGTTCTTAACCTCGCTCTACTAAAACCAGGCCGTGCACTAAAGGTATCATATATATTTCTTATCCTCGTTCTACTTTAACTAGGTCGTGCTTTAGAGGTAACCAATATAATTCCTTGGCTCGCTGTACTAGAACTAGACCGTGCTTAAGAGGTAACATATATAGTTCCTTGGCTCTTTGTACTAGAACTCGACCGTGCTTTAGAGGTAACATATATAGTTCCTTGGCTCGTTGTACTAGAACTAGACCGTGCTTTAGAGGTAACATATATAGTTCCTTGGCTCGCTGTACTAGATCGAGACCGTGCTTTAGAGGAAACATATATAGATCTCTTCCTCGCTGCCACTTCCTGTTTCCGAAATCATGTTTCCATGAACCCGTTTCTTAAACTGGAGAGTATAAATCGGTGTTTTAGTACACAATACCATATCAATATGTTGTGAAATATCATCTCTATCTTTGTTTTCTCTACTAAACTGTCTTCCACATCATTTATTTTCGAATCTATCAGATATCATTTATAATATATAACTTCAGCATTATATTAAATTGACACAAACTTGAAACGTTACCCATATTCTCCCCAACTAAATATCCAGTATATTACATCTTTATTGATGTATATTATACTCTTTCTTACCACATCTGTTTACATTATCACCTACTTCATCTGTCTATGATACATATTTTTCTTCTGTCAGTCAATACCCTTACCCGCCTCAATCCTCTCTATATTTGCATTCATTCATCTCGCCTACATTTGTTGCTTACGTCAATCAATACCATTACCCGCCTCAATCCTCTCTATATTTGCATTCATTCATCTCACCTACATTGTTGCTTACGTCAGTCAATACCATTACCCGCCTCAATCCTCTCTATATTTGCATTCATTCATCTCACCTACATTTGTTGCTTACGTCAATCAATTCATTTATCCGCCGCAATCCTCTCTATATTTGCATTCGTTCATCTCACCTACATTTTTTTCTTCTGTCAGTCAATACCCTTACCCGCCTCAATCCTCTCTATATTTGCATTCATTCATCTCACCTACATTTGTTGCTTACGTCAATCAATACCATTACCCGCCTCAATCCTCTCTATATTTGCATTCATTCATCTCACCTACATTTGTTGCTTACGTCAATCAATTCATTTATCCGCCGCAATCCTCTCTATATTTGCATTCGTTCATCTCACCTACATTTTTCTCTTCTGTCCATCAATACCATTACCCGCCTCAATCCTCTCTATATTTGCATTCATTCATCTCATCTATATTTTCATTCATTCACCTCACCTATAGTTTCATTCATTGACCTCACCTATATTTTCATTCATTCACCTCACCTATATTTTCATTCATTGACCTCACCTATATTTTCATTCATTGACCTCACCTATATTTTCATTCATTCACCTCACCTATATTTTCATTCATTCATCTCACCTATATTTTCATTCATTTATCTCACCTATATTTTCATTCATTCATCTCACCTATATTTTCATTCATTCATCTCACCTATATTTTCATTCATTCACCTCACCTATATTTTCATTCATTCATCTCACCTATATTTTCATTCATTCACCTCACCTATATTTTCATTCATTCATCTCACCTATATTTTCATTCATTCATCTCACCTATATTTTCATTTATTCACCTGACCTATATTTTCATTCATACACCTCACCTATATTTTCATTCATTCATCTCACCTATATTTTCAATCATTCATCTCACCTATATTTTCATTCATTCATCTCACCTATATTTTCATTCATTCATCTCACCTATATTTTCATTCATTCATCTCATCTATATTTTCATTCATTCATCTCATCTATATTTTCATTCATTCATCTCACCTACATTTCTATCCCAGGTGTCAAACATGATGATGATCTACAGCTTCTGCTCCTTAGGGCCAGGTCTCCTCTCTGGTCTCATCATCGGGGCTTACTGCGACTACATCGGGCGCAGGTTTACCCTGCTGACGCCACTTCTGGGATGTCCTTGAAGTTTATCTTGGTCGCCGTCATCATTAAGTAAACGAATTGTTTGTTTGTTTGTTGTTAGGATCATAATCACTGTATACCGGACTAACCCATAGGTGCCTCGATATCCCCCTTGACATTCTGGAGAATGTCTGAGGAGAATCCTGGTCCACTTTTACGAACTCCATAGCACAGTCTGGGGTCCAAACAGTGGGTACGTTTTTGCTGATAATTTTACCCGGGTGGCCACATTTATAGCCTACTCATTACGAGTTTAACTACCAATCGTTCTTTAACGTGTGCGAGTGCATTCAGCGCATCCAGTTTATTGCCGTTGTCTAAGAAGGTTAGACACTGAATCTCACTCCCATGAGACTAGGCAAGCGTGTTTAACGTCATAAGAAACAACAGATAAGTTTTTCCTACTTTTGACCAAAAAAACATCATCACCGCTTCTGGATTGGTTTGAAACCCGGCTCTTTTTTCTGCCCTGATCCTGACGTCAAACCTGTCGACTACCCAGCCTAACATTGTTGCTGTTTAACAATGTAAAAGGGTAACTATGAGCTGATAAATGAAAGAGACAAAGAGAAAGAAATGCAGATAAATATAGAAATGAGATAGAAATAATGAAATACAGACACATGAAAGACAGAACGAAAGAAAGAAGGAGCGAAAGAAAGAAAGAAGAAGAAGGGACGGACGGAAGAAAGAATAAAGAAAGAATGACTGACAGAAACAAAAAAATAGAGAAAGAAAATTCAATACAAAAAAATCACATTACATACTGGCATTAGTTATAATTTAACATATGATCTATCTATCTATTGTCCTTTCGAGCCGAAGACGGCACATAGGGCAGAACCACAATCTCAAAAACAGAAACCTTGCGTGCCAAAGTGGCACATATTGCGGAGATCACTGCTCTAAAATCTATGGCGGTGTTTCCATAACAATACTTTTTACAATAACAGCTTGTCAAGCCATCGATCAACCTCCTTAGTCGCCTCTTACGACATGCCTGGAAGGTCACAGTGTCACTATTCTTTACTTCCGTCATAATGAGGCCCGGTAACACACAGGAAAACATATGATCTGCATCAGTAATTTTTTTTTCAAACGAATGCACTGTCTACACCGTCATTATCATCAAATATAATAACATAAGAGGTGTTACTGCTCTTTAGGGATAGGAATAAGCTCATTGTCAGATTGAAAGGGTTTGTGGGGGCGTGGACGGGTGAGGAGGCTGCTCGCTACTGATGTGTCTCTTAGATAGATCGATGTTCGCATGCTTACAAATTCAACAGTTAGATGTCTAATTCCGTAGCAATAACTACGGAAGCAAAAAGGGCAATATACTAATCAATTTTTCTACCAACTCTGTGCTATCAGTGCCAGAATTGGATGCTGGACTCTAGAACAATAAGGAAGATAACGACCACCGAAATGAAATGTGTCAGAAGAATGACAGGAAACAGCTTAAGGGACAGAGTAAGAAACACTGACCTGAGGAAGAAACTCAAAATTAAAACCAGCCATCGAATACATAAAAGAAACAACAGATAAATTGGTTCGGCCACATAACAAGACAAAATGAACTAACAATGACTCAAAGAGCCATAAACAAACGCTAGGAAAATGCCAGATTAAGAGGAAGACCGAGAAAGAGATGGACAAAGGGAATACTAGAGTCACTAGGAGGAATAACATCAGAAGAGGCCAACAGAAGAGCAAAGAATCGCAGATTGTATCTCCCCTCAACGCCAACGGCAGCAGAGGAAGGATAGAAGAAGAAGAAGTCTAATCTTTATTTGAGATTGATTAGGATTGACCAATGATCATATTCTCAAAGAGGCCAACACAAAAAGGGAGCTCCTAAGAAACATCAGAAAAGAAACAATCAACATATTTCGGGCACATCATGAGAAGAGGAAAGTTGGAATACTTGATTACAACTGGCAAAATATAGGAAAGAGAGATCGCTGACAACAAAGAGAGAAAATACTGGATAGCTTGGTGTCATGGCATAGAAAACAGTCAACAGAAATGATACGATTCACTGTAGATAGAAGATTGTGGATGCACATGATCGCATACGCCAACTGGTATGGCACATGATGATGATTAGAATTATCTTCTTTGCCCCACATAGTCGACAATTAGACATTTAGTTTTTATTTAAAACAAAGTGATTTAGAGTTATCTTCTTGTCCCACATAGTCGACAATTATGTAACAGCCCTTAAATCTCTAATTGCGACTCGTGACTGTCAAGGCTGTCGTGCCCCAGCGATAAGCTGACCTCCTTCTACCCTTTGCCAAAGACTTGCCGGCCGGGAATTGATGCTGTGTTGTATAGTGATTTAGTACTTCGCTTTGTAATGACTTTTGTCGACAATCACCTGTCCGTTCTTCGCGGACTTACTGAAAACATTGAGCAACAGCACACATAACAACTCGTGAAGGTTACACATTAACTTTATTACAGTTTCACATTATCAATCTCATTTGAGACTCATCTCTCTACACGCTCTTCTTTTTTATCACTCGACTGTCTCTTAGATGTTATATTTGATCTAATGTGACGACGACACTTGCTGCAGTGTCATATTCAGCAGGACGGAGTTTGCCAACCGGTGCTACTAATTGGCAATTTCTCCGGCCTACATGGTTTCAGCCGACTTAACCATGTTGCTCTTTGACTGCTGGGTTCAGCAGACCCTGTCTGCCACATCTGTGAGAACAATTTACGGTAAGACCCTCTCTCGAGCCTTGCATTCAGCAGAACTCTGTCTGCCACATCTGTGAGAATAATTGTCGGCAAGACCCTCTCTCGAGCCTTGCATTCAGCAGAACTCTGTCTGCCAAATCTGTGAGAACAATTGACTAGTCTCTGACATATATTGATAGAAGTTTGAGTGTTCTACTCACCAGTGGAGAATTCACACTCCGTGCCTGTCATCAGAACCACACTGAATTATCAGACATTTATACAATTGTGCGCCCTACTCTATTAGAACACTACTAAATGTTATTCTAATCTAGCACTGCTTTGTTCACAGGCCATTGACACTTAGACTCTACATAGTCCCTACATTAACAATAAGACTTGGTCTTCTGCCCGGCGGGACGTCCTTCCCGCTCGAGCTCTGCCGCGCTACTAATTACATTTACTCATTACATAACTCACTCAAACTTAAACTAACTATTTACAAATTTAAGGTCTGCCAGCCCTCACGGGCTAACACCCTACGGTAAACGTCCGTTCGCGTCCCCCGCTAGTTCATTACTAATCTTCTCCTTTCTCTCATTCTTCTCCTGTCTACATTCCCCACGTCACATACTCATTCCCCGTGCAACACCCCTCTCTCTGAGTTGCTTTTCACCTCCACACTTTCCACGCTTTCTCGTCACTCCTCTTTCAGTCCGCCTACTCGACCTAATTCTCTCCCCCCATTTCTTTAATTTCCTTCCCCTTATTTTATCTCTCTGTCTCTGTCTTCCACTTCTCTCTTTCTTTCTTTCTCTCTCTATTACAATCAAACATTTAGTTTTTATTTAAAACAAAGTGATTAGAGTTATGTTCTTGTCCAATTTCCTTGCCACAGATACGACCTCAGTTTCTGGATATTCTATGTGGCCTTCACCTTTGAAGGAATATCCGGAACCGGATTTGTCATAATCTTGGGCTTATACTCGATTACAGCAGATTCGAATCCAGGAAAAAATGATCGAATCTTATGGATTACCATAGTTACAGCTTTTGGTAACATAACCTCCGCTGGTTCTAGTATCATCTGCGGAATTATGATACGTCAATTAGGATATTTCCCAACCGCAGCTTTCTTGATGTCCACCATAACGGCGGCTTTCATAATTCCCCTTCTGCTACTTCCGGAAACAAAACCTCAACAGGAAGTTCGAGTTTTTAATCTTGCAAAGAACGTCAAACGAGTTTTTGGATTTTTCCTTTTCAGTGGAACACTCCGATTAAAGTTGGCGTTTTGCATTTTAATGTCCATGTTTTTTTTCGCCAACATAAACGAGCTGGGGGTCGGAACAATCGACACGCTGTATCAGCTTCATCGGCCATTTTGTTGGAGCTCTGAGGTGATTGGTTACTACAGCGCTATCAAAGTTGGAGGCACCAACGTCCTGGCCATGTTCTTGCTGCCCGCCCTACAGCGCTGTATGAAGGCGGAATACATCGGGCTGTTGGCTGCTGTCTCCCAGGGAGGATCATATGTGTTGGAGGCGTTTGTGAAAAAGGATTGGCAGTTGTTCCTGGGTATGTTAATTGTTGTGTATGTTCACTTATGTGAAATTATAGACCTGGTTTATGTTTAATTTATTTGACCAGTCACATGGAGCTATTTTTGATCTACTAAGAAAAAGGTCAAGAGTACCTTTTATAGACCACATATTCTCATGTGAGATCACAAAGGATGGTTTTCTTCTTGTTGTTAAATCTTTTGCTGTTACATAGAAACAAATTCACGGTCTGTATATTTGTGTGTTGTCATTAATGGTATTAATGAATGTTGCTCTACAGTTAGTTTAATATTGCTCTCTCAAAAGGGTATTCAGGAATGTTGCTCGGCAGTTAGTTTAATGTTATTCTCTTATTAATGGTATTAATGAATGTTGCTCTACAGTTAGTTTAATGTTATTCTCTCATTAATAATATTAATGAATGTTTCTCTGCAATTATTTTAATGTTATTCTCTCATTAATAATATCAACGAATGTTGCTCTACAATTATTTTAATGTTATTCTCTCAGTAATAATATTAATGAATGTTGCTCTACAATTATTTTAATGTTATTCTCTCATTAATAATATTAATGAATGTTGCTCTACAATTATTTTAATGTTATTCTCTCATTAATAATATTAATGAATGTTGCTCTACAATTATTTTAATGTTATTCTCTCATTAATAATATTAATGAATGTTGCTCTACAATTATTTAAATGTTATTCTCTCATTAATAATATTAATGAATGTTGCTCTACAGTTAGTTTAATGTTATTCTCTCATTAATAATATTAATGAATGTTGCTCTACATTTAGTTGAGCATTGCAATGTTCTAAACACGGCATAACACTGTCACAGTTACAAACAATGCCACCCATCGATCATCCACATAATAGTATTTCATTTTGTCACATATTTTAAATATACCACGCGCTAAACAAGCGCATTTTCAAGGAATTCAACTCTAATATAATTACATGTCTTGTGCCAAGCCTAGAATAATCCCCCTTGTGTTATATTACTAACAGTATACAATCATCCCTCGCTGCTTCGCGGCCTCAGTGCATCGCGGACGGATTGTTCAAACATTCAAAATTGAGGAATTATTATTTAAAAAAAAAAACAATATTTTATGTATGTTATTTAAACTATTAATATGTTATTTACATGTTTGAAACTATTCTTTAATGTTCTAATGATAACATATGCACTTATATGGTTTCATATACACTTATTGATATTATCAATCAATCAATCAATTGTCCTTTCGAGCCGAAGACGGCACATAGGGCAGAACCACAATCTCAAAAACAGAAACCTTGCGTGCCAAAGTGGCACATATTGCAGAGATCACTGCTCTAAAATATATGGCGCTGTTTCCATAACAATACTTTTTACAATGACGGCTTGTCAAGCCATCGATCAACCTCCTTAGTCGCCTCTTACGACATGCCTGGAAGGTCACAGTGTTACTATTCTTTACTTCCCTCATAATGAGGCCCCGGCAACACACAGGAATATTGATATTATACATACACAAAAAATGTACGTATGTTAAAAATGAGAGGGTGACACTACTTCACGATTTTTCACTTATCACGGCCGGTTCTGGTCCCTATTAACTGCGATAACTGAGGGATTACTGTACACGACAGTGTGATGTTTAGAAAGTTTTTAATCAGCTAATTCATGTGTAAAATGGCTGACAGCAATGAAGTATCAAGAGTACCTAATGAACATTATTTTTTTTACGACAGCAGCAGAAAAATGTCAATAGTATCATGTTCAATCTATGTTTATGTGTTGCTTTTTCTTTACTAAAGAACAAATACATGCTATTATTCTGCTACTATTTCTATTATCGGTGACATATATTTTATATTAATATTTACTTGTTTAGATCTAATGAAAATAACCTAGAAATAATTGATAACCGGGCAGAAAAACTTTGATTATCTTCCTGTACAGTTCCTGTTGTTGGTGTGCCTGGATGTCTGGTCACGTCAGTCATTCGTGGGATAATGTCAATCCTAGCTGGACCTAAACGACAAGGTGACTTGTTTATCACTTTACAGATTTAGGTAGCAGACGGTGCAGTATTGTCCATGCCATTACCACCACGCTACAGACACTTTACAGTTAGTTAAAGAGAATAATATTAAACTAACTGTAGCTATGTAGAACCAATTCAGACCTATGGAAGCGAATCATGGACAATAGACAAACAAATGAAAAGACAATTAGAGGCCACAGCGATGGGATTTCTCAGAAGAATGTTGAAAGTTCCCTGGACATCTATAAAGACAGATGAGAAAGTTCTCAAAGAGGCCAACACAAAAAGGGAACTCCTAAAAAAACATCAGAAAGAAGCAATCAACGTTTTTTGGGCACGTCATGAGAAGAGGAAAGTTGGAATACTTGGTTACAACTGGCAACATAAAAGGAAAGAGAGATCGTGGACGACAAAGAGAGAAAATACTGGATAGGTTGGTGTCATGGCATGGAAAACAGCCAACAACAGAACTGATACGATGCACTGTGGATCGAAGACTGTGGAAAGACATGATCGCCAACGCCAACTGGTACGACACATGATGATGATGATGCCAGACACTTTCAGATAAAGTCTTTCGTTCCTTCTACTTCCTTTATTTTCTCTTATGCCAGTTCTTTTGTTGAATGAGATACACAAGTTCTGGTTCTCGCCCTTTTAGCGAGACCTTACTCAAGGTCAATTGATGTTGTTGTGCAGTTTCTTTGATGTTGTCTTTCCATATTACTCTAGGCCTACATCTTGCTCTTCTCCCTTCTCCTCTTTTATTATATGCTGTGTATGATAAGAGATCACACGACGTTCTCGCAACATGGTAGACCAGTATATTTGTTGTTTCTGTATGTGGTTTAGGGTTGGCTCACTGTCTACAAAGATAAAGTAACTCATCATCGAGTGCCATCTCCGCATCGAAGGTTGGTTACCATGGAGCGCCATTCTGCTCTGTCTCTTCCTTTCCTTTGATGGTGCAGGTTGTCATAGGCTGATTTGTACATCTTTTGATGTTACTCGTCAATGTTAGTCTTGGTCTGCCTCTTTTACCTTGTATTTTCCCCTCCAAGATTACTTTTAGTAATTGTGTCTTTTAACTCGGCCCAAAAATCGCTTTTGACTTGTTTGAATTGTTTTTAGTAGTTCTCCTTTCATTTTTAGTTGTTTTAAGACTTCATTGTTTATTTTCTTTTCCTTCCGTCCAATTCTACCTATTTTTCTATATATCCACCTTTTAAAGGCTTCAATTCTCTGTTCTGTTTTCTTGTCTAATGTCCATGTTTCTGCACCATATAGGAATGTTGAGAAGACATAACATTTTGCTATTCTTAGTTTTAGCCCTGGTGTTATTTGTTTTGATGTTAGTATGTTCTTCAAGACATTAAAATTACTTTATGTCATTCCTATAAAGTAACTAATCATAATTAAATGGGAATGCTAAAATGTAGGCCAAGTTTTCTAGCATCCAATCACATGATACAACTCTCGTCAGTTTAAAATCCCCAGCTCAGAAGATAAAAGATAACAACTTTTCTGAAACTGCAATCAAGGACGTTTGCGAGTGCTATAGAGTGTATACAAGTTGCTGACAACTGGCTAGAATATGTACCAAGGTACGAATGGGTTGTATAAGTGTACATGAATGACGTTCTTGAAACTCAATATCGCAAACGTTAGAATTCAAGACCATGTAGATTTTATAATTGTAGTATACAATGTTTGACATTGTCACATAAGTGACTTGAAGTGTTAGGACATTATGGGAAAGAATATTAATTATACATGATAATAAATGTGGAGCCGCGATAGCTCAGTGGATAGTGAACTGGACTACAAAGGACAAGAGGTAGGGATCGATCCTAACCAACGACTCCCGGTTCACCTAGCCTTTAATGGGTACCGAATTTTTTTCTGGGAATGTAAAGCGGCACGGGCGTAATACCGACCACATTACACCAAAAATCAAGTGCCGAAGGTCTGTAAAATTTATGGTCACTAACACTATATTCCCTATACGCCACTTGGCGTGACGGGGGTACTTTACGTTGATTTTGTATGGTAATAAATGTGCATTGTCTAATTATTTTTTTTCCTGTGACAGTATCAGAACAATTATCCTATTTTTAGAAAAGTCATCATGACGTATTTGTTATATTCGTGATCGCTGGAGGCCAATTTATGTCACATGCTTGTCCCACATCAGGAGAACTCAAGTTTTTTTTTTAATTTTTAAAATTTGAATTTGATTATTTGAAATAGAGTACCTGGTTTTATACGACCATATTACCCCAAAAATCATGTACTGAAAGTCTGTAAAATGTTTGGTCACTAACATCATATTCACTATACGCCACTTGGTGTGACGGGGGTTCCTTACTTTTTTTACTTGCCTGGTTTTATATAGTTTGTGTTCAAGTGCAGCACGTAATATAGTAGCTTGTCGATGAAAATACAACGGTTCCAACTATTGGTGCTTCAGTTATAGTAAAGTTAGAGAAAAGAGAAAGGTGGTGTGCTTCAGTTATAGTAAAGTTAGAGAAAAGAGAAAGGTGGTGTGCTTCAGTTATAGTAAAGTTAGAGAAAAGAGAAAGGTGGTGTGCTTCAGTTATAGTAAAGTTAGAGAAAAGAGAAAGGTCGTGTGCTTCAGTTATAGTAAAGTTAGAGAAAAGAGAAATGTGTGCTTCAGTTATAGTAGTTAGAGAAAAGAGAAATGTGTGCTTCAGTTATAGTAAAGTTAGAGAAAAGAGAAATGTGTGTTTCAGTTATAGTAAAGTTAGAGAAAAGAGAAATGTGTGTTTCAGTTATAGTAAGTTAGAGAAAAGAGAAATGTGTGTTTCAGTTATAGTAAAGTTAGAGAAAAGAGAAAGGTGGTGTGCTTCAGTTATAGTAATGTTAGAGAAAAGAGAAATGTATGCTTCAGTTATAGTAAAGTTAGAGAAAAGAGAAATGTGTGCTTCAGTTATAGTAAAGTTAGAGAAAAGAGAAATGTGTGTTTCAGTTATAGTAAAGTTAGAGAAAAGAGAAATGTGTGTTTCTGTTATAGTAATGTTAGAGAAAAGAGAAATGTGCGCTTCAGTTATAGTAAAGTTAGAGAAAAGAGAAATGTATGTTTCAGTTATATTAAAGTTAGAGAAAAGAGAAATGTGCGCTTCAGTTATAGTAAAGTTAGAGAAAAGAGAAATGTGCGCTTCAGTTATAGTAAAGTTAGAGAAAAGAGAAAGGTGGTGTGTTTCAGTTATAGTAAAGTTAGAGAAAAGAGAAACGTGTGCTTCAGTTATAGTAAAGTTAGAGAACAGAGAAATGTGTGTTTCAGTTATAGTAAAGTTAGAGAAAAGAGAAATGTTTGTTTCTGTTATAGTAATGTTAGAGAAAAGAGAAATGTGCGCTTCAGTTATAGTAAAGTTAGAGAAAAGAGAAATGTATGTTTCTGTTATATTAAAGTTAGAGAAAAGAGAAATGTGCGCTTCAGTTATAGTAAAGTTAGAGAAAAGAGAAATGTGCGCTTCAGTTATAGTAAAGTTAGAGAAAAGAGAAAGGTGGTGTGTTTCGGTTATAGTAAAGTTAGAGAAAAGAGAAACGTGTGCTTCAGTTATAGTAAAGTTAGAGAACAGAGAAATGTGTGTTTCAGTTATAGTAAAGTTAGAGAACAGAGAAATGTGCGCTTCAGTTATAGTAAAGTTAGAGAAAAGAGAAATATGTGTTTCAGTTATGGTAAAGTTAGAGAAAATATAAATCTGTGTTTCAGTTATAGTAAAGTTAGAGAAATTATAAATCTGTGTTTCAGTTATAGTAAACTTAGTAAAAGTAAAGTAAAGTACCCCCCGTCACGCCAAGTGGCGTATAGGGAAATATGGTGTTAGTGACCCTATATTTTACAGACCTTCAGCACATGATTTTTGGGGTAATGTGGTCGGTATTACGCCCGTGCTGCTTTACTTTCCCAGAAAAAATCCGGTACCCATTTAAGGCTGGGTGAACCCGGAGCCGTCGGTTGGGATCGAACCCTACCCTTGTCCGTAGTAGTCCAGTTCACTAACCACTGAGCTATCGCGGCTCCCTTATAGTAAAGTTAATGAACAAAAATATAGTGTCTACTTTGATTATGTAAAAGTGAGACAAGAACTGTTTGTCTTTATGTATGCACCTTCTTGTGTTGCCTATGTATTTCACATATAACTGTAGTGTTTTCTTCTTTTAGTAAGTTTGGGTTTTGCCTTTCATCCGTTGTTTTTGTAGGTCGTGTATAGAAGTAGGCATTGTAGTCCTTGTGTGTAAATATTTTATTCCATTAATATGGCGTGGCTCATGGTTGCTTTGCTCTCTTCGTGTATTTTGGACATTAATTATACTGTACATTTTATGTTATATTGGTAATGACTCTACTTGTGCTGTAATATATATTTTTTTTTAAAATTGAATTTGTATTTGTTCCATCTACTGAATCGCCCTGTTTCTGAATGTCAAAGATTTATTGACAAGGATTGACATTTATATAGAAAACTCCCAAGATAGCCTAACACACACTTCAAGAAGATACAAGAAATCATCATCACCACATGCAATACAATTAGGGTAGGCGATCATCTTTGTCTCTCTACAGTTTTCTATCTTCAATGCATAGTTCAAAATTCTGTTGTTGATTGTTTTCCATGTTATGATACTGATCTCTCTAATGTCATCTGTTTTTGTCGTCCGCGATATCTTGTTCCCTGTATTTTACCAGTTGTAACCAAGTATTCCAACCTTACTCTTCTCATGTCAGAAAATGTTAATTATTTTCCTTCTTATGTTTTTTATGAGCACCCTTTTTATGTTGGTGGTGTCCGGTTAGCGCAATCGATAGGCGGTTGGCTTACCACGGCAACAGCCGGGGTTCGTACCCTGGCGAGGACACCTGGGTTTTACTAATTCCCTAAAAATTAGTAGGAGCCGCGATAGCTCAGTGGTTAGTGAACTGGACTACTACGGACAAGGGGTAGGGTTCGATCCCAACCGACGGCTCCGGGTTCACCCAGCCTTAAATGGGTACCGGATTTTTTCTGGGAAAGTAAAAGCAGCACGGGCGTAATACCGACCACATTACCCCAAAAATCATGTGCTGAAGGTCTGTAAAATATAGGGTCACTAACACCATATTTCCCTATACGCCACTCGGCGTGACGGGGGGTACTTTACTTTACTTTACTTTTTATGTTGGGCACTTTGAGAATGTCCTCAATTGCCATTTAAGCTTCCAGGGAACTTTCAACATTTTTATGTGAAAGCTCATCTCTGTAGCATCTAATCATCTTTTCATTTATTTGTTCACTGTCCATGATTCGGTTCCATACGTGAGAAATATTGAAAGAAATTAGGCAGAACAATTAATGCTCCGTGATCAGTTTAAAGTAATTCAAGGAAATAAACAGCGCATACTAGAATATGTCTTAACATATGTATGTCAATCATTGAAAATATGACAATAGAAAAGAAAATTACTGGAGGCTATAGTAATGTGGTTTTACAGAAGAATGTTTAGAGTACCATGAACAGCTAAGAAGAGTGATAAAACCGCCTTGAGAGAGGCCAAAGCAAAGAGAGAGATAATTTCCAATATTAGGAAGAATTAATCATTATTTGTTGGTCATGTTATGAGAAGGGAACAGCTAAAATATATTGTAACAACTGGGAAAGTTGAGGGACGATGAGGTAGAGGGAAACAAAGAGAAAATGTATCAGACAGCTTAAGAGAATGGCTTGGCAGAAGGTCAACTACTGAAATGATAAATAACTGTCGAGATCAAAAGTTGTTTAGAAACATGATCATTTACACCAGAAGACATGGCACTTAATGATGATGATAATACTGATTGCATCAATCAGTAATTAGTAATCTCGTAGCGTTTATCATTACATCATGACGTTGATTTGTATCAGTCAGTAATTAGTTATCTCTTGACCTTCGTCCAGGTGCCCTGTTCACCAGCATGTGTGTGTTCGAGGTAGCCTGCTCCATGGCAGCCAGCACAGTCTTCAACAAGCTCTACGCTGCCACAGTTAGCAATTTCCCCGGAGCCGTCTATCTCTGCATGGCTTCCTTCAGCACTGTGACCTGTTTGCTCATCATGTAAGTAGACGAGAACTGACATTGTGTTTATCATTGTATTTTCTGAAGTCAATTTACAAGGAAATTCGTTGTATATTTAGAGCCCTTAGACAACATTGTCTTATAGCTACAACAGTTAAGATGCTCACTAAGGAAAAGAAGGCGCGGGTCATAATCATAAAGGTCAGGTACGAAACTTGAATCGGGAGCAGCGATAGCTCAGTGGTTAGTGAACTGGACTACAACGGACAAGGGGTAGGGTTCGATCTAAACCGACGACTTCCACCCAGCCTTAAATGGGTACCGGATTTTATCTGGGAAAGTAAAGCAGCACGGGCGTAATACCGACCACATTACCCCAAAAATCATGTGCTGAAGGTCTGTAAAATATAGGATCCCTAACACCATATTTCTCTATACGCCACTTGGCGTGACGGGGGTACTTTACTTACTTACGAAACTTGAATCGGTGTCTTAAAATGCGAGTTTACACCAACATCCGCTCGGCCGCCTATCCAGATGTGTTCGGCTTCTTCTTGATAGCGTCGCTTCAAGTATAGAAACTCACGATGCGAGGCGACATTCATCACCTACCCAGAATGCTACACTGGTTCCCATTTCTGCTAGCGGCTGGGCCGACCGCGGAGATATTTTTTTTTAAACCACGAGTAAATATACACTAGTTCTGGCAGGAATCGAACATGGGTTGTTCCAACGTCGGTAAGGGTTGGTCAGTTTTCCCAATAAGGGTACCGAGGCCTTCACGAGGGTCATAATCGTGATCTATATTACCGATTCATTGTGTTCACATTTAAGGGGTCTAGGCAAAGAAATGCAAAGTTAACTAATGCTCGGCTAACTAGTGGCAGTGTTCCCTAGCGTTTGGCTTTTCGTGGCAAGGCGCTGTGCCACTGAGTACTGGTTCGATCCTGCCTTGGTCCATATTTTTTTCTGTTGTTGATTATTTGTCATTTTTTCCGAGTGCTGTAAACATACCTCTTCCTCTGAATTGATTCACTGATTATCGCCTCGGAAGTTTCCCTCTATAATAATATTCATTTATTATTATTTGTCTCTATGTCTATCTCTCCCTGCTCGACAAATAATTTAAGTTAGCATTCCACCCTTTTATATCATTAATTAATGTGCTGCAATATTAATAACGTTTATACATCCTCTCTCTCTCTCTCTCTCTCTCTCTCTCTCTCTCTCTCTCTCTCTCTCTCTCTCTCTCTCTCTCTCTCTCTATCTATCTATCTATCTATCTGTCTTTCTATGTCCATCTCTCACTGCTTTACAATAACTTAAGTTAGCATCCCACCCTCTTATATCGTTAATTAATCTGTCTCAATATTAATACCGCTTCTACATCCTCTCTCTATCTTTCTTTCTCTCTGTCTGTCTGTGTCTTTCTATGTCTGGTTCTCCCTTCTCGATAATAACGTAAGACAGCATTCCATACTCTTATATTATTAATTACTCTGCCTGAATATGACTACTACTTCTACATCTCTCCCTGCTCTACAATAACGTAAGACAGCATTCCACACTCTTATATCATTAATTACTCTGCCTGAATATTAATACCACTTCTACATTTCTCTCCTCAGTCTTTATCTCAGAGTTCACAAAGACCAAGACAAGCCGCTAATTAAAATAAGGAAAAGTAATTAAAAATTCAGCTCATAAAAGTTGCTGCAGTTGTGTCCCTTCTTGAAACTACTAACATGTATGAGTCTGGTTCTGAAATTAAAATGTTCTGTAGACGTAATGAACTGAACTACGAATGGTGGAGAATGGTTTCTAGACGTCATGAACCGAACTACTAATGATGGAGGATGGTTTCTAGACATCATGAACTGAACTACAAATGATGGAGAATGGTTTCTAGACGTCATGAACTGAACTACAAATGATGGAGAATGGTTTCTGAAGGTTGTGACCTGAACTACGAATGGTGGAGAATGGTTTCTAGACGTCATGAACTGTACTACCAATGGTGGAGATAGTTTCTAGACGTCATGTACTGAAATACGAATGATGGAGAATGGTTCTAGACATCATGAACTGAACTACGAATGATGGAGAATAGTTTCTAGACATCGTGAACTGTACTACAAATGATGGAGAATGGTACTAGACGTCATGACCTGAACTACGAATGGTGGAGAAATGGTTTCTAGACATCACGAAATGAACTACGAATGATGGAGAATAGTTTCTAGATGTCATGAACTGAACTACGAATAATGGAGAATGGTTTCTAGAAGTCATGAACTGAACTAAGAATGGTCGAGAATAGTTTCTAGACGTTATGAACTGAACTACAAATAGTCGAGAATGGTTTCTAGAAGTCATGAACTGAACTACGAATAGTCGAGAATGGTTTCTAGACGTCATTTACTGAACAACGAATGACGGAGAATGGTTTCTAGACGTCATGAACTGAACTACGAATGATGGAGAATGGTTTCTGAAGGTCATTAACTGTACTACAAATGACGAATAATGGTTTATGAAGGTCATGAACTGTACTTCGAATGATTGAGAATGGTTTCTAGACGTCATGAATTGAACTATGAATGATGGAGAATTGTTTCTAGACGTTATGAACTGTACTACAAATAATGGAGAATGGTTTCTAGAAGTCATGAACTGAACTACGAATGGTCGAGAATAGTTTCTAGACATAATAAACTGAACTACGAATGATGGAGAATGGTTTCTGAAGGTCATTAACTGCACTACAAATGACGAATAATGGTTTATGAAGGTCATGAACTGTACTTCGAATGATTGAGAATGGTTTCTAGACGTCATGAATTGAACTACGAATGATGGAGAATTGTTTCTAGACGTCATGAACTGTACTACCAATGGTGGAGAATAGTTTCTAGACGTCATGTACTGAAATACGAATGATGGAGAATGGTTTCTAGACATCATGAACTGAACTACGAATGATGGAGAATAGTTTCTAGACGTTGTGAACTGTACTACGAATGATGGAGAATGGTTACTAGACATCATGACCTGAAATACGAATGGTGGAGGAATGGTTTCTAGACATCACGAAATGAACTACGAATGATTTTGAAAGTTTGAGTGTAAGTATGATTGAAATGGGAAGTAAAAGATTTGAGTGAAAGAAGAATTTAAAAGGGGAGTGAAGAGGGAGTGAAAGAGGGCGCGAAGTGGAAGGAATGAGTGATTGGAATGAGGAATAAAGGAGGGAGTGAAACAGGAGTTTAAGAGGGAGTTAAAGGGGGAGTTATATCTATAGTTAGTCGAAAGCCCTGGTATCACTAAAAAACGAATTAAAATTCATAATTGCTCAATCTCCCATGCCAGTGGAATTCTCATCTCATTGAAGGATAAAAACAAAGAAAGGCAGCTATAGTCACAGTCATAGCAGCCACAGCACACGTCAAAAGACATAAGGTGTAGACGCACCAAAAGTGAATGTATAGGAACTGTCCTTCGTCATATGATGTCATCATTCATCGTAAGCAAACGGAATATCAAAACACGATCCGGATGAAAAACACAGTTCACAGTGTGCACAGAGCACTAAACTCAGTAGCTTCGGCAGCAATTGGAAACTGAAATATGTGAAAACTTCAACAAGGATTACTTTTCAGACAAAGCCTTAAAGGTTCTTGCCGCATATCCGCCATATTAACCGGAAGTCCCAAAGAGGGAGTGTAAGAAGGAATGAGGGAGTGACAAAAGACTGAATGACAAGAGCGCTATTTTCTCTGACGCCCGCGTCTTGTCATCAAAAACATATGCTTTCTCTGACGCCCGCGTGCTGAAACATGGGGAGGTGCTAATTATCTTCTAGTTGCCGATTGAACTGTAGCAGTTTAGGACCAACTAGGGCATATGACCAACAGCTTGTGTCGGGGCAGAGGTGGTTCACTAATGGATGTTATCGTACACTGTCCCTCTGATATCAGCGACCCTGGCAAGTAACTAAGCGCCATATCCGGTCTTACAACGATGCACAGTGGATAGAAGATTGTGGAAGGAAATGATCGCATACTCCAACCGATATGGCACGTGATGATGATGATGATAAAAGGGCAGGGGGAAAAAGCGAGGAAAGCAAAAGAATAAATTAAGGTTTGTGTATGAATAAAAACATGGTTTCCATTTGAAATATAAAAAAGAAGAAGTAAATACAATACATTCCAATTCATCATCATTGAGTGTCGTCTCCGCATCGAAGGTTGGCTACCATGGAACGCCATTCCACTCTGTCTCTTGCCTTGATGGTGCAGATTGTCATAGGCTGACTTATCCATCTTTTGCTATTAGTCGTCCATGTTAGTCTTGGTCTGCCTCTGCCTCTTTTACCATGTATTTTCCCTTTCCCTACCACTCACTCTTTCACTTTCCCTACCACTCACTCTTTCACTTTACCTACCACTCCCTGTTTCACTTTCCCTACCACTAACGTTTTCACTTTCCCTACCACTCACCCATTCACGTTCCCTACCACTCACCCTTTCACTTTCCAAACAATTCACCCTTTCACTTCCCCTACCACTCACCCTTTCACTTTCCCAACCACTCACCCTTTCACTTTCCCAACCACTCGCCCTTTCACTTTCCCAACCACTCGCCCTTTCACTTTCCCAACCACTCACCCTTTCACTTTCCCTACCACTCACCCTTTCACGTTCCCTACCACTCACCCTTTCACTTTCCCAACCACTCACCCTTTCACTTTTCCTGCCACTCACCCTTTCACTTTCCCTGCCACTCAGCCTTTCACTTTCCCTGCCACTCAGCCTTTCACTTTCCCTTCCACTCACTCTTTCTACCACTCACTCTTTCACTTTCCCTACCACTCACCCTTTCACGTTCCCTGCCACTCACCCTTTCACGTTCCCTGCCACTCACCCTTTCACTTTCCCTACCACTCACCCTTTCACTTTCCCTACCACTCACCCTTTCACTTTCCCTACCACTCACCCTTTCACTTTCCCTACCACTAACGTTTTCACTTTCCCTACCACTCACTCTTTCACTTTCCCTACCACTCACCCATTCACGTTCCCTACCACTCACCCTTTCACTTTCCAAACAATTCACCCTTTCACTTCCCCTACCACTCACCCTTTCACTTTCCCAACCACTCACCCTTTCAGTTTCCCAAGCACTCGCCCTTTCACTTTCCCAACCACTCGCCCTTTCACTTTCCCAACCACTCACCCTTTCACTTTCCCTACCACTCACCCTTTCACTTTCCCTACCACTCACCCTTTCACTTTCCCAACCACTCACCCTTTCACTTTTCCTGCCACTCACCCTTTCACTTTCCCTGCCACTCAGCCTTTCACTTTCCCTTCCACTCACTCTTTCTACCACTCACTCTTTCACTTTCACTACCACTCACCCTTTCACGTTCCCTGCCACTCACCCTTTCACGTTCCCTGCCACTCACCCTTTCACTTTCCCTACCACTCACCCTTTCACTTTCCCTACCACTCACCCTTTCACTTTCCTTACCACTCACCCTTTCACTTTCCCTACCACTCACTCTTTCACTTTCCCTGCCACTCAGCCTTTCACTTTCCCTGCCACTCAGCCTTTCACTTTCCCTTCCACTCACTCTTTCTACCACTCACTCTTTCACTTTCCCTACCACTCACCCTTTCACTTTCCCTACCACTCACCCTTTCACTTTCCCTACTACTCACCCTTTCACTTTCCCTACCACTCTTTTACTTTCCCTACCACTCAGCCTTTCATTTTCCCTACCACTCACCCTTTCACTTTCCCTACCACTCACCCTTTCACTTTCCCTACCACTCACCCTTTCACTTTCCCTGCCACTCACCCTTTCACTTTCCCTGCCACTCAGCCTTTCACTTTCCCTTCCACTCACTCTTTCTACCACTCACTCTTTCACTTTCCCTACCACTCACCCTTTCACGTTCCCTGCCACTCACCCTTTCACGTTCCCTGCCACTCATCCTTTCACTTTCCCTACCACTCACCCTTTCACTTTCCCAACCACTCACCCTTTCAGTTTCCCAACCACTCGCCCTTTCACTTTCCCAACCACTCGCCCTTTCACTTTCCCAACCACTCACCCTTTCACTTTCCCTACCACTCACCCTTTCACTTTCCCTACCACTCACCCTTTCACTTTCCCATCCACTCACCCTTTCACTTTTCCTGCCACTCACCCTTTCACTTTCCCTGCCACTCAGCCTTTCACTTTCCCTTCCACTCACTCTTTCTACCACTCACTCTTTCACTTTCACTACCACTCACCCTTTCACGTTCCCTGCCACTCACCCTTTCACGTTCCCTGCCACTCACCCTTTCACTTTCCCTACCACTCACCCTTTCACTTTCCCTACCACTCACCCTTTCACTTTCCTTACCACTCACCCTTTCACTTTCCCTACCACTCACTCTTTCACTTTCCCTGCCACTCAGCCTTTCACTTTCCCTGCCACTCAGCCTTTCACTTTCCCTTCCACTCACTCTTTCTACCACTCACTCTTTCACTTTCCCTACCACTCACCCTTTCACTTTCCCTACCACTCACCCTTTCACTATCCCTACTACTCACCCTTTCACTTTCCCTACCACTCTTTTACTTTCCCTACCACTCAGCCTTTCATTTTCCCTACCACTCACCCTTTCAATTTCCCTACCACTCACCCTTTCACTTTCCCTACCACTCACCCTTTCACTTTCCCTGCCACTCACCCTTTCACTTTCCCTGCCACTCAGCCTTTCACTTTCCCTTCCACTCACTCTTTCTACCACTCACTCTTTCACTTTCCCTACCACTCACCCTTTCACGTTCCCTGCCACTCACCCTTTCTCGTTCCCTGCCACTCATCCTTTCACTTTCCCTACCACTCACCCTTTCACTTTCCTTCCCACTCACCCTTTCACTTTCCCTACCACTCACTCTTTCACTTTCCCTACCACTCACTCTTTCACTTTACCTACCACTCCCTGTTTCACTTTCCCTATCACTAACGTTTTCACTTTCCCTACCACTCACCCTTTCACTTTCCCTACCACTCACCCATTCACGTTCCCTACCACTCACCCTTTCACTTTCCAAACAATTCACCCTTTCACTTCCCCTACCACTCACCCTTTCACTTTCCCAACCACTCACCCTTTCACTTTCCCAACCACTCGCCCTTTCACTTTCCCTACCACTCACCCTTTCACTTTCCCTACCACTCACCCTTTCACGTTCCCTACCACTCACCCTTTCACTTTCCCAACCATTCACCCTTTCACTTTTCCTGCCACTCACCCTTTCACTTTCCCTGCCACTCAGCCTTTCACTTTCCCTTCCACTCACTCTTTCTACCACTCACTCTTTCACTTTCCCTACCACTCACCCTTTCACGTTCTCTGCCACTCACCCTTTCACGTTCCCTGCCACTCACCCTTTCACTTTCCCTACCACTCACCCTTTCACTTTCCCTACCACCCACCCTTTCACTTTCCCTACCACCCACCCTTTCACTTTCCCTACCACTAACGTTTTCACTTTCCCTACCACTCACTCTTTCACTTTCCCTACCACTCACCCATTCACGTTCCCTACCACTCACCCTTTCACTTTCCAAACAATTCACCCTTTCACTTCCCCTACCACTCACCCTTTCACTTTCCCAACCACTCAGCCTTTCACTTTCCCTGCCACTCACTCTTTCTACCACTCACTCTTTCACTTTCCCTACCACTCACCCTTTCACTTTCCCTACTACTCACCCTTTCACTTTCCCTACCACTCACCCTTTCACTTTCCCTACCACTCAGCCTTTCACTTTCCCTACCACTCACCCTTTCACTTTCCCTACCACTCACCCTTTCACTTTCCCTACCACTCACCCTTTCACTTTCCCTGCCACTCACCCTTTCACTTTCCCTGCCACTCAGCCTTTCACTTTCCCTTCCACTCACTCTTTCTACCACTCACTCTTTCACTTTCCCTACCACTCACCCTTTCACGTTCCCTGCCACTCACCCTTTCACGTTCCCTGCCACTCACTTTCCCTACCACTCACCCTTTCACTTTCCCTACCACTCACCCTTTCACTTTCCTTACCACTCACCCTTTCACTTTCCCTACCACTCACTCTTTCACTTTCCCTGCCACTCAGCCTTTCACTTTCCCTTCCACTCACTCTTTCTACCACTCACTCTTTCACTTTCCCTGCCACTCAGCCTTTCACTTTCCCTTCCACTCACTCTTTCACTTTCCCTACCACTCACTCTTTCACTTTCCCTGCCACTCAGCCTTTCACTTTCCCTTCCACTCACTCTTTCTACCACTCACTCTTTCACTTTCCCTGCCACTCACTCTTTCACTTTCCCTACCACTCACTCTTTCACTTTCCCTGCCACTCAGCCTTTCACTTTCCCTTCCACTCACTCTTTCTACCACTCACTCTTTCACTTTCCCTGCCACTCAGCCTTTCACTTTCCCTTCCACTCACTCTTTCACTTTCCCTACCACTCACTCTTTCACTTTCCCTACCACTCACCCTTTCACTTTCCCTGCCACTCAGCCTTTCACTTTCCCTTCCACTCACTCTTTCTACCACTCACTCTTTCACTTTCCCTACCACTCACCCTTTCACTTTCCCTACCACTCACCCTTTCACTTTCCCTACTACTCACCCTTTCACTTTCCCTACCACTCTTTTACTTTCCCTACCACTCAGCCTTTCATTTTCCCTACCACTCACCCTTTCACTTTCCCTACCACTCACCCTTTCACTTTCCCTACCACTCACCCTTTCACTTTCCCTGCCACTCACCCTTTCACTTTCCCTGCCACTCAGCCTTTCACTTTCCCTTCCACTCACTCTTTCTACCACTCACTCTTTCACTTTCCCTACCACTCACCCTTTCACGTTCCCTGCCACTCACCCTTTCACGTTCCCTGCCACTCATCCTTTCACTTTCCCTACCACTCACCCTTTCACTTTCCCAACTACTCACCCTTTCACTTTCCCTACCACTCTTTTACTTTCCCTACCACTCAGCCTTTCATTTTCCCTACCACTCACCCTTTCACTTTCCCTACCACTCACCCTTTCACTTTCCCTACCACTCACCCTTTCACTTTCCCTGCCACTCACCCTTTCACTTTCCCTGCCACTCAGCCTTTCACTTTCCCTTCCACTCACTCTTTCTACCACTCACTCTTTCACTTTCCCTACCACTCACCCTTTCACGTTCCCTGCCACTCACCCTTTCACGTTCCCTGCCACTCATCCTTTCACTTTCCCTACCACTCACCCTTTCACTTTCCCAACCACTCACCCTTTCAGTTTCCCAACCACTCGCCCTTTCACTTTCCCAACCACTCGCCCTTTCACTTTCCCAACCACTCACCCTTTCACTTTCCCTACCACTCACCCTTTCACTTTCCCTACCACTCACCCTTTCACTTTCCCATCCACTCACCCTTTCACTTTTCCTGCCACTCACCCTTTCACTTTCCCTGCCACTCAGCCTTTCACTTTCCCTTCCACTCACTCTTTCTACCACTCACTCTTTCACTTTCACTACCACTCACCCTTTCACGTTCCCTGCCACTCACCCTTTCACGTTCCCTGCCACTCACCCATTCACTTTCCTTACCACTCACCCTTTCACTTTCCCTACCACTCACCCTTTCACTTTCCTTACCACTCACCCTTTCACTTTCCCTACCACTCACTCTTTCACTTTCCCTGCCACTCAGCCTTTCACTTTCCCTGCCACTCAGCCTTTCACTTTCCCTTCCACTCACTCTTTCTACCACTCACTCTTTCACTTTCCCTACCACTCACCCTTTCACTTTCCCTACCACTCACCCTTTCACTTTCCCTACTACTCACCCTTTCACTTTCCCTACCACTCTTTTACTTTCCCTACCACTCAGCCTTTCATTTTCCCTACCACTCACCCTTTCAATTTCCCTACCACTCACCCTTTCACTTTCCCTACCACTCACCCTTTCACTTTCCCTGCCACTCACCCTTTCACTTTCCCTGCCACTCAGCCTTTCACTTTCCCTTCCACTCACTCTTTCTACCACTCACTCTTTCACTTTCCCTACCACTCACCCTTTCACGTTCCCTGCCACTCACCCTTTCTCGTTCCCTGCCACTCATCCTTTCACTTTCCCTACCACTCACCCTTTCACTTTCCTTCCCACTCACCCTTTCACTTTCCCTACCACTCACTCTTTCACTTTCCCTACCACTCACTCTTTCACTTTACCTACCACTCCCTGTTTCACTTTCCCTATCACTAACGTTTTCACTTTCCCTACCACTCACCCTTTCACTTTCCCTACCACTCACCCATTCACGTTCCCTACCACTCACCCTTTCACTTTCCAAACAATTCACCCTTTCACTTCCCCTACCACTCACCCTTTCACTTTCCCAACCACTCACCCTTTCACTTTCCCAACCACTCGCCCTTTCACTTTCCCTACCACTCACCCTTTCACTTTCCCTACCACTCACCCTTTCACGTTCCCTACCACTCACCCTTTCACTTTCCCAACCATTCACCCTTTCACTTTTCCTGCCACTCACCCTTTCACTTTCCCTGCCACTAAGCCTTTCACTTTCCCTTCCACTCACTCTTTCTACCACTCACTCTTTCACTTTCCCTACCACTCACCCTTTCACGTTCTCTGCCACTCACCCTTTCACGTTCCCTGCCACTCACCCTTTCACGTTCCCTGCCACTCACCCTTTCACTTTCCCTACCACTCACCCTTTCACTTTCCCTGCCACTCACCCTTTCACTTTCCCTGCCACTCACCCTTTCACTTTCCCTGCCACTCAGCCTTTCACTTTCCCTGCCACTCACCCTTTCACTTTCCCTGCCACTCAGCCTTTCACTTTCCCTGCCACTCACCCTTTCACTTTCCCTGCCACTCACCCTTTCACTTTCCTGCCACTCACCCTTTCACTTTCCCTGCCACTCACCCTTTCACTTTCCCTGCCACTCACCCTTTCACTTTCCCTGCCACTCACCCTTTCACTTTCCCTGCCACTCACCCTTTCACTTTCCCTGCCACTCACCCTTTCACTTTCCCTGCCACTCAGCCTTTCACTTTCCCTGCCACTCACCCTTTCACTTTCCCTGCCACTCACCCTTTCACTTTCCCTGCCACTCACCCTTTCACTTTCCCTGCCACTCACCCTTTCACTTTCCCTGCCACTCAGCCTTTCACTTTCCCTGCCACTCACCCTTTCACTTTCCCTACCACTCACCCTTTCACTTTCCCTACCACTCAGCCTTTCACTTTCCCTACCACTCACCCTTTCACTTTCCCTACCACTCACCCTTTCACTTTCCCTACCACTCACCCTTTCACTTTCCCTACCACTCAGCCTTTCACTTTCCCTACCACTCACCCTTTCACTTTCCCTACCACTCACCCTTTCACTTTCCCTACCAGTCACTCTTTCACACCCACATTTTCTCACCCTAGTAGGACCGAGTGCGGGCGGGTAGTTACGAGGATCGCTGATACCAGAGGGGCAGCGAAAAATGACTCGTGGCGTTGGATCCCCTCCGATCCGACACAAGAGGTTGGGCATATGCCCTCTTCTTCTTCTTCTATCTTTCAGCTCCCTGTGGAGATTAGGTCTTCAACAAACACTTACCAAGTCGTTCTGTTTCTTGCCATTCTTTTTTAAGATCATTCCATGCCTTCCCCATTATCTTCATCTGTGCTTCTATCCGTCATCTCCAAGAATTATGTGGCCTTCGTCTTTGTCTTTTCACTTGGGGATTCTAAAAAAGGGCATGTTGTGTAATACTCTCAGTTGGTTTCCGCAGTGTGTGTCCTATCCAGCGCAATCGTCTTCGCTGTATCTCTATATCCACTGGTATTTGACTGGTACATTTCCACAAGTCTATGTTATTGATTTTGTCCTGCCATTTCCATAATTTTATTCTGCACAAGCATCCATTAATGAAAGTCTGTACCTTCATGATTGTCAGTTTTATTGTTTTCCATGTTTCACAGCCATGTAATAAGACTAACTTAACATTGGAGTTGACAATTTTTATTTTAGTACTTAACCTAATTTCTTTAGACTTCCATATATTTCCCAGTGCAACAAAAGCTCCTCTTGCTTTTGAATTCCTTATTTTATATGCCATAGACGGACCTAACTACTACAGTTCTCTCGCCAACTAGAAGACAATCAACGGACCTCCATGTTTCAGCACGCGGGCGTCAGAGAAAACAAGTGTTGCTAGTGACAGGAAGCGGGCGTCAGAGAAAGCAAATCTTTCTGGCAATAGAGCGTGAGCGTCAGGAAAAATAGCGCTCGTGTCATCCAGTCTTTTTCCTGGCTTTTCTTTCTTGAACTGACTTTCATTATAGTCATCATCATGTGTTATGTTGGCTGGCGTAGGCGATCATGTTCTTCCTCAATTATTTGTCCACAATTTATCCAATTAATTAATGTGCACATGTCTGTGTTATTCACATCTCACATCTTTGTGTGTGCATGTCTGTGTTAGTCACCTCTAGTGACTCGGGCAGATGGTGCTCGTAAACCTGGGAGTGCAGACCATCTAAGGGCAGAATCCCCTTACAGAAAAGACAATCTGCTGCCTTGCAGGAAGATTGGGGACAATCAAAGGCTAAGGAAAGCAAACCTGAATAAAGTGCTGGCTGAAATCGGATGCACTGGACCATTGGCGCAGAACACAGTGCAACGTTTTTAACGGCTGTTCAATCAGAGTGGATCTGGCAGACTCTAATTGTGATGTTCTGTCTGTGGGGGCGATCAACACACTTAACCTGACAGCTGACTTCATGTGAGAGTCTGGAATCCTACTCTGATTGAGTCCTGATCGCAGAGAGAGAGAGAGAGAGAGAGAGAGAGAGATCCCATTAATTCTGTTCTTACTATTAATCGTACCGCGACGCCAAATTATCTAGTAGTCTTTCTCTTTGTCGTCCGTGATCTCTCTTTCCCTGTATTTTGCCAGTTGTAACCAATTATTCCAACTTTCATCTTCTCATGATGTATCCGAAAAAAATGTCGATTTTTTTCCTGATGTTTTTTTTTTAGGGTTTACCTATTTGTGTTTGTCTCTTTGAGATTTTTCACTTGTTATCCGTTCGGGGAACTTTCAATATTCTCTTGAGAAATTCTCTATGGCCTCTAATAGTCCTTTCATGTGTTGTCTACTGTCTATAATTCGTTTCTATTGATTAGAGAAGGCTGTAATTAGCACCGATTACTCAGTGTTTGTTATTGACGGTGTTCTTTACTCAATGTTTGTTATTGACGGTGTTCTTTACTCGGTGTTTGTTATTGACGGTGTTCTTTACTCGGTGTTTGTTATTGACGGTGTTCTTTACTCAGTGTTTGTTATTGACGGTGTTCTTTACTCTGTGTTTGTTATTGACGGTGTTCTTTACTCTGTGTTTGTTATTGACGGTGTTCTTTACTCTGTGTTTGTTATTGACGGTGTTCTTTACTCAGTGTTTGTTATTGAATGTGTTCTTTACTCAGTGTCTGTTATTGACGGTGTTCTTTGCTCGGTGTTTGTTATTGACGGTGTTCTTTATACAGTGTTTGTTATTGACGGTGTTCTTTACTCAGTGTTTGTTATTGACTGTGTTCTTTACTCGGTGTTTGTTATTGACCGTGTTCTTTACTCGGTGTTTGTTATTGACGGTGTTCTTTACTCGGTGTTTGTTGTTGACGGTGTTCTTTACTCAGTGTTTGTTATTGACGGTGTTCTTTACTCGGTGTTTGTTATTGACGGTGTTCTTTACTCGGTGTTTGTTGTTGACGGTGTTCATTACTCTGTGTTTGTTATTGACCGTGTTCTTTACTCAGTGTTTATTATTGAAGGTGTTCTTTACTCGGTGTTTGTTATTGACGGTGTTCTTTACTCGGTGTTTGTTATTGAAGGTGTTCTTTACTCGGTGTTTGTTATTGAAGGTGTTCTTTAGTCGGTGTTTGTTATTGAAGGTGTTCTTTACTCAGTGTTTGTTATTGATGGTGTTCTTTACTCGGTGTTTGTTATTGAAGGTGTTCTTTACTCAGTGTTTGTTATTGCTGGTGTTCTTTACTCGGTGTTTGTTATTGACCATATTTTACCGTGTCCACGGCACATTGTTGGCTGGATCGACGGTATCACGCCAGCACGGTACATTGTTGGCTGGAACGACGGTACCACGCCATCACGGCACATTGTTGGCTGGAACGACGGTACCACGCCATCACGGCACATTGTTGGCTGGATCGACGGTATCACGCCATCACGACACATTGTTGGCTGGAGCGACGGTATCACGCCATCACGACACATTGTTGGCTGGAGCGACGGTATCACGCCATCACGACACATTGTTGGCTGGAGCGACGGTATCACGCCATCACGACACATTGTTGGCTGGAGCGACGGTATCACGACACATTGTTGGCTGGAGCGACGGTACCACGCCATCACGGCACATTGTTGGCTGGAGCGACGGTATCACGACACATTGTTGGCTGGAGCGACGGTATCACGCCATCACGACACATTGTTGGCTGGATCGACGGTATCACGCCATCACGACACATTGTTGGCTGGATCGACGGTATCACGCCATCACGACACATTGTTGGCTGGATCGACGGTATCACGCCAGCACGGTACATTGTTGGCTGGATCGACGGTACCACGCCAGCACGGTACATTGTTGGCTGGATCGACGGTACCACGCCATCACGGCACATTGTTGGCTGGAACGACGGTACCACGCCATCACGGCACATTGTTGGCTGGAACGACGGTACCACGCCATCACGGCACATTGTTGGCTGGAACGACGGTACCACGCCATCACGGCACATTGTTGGCTGGAACGACGGTACCACGCCATCACGGCATATTGTTGGCTGGAGCGACGGTGCTACGCCAGGTCGCTTTTACTTCAAATAAAAATCTCTGCTCGCGAATTGTAGAGGATGAGTGAACCCCGAAGCCGTGTCTGTTCGAAAACCATAAACGGCCATCTCTGAGAATCGAATCCGGACCCTTATGATCACGAAGCGAGCACACCCAGCCACCGTGGCTGTAGCACGACGAAAGAAAGATCGTTATTCCACTGAAAGAATGACATTGTAACATCTTCTTCCAAAAGGTTTTGATCACATACACTCTCTGTCGTTGAGTTGGTAACCTGGACTTATATATCTATACATTCCCCAGCAACAAATATGCAGTGAGTACGGTCACACAAGGGAGCCACCATAGCTCAGTGGTTAGTGAACTGGACTACAAAGGACAACAGATCGGGTTCGATCCCAACAGACGGCTTTCGGGTTCAGACATCCTTAAATGGGTACCTATTTTTTTTCCCGGGAAAGTAAATTCGCACGAACGTAATACCGAGAACATTACCCCAAAAATCATGTGCTGAAGGTCTGTAAAATGTATGGTCACTAACACCATATTCACTATACGCTACTTGGCGTGACGGGGCTCTTTGCGTTACTTTACGAATACACAAGCGGGTCGGTGGATCAGTAACATAAACTACCTTCACGAAATTATCCTTCTTCCTTCCTTTATGTCGTTCAACCCATGACTACTATAGAAATGAGTGCCTCTACATCAGTCATTCTTAAAAGGACGTTAAGTGAGTGTTTATACGCTGTATTCTAATTTTACCGTAGAACTACGACATTTTCACCTGTGGTGGATGGCGGAACCAACCTGAGCAATATACAGCCAGATCTGGGGTATCAAAGACAACATAATGGTTTCAAGCTACCGACACGAGACTTTGACCATACACAGAGAAAATTGCTTCTTTCCATGCTTGTTGAATTCATTGTTTGAGCATTTAACACTGCTCATCAAAGTTCTGTATTTTCTCAATGAAGTTATATCTTTGTTGTTAATTGTGCTGTGCTTAACATTCATCTATCCGTATATTCGAAGCATATGTAGTTCTATTATATTAGTGTTTTCTGTATTTTACTCAGTTCTATTATTGTTTTCCCTACGATTGGTACAGGGTTACTAATACAATCTGCCATGTGTCGTATTCTAACAGACTTTCCTGCCATTCCTGAACCTTTCTTGTACCAGCAGACAGGATTGTCAACATTTCCAGACAGTATGTAACAGAGACCGATAAAGCAATATTCTTACTCTCATCTTGTTCTTGTTCTTGTTCTTGGTCCTCTTCTTCTTTAGCGATCATGACTCAGTCAGAGTAGGAATCCGGACTCTCTCATGAAGACAGCAGTCTGTTTAAGTGAATCGGTTGCTCCGTATAGTTTCTCTTCCAGGGAGGTGGGTGTGGTCCACATTGTACTTCTCAGGTCTGTGTACTGGGGGCAATCCTGTAGAACATGTTTTGTTGTCATGTTGTCCAGTGTGGCACTGGCTGGTTGTACCAATTTTGAGTTTGATGAACGTGTGGTGGAGCAATATTAGAAAATAATATACATTTAATTTCAGTGCAACAAATAGTTGAAGAGTAATATGCTTTAAATGAATAGATTTAATGTTAATAACCCGTGGACAGAGAACAGTCACCATCAATGGCGTTCTTCTCGAGAATGCATGGGAAAAGACCAAGAGGAAGACCTCGAAGAAGATGGATCGATGCAGTGATAGAGACATGTAACAACAAAGGAAATTAACTAATTCAGACAGTTCGAGCAGCTCAAGAACGACAAATGATATAAACCACGACACCTTTTAGGTATCAGTGAAAAGAGAAAAGTAAAAGAACCCGTGGACAGAGAGCAATACACTTTAGCAATATATTTATATATTTAATAATAGTCAAAGACAGAGTAACGTAGTTTAATAATAATTTATTTTCATTTCGAGCACACTTTTAAAAAAATTAAGATATTAAACAATTTATAGTTAGAACAAGTATCAAGCTGTCATTGACGCCATTTTTTTTTGTCAGGCCAATATACATGTGAGTTCAAAAACAAGAATACGTCGATTATGTTTGGTATTGAAACAATATACGTTTAGCTCCGGTACTAAATATACATCGATTCAGGTGTATTTACTAAAACTATACTTTTACAATATTATCGAAAAATACAACAACACATCAAAAGTAGTCTTCTACGTAAACATTATACTTTTAACTTACAGCTGTAGGTTATATAGACGTTTACATTAAACTAACAGCTGTAGGTTATAAAGACGTCTACATTACACTAGCAGCTGTAGGTTATAGAGACGTTTATATTACACTAACAGCTGTAGGTTATAGAGACTTTTATATTACACTAACAGCTGTAGGTTATAGAGACGTTTACATTACACTAAAAGCTGTAGGTTATATAGCCGTTTATATTACGCTAACAGCTGTAGGTTATAGAGACTTTTATATTACACTAACAGCTGTAGGTTATAGAGCCGTTTACATTACACTAACAGCTGTAGGCTATAGAGCCGTTTGCATTACACTAACAGCTGTAGGCTATAGAGCCGTTTACATTACACTAACAGCTGTAGGTTATAGAGACTTTTATATTACACTAACAGCTGTAGGTTATAGAGACGTTTACATTACACTAAAAGCTGTAGGTTATATAGCCGTTTATATTACGCTAACAGCTGTAGGTTATAGAGACTTTTATATTACACTAACAGCTGTAGGTTATAGAGCCGTTTACATTACACTAACAGCTGTAGGCTATAGAGCCGTTTGCATTACACTAACAGCTGTAGGCTATAGAGCCGTTTACATTACACTAACAGCTGTAGGTTATAGAGACTTTTTACATTACACTATCAGCTGGTGGTTATATAGACTTTTACATTACCTTAACATATGTAGATTATAGAGATGTTTACATTACATTAATAGCTGTAGTTTATATAGACGTTTACATTACATTAGTAGCTGTAGGTTATAGAGACGTTTACATTACATTAGTAGCTGTAGGTTATAGAGACGTTTACATTACACTAACAGCTGTAGGTTATAGAAATGATGGTAGTGTTCGACTGATTTCTTTTTTTTTAAATATATAATTGTCAAGAAGGGAACGTCTAATGATGAACGAGCGACATAAATACATTCTGGATAAGAGAATTGTGCGGCTGATAGCACAGTCCCATGTAGGGGAATTGATAACGTTATTGTTAGCTATAAGGAAACTCTGCCGTAAGATGAAGATTAAAATCTAATGATCTCAAGTAAAATCCGGTCACTTCAACATTTTCAATTTTTGATCAATAATCCGGGCATTTCATGACGTCACTGAAACAGGAAGTTCCGAGATGAAGTCGGTTCCAGTAACTACCTGAAAACTCGCATGAAAGGAGAATTACGACAACATGATATAGCCATGGTGAGACATCAAACACACACACATTCAACACTGTAACGTGTTTAATAAAACTACATTGATACTTCATATATTTAAACACAGTAAAAGGTAAGAGTAAAATATAATCATCTCAACCTAAAATAAAACAAAATCACATTATATTTTTGATATAAATAAAAGTGGGTACTCAAAAACTTGAAATTCACATCAATATATTTTTTAATGTAATGGTGTAAAGTAACCAGATATAACGTTATCTTACTTGCTAACTCTTCCACATTTTTAGCTCCAAGTGGAGCATAGGTCTTCAACAGAAACTTTCCAAGTCGTTCTGTTTTTTTTTCTCCATTCTTTTAAGATCATTCCATGTCTTCCCCATCATCTTCATCTCTGCTTCTATTTGTCTTCTCCAAGAATTATTTGGTCTTCCTCTTAGTCTTTTCCCCTGGGGATTCCAAAAAAGGGCCTGTTGTGTAATACTCTTAGTTGGCTTTCGTAGTGTGTATCCTATCTTGCGCCATCGTCTTCACTGTATCTCTTTATCCACTGGTATTTGACTGGTACATTTCCATACTTCTATGTTAGTGATTTTGTCCTGCCATTTCCATATTTTTATTCTTCGTAAGCATCCGTTAATGAAAGTCTGTATCTTCATGATTGTCAATTTTGTTGTTCTCCATGTTTCAGAGCCATATAATAGGACCGACTTAACATCTGAATTGAACATTTTTATTTTTGTATTTAACCTAATTTCTTTGGACTTCCATATGTTTCACAGTGCAATGAAAGCTCCTCTTGCTTTTGATATCCTTATTTTGGTATCATCACTTGCTAATTATTTGAGCCGCGATAGCTCAGTGGTTAGTGTACAGGACTACAAAGAACATGAGGTATGGTTCGATCCCAACCGACGGCTTCCGGGTTCACCCAACCATTAATGGGTACCGGATTTTTTTCTGGGAAAGTAAAGCGGCACTGGCGTAATACCGACCACATAACCCCAAAAATCATGTGCCTAAGGTCTGTAAAATTTATGTTCACTAACACCATATTCCCTATACGTCACTTAGCGTGACGGGGGTACTTTACTTTTACTTTTACTTGTTAATTGGGTTTTGAAAAAAAAAGGTTCTATAATCATAATGAAAAGTCGATTAGAGGCCACAGAGATGGGATTTCTCAGAAGAATGTTGTTAGTTTCCTGGACAGCTGAAAAGTCCAGTGAGGAAATTCTCAAAGAGGCTAACATAAAATGGGAACTCCTTAAAAAAACATCCGGAAGGAACAAACAACATTTTTCGGGCACTTCATGAGAAGAGGAAAGTTGAAATACTTGATAACAACTGGCAAAATGAAAGGACAAAGAAATCGTGGACGACAAAAAGAGAAAATACTGGATAGTTTTGTGTCATGGCATGGAAAACAGTCAACAGCAGAACTGATACGATGCACTGTAGTTAGAAGATTTTGGAGGGATGTGATCGCCTACGCCAAACCGGTTTGGCACATGATGATGTAAACTAACGAGGTATAAGATTATCTCTCTTGCTAATTAGGTTTTGACATAAAAAAAACAGTTGTATAACCATATAAACATTCATGCACATACATGTACATACATCAAATTGGATAATAATGCAGGCATACATATACACACATCACATTGTATAATAATACAGATATGCATGTACACACATCAAGTTGGATAATAATACAGACAAACATCTACACACATCAAATTGGTTAACAATACAGACAAACATTTACACACATCAAGTTGGATAATAATACAGATATGCATGTACACACATCAAGTTGGATAATAATACAGACAAACATGTACACACATCATCTTGATAATAATACAGACACACATGTACACACATCTAGCTAGATAATCATATAGACATACATGCACATATATGAACATACATTAAGTTGGATACATCTAAGAAGAAGAAAGGCGGAGCAAAAAAAGAAAAGAAAATGGGAGAGATAAAAGAGGAAAAAAAAAACCTCCCAGAACAAATTAGTTAATGATGTGTTTTGTTATTTATTAATGGGTTACGCGAAAGCTCAGTGGTTAGTGAACTGGACTACAAAGGACAAGGTGTAGGGTTCGATACCAACCGACGGCTTCCGGGTTCACCCAGCCTTAAATGGGAACCGGATTTTTTTCTGGGAAAGTAAAGCAGCACGGGCGTAATACCGACCATATTACCCCAATAATCATGTGCTGAAGGTCTGTAACATATAGGATCACTAACACCATATTTCCCTATATGCCACTTGGCGTGACGGGGGTACTTTAATTTTTTTTTACTTTGTTATTTACGTTACATGCCACAATTACAGCTCATATATAAGGACACTATGTTGTTTTGTTGTGAAAGTGTTGATGCTGCTTAATTATCTGGAATCTTTCACTGAAAATTTCACGGCTTTTTGTTGAAGTCTGTAATAAAATAGTTCTTTAGTTTATTAGTCAATAACTGATTGTTAAAGCAATAGGAAAACCAAGACCAGCTGTTATTTCTAGTGTTCGGTTGTGAACATCAACATTTTTTATGAAGGGAACAAGGTCTTAATTTAGTAGGCTCAAATACATAGATAATATATATATATATATATATACTTACATAGATAAAATATATACTTACATAGATATAATATATATTAATACATAGATAAAATATATACATACATAGATACAATATATATTAATACATAGATAAGATATATACATACATAGATAAAATATATGCATACATAGATAAAATATATCCATACATAGATAAAATATATGCATACATAGATAAAATATATGCATACATAGATAAAATATATACATACTTTGATAAAATATATACATACATAGATAAAATATATCTATCTATTGACCTTTCGAGCCGTAACCGGCCCATAGGGCGTAGACCAAGATACACCTTCTCCTATATGAATTTTTTGTTTTAGCAGTTTTCTTTTAACGATATTTTATCAAATCTCGCCATCTGTCTCTGTTCTGTGCAAGCAGTTCTATCTCATTGAGGGAGCCGATTCCTGCTGCTCTTGCCTCTCTCATCAATGTTCTTCTCAGTGTCTCCCTGGGTCTTCCTCTTTTTCTTTTACCTGTTGTTTCCCATATGAGGGCTTGCTTTGCTATTCGATTATTATCTCTTCTCATCACATGTCCAACGTATGACAATCGTCTTTTCTTTATCACTGAAGATATTAGTGGTTGATTGGCGATTTCTCTAATTTCCTCGTTTGTTTTGAATTCGTTCCATGCTATACCAAGTATTTTCCTTAGACATTTATTTTCGAATGCGTTCAACTTTGTTTCTATATCTCTTATTGTTTTCCAGCTTTCACACGCATACGTAAGGGTTGATAGTACGTTTGATTTGAATAGCCTAAGTTTTGTGTTTGTGCTGATTAGTTTTGATTTCCACAACTTTTCAAGGCTTCTGAAAGACATTGCTGCTTTAGCCATTCTGATTCTAATTTCTTTGCTCGTATCCCCTTCTCGATCAATGTGACTTCCAAGATAGATAAAGTGATCGATCTCTTCTACTGGTTTGTTTTCCATGTATATTTTGTCACTTGTTGGAATTAAACTTTTCATGACTTTAGTCTTTTCATGATTGACCTCAAGCCCAATTTTGCTGCTATTGATGATAGTTCATTTGTGTTTTCCTGCATCGTTTTTATCTGACTGCTGATGAGAACTATGTCATCAGCAAAGTCGAGGTCCTCCAAATGGTCTCCTTGTATCCATTCGATGCCTTTATTACCAGTGCAGCATTTCTTCATTATGAAGTCCATAACAAATCCAAAATATATACATACATAGATAGAATATATGCATACATAGATAAAATATCTACATAAAAGTAAAGTACCCACGGCACGCCAAGTGGCGTAAAGGGAAATATGGTGTTAGTGACCCTTTATTTTACAGACCTTCAGCACATGATTTTTGGGGTAATGTGGTCGGTAACACGCCCGTGCTGCTTTACTTTCCCAGAAAAAAATCCGGTACCCATTTAAAGCTGGGTGAACCCGTAAGACGTCGGTTGGATCGGAACCTACCCCTTGTCCTTTGTGGTCTAGTTCACTAACCACTGAGCTATCGCAGCTCCCTCAAAATAACTACATACATAGATAAAATATATACTTACATAGATAAAATATATACTTACATAGATAAAATATATACTTACATAGATAAAATATATACTTACATAGATACAATATCTACATACATAGATAAAATATATACTTACATTGATAAAATATATACTTACATAGATAAAATATATACATACATATATAAAATATATACTTACATAGATAAAATATCTACATGCATAGATAAAATATATACTTACATAGATAAAATATATACTTACATAGATAAAATATATACTTACATAGATAAAATATATACTTACATAGATAAAATATATACTTACATAGATAAAATATATACTTACATAGATAAAATATATACATACATAGATAAAATATATACTTACATAGATAAAATATATACTTACATAGATAAAATATACACTTACATAGATAAAATGTATACTTACACAGATAAAATATCTCATCATCATCATTGAGTGCCGTCTCCGCAACGAAGGTTGGCTACCATGGAGCGCCATTTTGCTCTATCTCTTGCTTTGATGGTGCAGGTTGTCATCGGTTGATTTGTCCATCTTTTGATGTTACTCGTCCATGTTAATCTTGGTCTGCCTCTGCCTCTTTTACCTTGTATTTTCCACTCCAGGATCACTTTCAGTAGGCTGTTGTGTCTTTTAACATGGCCTAAGAATCGCATTTGTCTTGTTCTAATTGTGTTCAGAAGTTCTCTTTTCATTTTTAGTTGTTTTAAGACTTTGTCGTTTGTTTTCTTTTCCTTCCATCCAATTCTACCTATTCTTCTATATATCCACATTTCAAAGGCTTCAATTCTCTGTTCTGTTTTCTTGAAAATATCTACATACATAGATAAAATATCTACATACATACATAGATAAAATATATACTTACATAAATAAAATATATACTTACATAGATAAAATATATACTTACATAGATAACATATCTACATACATAGATAAAATATCTACATACATAGATAAAATATCTACATACATAGATAAAATAGCTACATACATAGATAAAATATCTACATACATAGATAAAATATATACATACATAGATAAAATATATACATACATTGACAAAATATATACATACATAGATAAAATATCTACATACATAGATAAAATAGCTACATACATGGATACAATATATACATACATTGATAAAATATATACATACATTGATAAAATATATACATACATGGATACAATATATACATACATTGATAAAATATATACAAACATAGATACAACAACAGATAAAATGGTTTGTCCACATGACGAGGCAGAAAGATCAAAACACAACACAACGAGCCTTCAATAATCGTTGTGGGAATAACAGACCTAATGGTCGACCACAAAAAAAATGGATCGATGGAATATTAGAATCACTAGAAAACATAACAGCAGCAGAGGCGAACAGAAGAGCAAAATACCGCAAATTATATCTCACCTCGACACTAAAAGGGAAATGAGGAAGGAAAGTTGAAGAAGATGAAGACATACAGAGGATGCACTGACGCTTAATTCACCATACAAAATTATAATTATAAATAATACCAATATATTTAAAGAAAGCTTTCGCTCTGTCAAATTTTGTCAAAACATGAAAGTCAGGTCTCGCTACAGAACGAAATCTATTGGTTGGAACATCTAACGTCTCTTCGTTTATGTCAATTTATCTTTTAACTGTCATTATATTTCGTGTTGGAACATAATTTCATTCAATATATTTACAATTCTACAATACTAAATTAGGGAGCTGAGGCGAAGGGATCAAAGCCTGATATTCCAGCTGAGAACAGGATATGCTCCTACCAATCAACACCTGAGCAGAATAAAAACGCAACATGAAGCAATCTGCAGACACTGCCGCCAACAATCTGAGACAGTAGATCACCTGCTACTACACTTGTCCCCATTTACAAAACCGGCGGAGCATGTTACTCCCACTACTTCCATCCATCAATAGCACACTGTACTCTGCAGCTGTACAACTGAGAAGGACCTGCGCCTTCATGCGAGAGGCAGTAAAGAGCTCATAGCTCACGGCTAACAAGGGGATTTAGTCAAGTCAAGTCAACAACAATAAATTAAATTGCAGGAAAACAGTCAGTTATTGTCAATGAGAATAACAATATATGGCGTTGATAGCAGTTTAAATTGAGACTAATTGACAGACTGTGTTGAGACAAGCATTATGATACCTTACTGCCATTGTATGACATTAATCGGTTACTGTTTCTTGTGGGTATTTCCTAAAGTAAAAGTGCAGATAGGTTTTCATTCATTATTTTTAAAGCTCTCCCATTTGGCCATTAATGCAGGGATCGTGTACAAAACTGGGTTTGCTGCAGAGTTGATAGGGAGCACAACAACAGTTGTCCAGGCGTAAACGTCATTTGAGATCACGTGTCCGACAAGTGACAATAATCCCATAAGTCCTACAGGAAACCAACAGAAGAAATTGCACAGAGCTACGAGGGACAATTGCTTAGCCACTGTTATGTCTTGTGCACGTCTGGAGACTACCTCAACCGTTCTGTTCTCGGACATGGCTCGAAAGATGGCTCTTTGACCGTATACAATAAGCAGAAACAGACAACAATTGAGAACAATGAAGACGACAAACGAGAACTCCCATCCATTGAGTCGTTTAGTTGTCAAAGGTAAGCCAAGACACATTGCGTTAGAAGAATATATTTCAAACCTGAACACAATGGGAGTCAGCGCAAGAAGGAAACCAATGATCCAAGACAAAGACAGAACGATAATTTTACTCATTTTGGAAAACTTGACTTGACCAAAGGGAAACTTCATCACCAAAAATCTGTCCAGAGTGATAAGGAAAACAAAAAATGTTGACGTTTCACTAGAGAGTGTAGCCAGGAAGCCAGCAAGTTTACATACAACACTTTCTCTCCAGCTCTTGTCATACACAACATAAACGTCACGATAGTAATAATCCGCTCCAGCAATAATGAACAGATAGACTCCCATAATAAAGTCAGATATACCCAAGTTTGTCACAAAGAGTCCATACCCTTTTTTGAGAACGGACCTGTCCCAGATTAAGCGGTAGCCAATAACTGTCATGTTCCCCAGAACGGCAAGGACCGCAGCTACCCACAGGAGAACACGTTGAACATTGACTGCGATTAAATCAAAACAAGAAGAAATGGCGTCATCAGGGGCGTGGCAGCTATGGGGAGGGATATTTGCCCCTCTGATCAGTGGGCAGCACATGTGAAAACTGTCCGTGTACAGATTGTGGCTGATAGTGAGACCGTTAAACAAATCTTCATGAAACTCTGAGATTAGGAGTCCACGTAAATCTAACGTTTGCAGGGTCAGTTTAAAAGGAAATGTGTTGCTGTCAATTTTCATAATTTTTGTGAAGCTCAAATTTAAAAGCTTCAAACTAGGAAAACATGCAACGAAAGATGTATCGAGAAGTGGGAAACTAGTATGGGAGAGATCAATTATTTCAAGAAAATTTAATTGAAAGTTTTTCACTTCAGTAAGTTCTTTATTGAAAGATAGGTTCCAGTGACGAACGTTAGTCAACGGCGTACCAATTATTTCATAACCGTCCAAGATGTGCAGTCGATTATAGCTCAGATCAAGGTGCTGCATTCGAAATGGTAAGAAGAAAAAATAAATATATGAGCTAGTGAGGTTACAATGGGAGAATATGATTATTGCTATGTTGCTTAGGTAAGAAAACACTGAGCCTAACAGGTTAACTCCAGATAAATCCAGATAACGCGTTCTTTGGTCGAGCATGTCCACAAAAAATGGTATTGTAGGACTGTTGTGGCCTGAGACAGTGACTGTCCCCGACATACAGCGTAAGCCTTCCACACATTTTACGTCACAATCCACCTCGTCATCTTGTTGTGGACAGTCAGGATGTCCGTCACAAACTAGGTCAGGATGGAGACACATTTTACTATTCCAACAAGCAAAGTTTCCGGTACACGAGCTAATAATATAATCATTCTCATCTTCATCTGTGGGACAATCTACTTTTCCATCAAGAACGTAATGTTGAGGGATGCAATATGTGTTGGGACACTTAAAGTAACCGCGTGTACACTTAAAATCGGTACAATTCTGAAGATGGGACTTATCTCTGCAACCCAGAACAGCTCCATACTTATCAAGTATATACACACACCTGGGGGCCCATATACGATGACCCCATTTATTGTAACAAGAATCGGTTGCTTCTAGCTTTCCTATAGTCTCGTCCAAATGCCCGTCCAACCCACCACAGTCAGTTCTGTTATCATTAAGTTGGGAGAACTGTACACATCTATCATTACAAATAAAAGCACAGTTCTCGTTTATCCTAAGGCTACTCTCAAGAATCTCACTCTCATCATTGAGGTCGTTCAATGAGTTGTACCCACAGACATTACAGTCAAACTCTCCATCGCCAACCCACTGTAAAGGCAGACAGGAATTGTCACAACAGTAGACACCATGACATTTATTCTCTCTATCTTCATTGTTCGTTCTATCACGTGATCTATCAACACAAAACATTTCGTCCCGCTTGTTGCTGCAGTGATCAACAGAGTCACAGGCGTACACGTAAGAGATATATCGGGGATCAGATACATCTACCCCGCAATCAAACAGAGGAAATAATTCTTGTTTTGTTTGCTGTACAATTTGTATGAAACCTTTCCTAGGAATATTGGCCGAGACAGATACGATATTATCATTAAATATCAGAAAATCACCTTTAGTTAAAGCATGACTGAAGCTTTCATTCGTGGCTGGTTTGATTCTCATCATGTTCTTGTCGTCAACTCTCATAGGAAGAACGACCTCACACAAGCTTAAAGAACTGACTCTATCCCGACACCCAACGTCTGTCCATCCATCAACAAACCAACTACAATTGAAGCCTGTGACGTCACTCTCAGTGTCGTTAAATACAAACAACCAGACGCCACAATTGTTAAACCAACCTGACGGTTTCCCAGGCAACCAATGATTGACCACAAGTGGTTGTGTTTGACCTGGCCAGTCCTGCGACCAATGAAACCGTTTAGCAAAACTTAACGAGTCTCTTTTAAGAGCAATATAAAGCTGAGCAGTTAAATGTCGACATTTTAGTGAGTAAAGCCTTAAACCGTTATGATCTTTGAGATATGTCAACATTTTAGTCTGTAAATAGACCAACTTTTCCATAGATGTTATTGTGGCCAAAGACATTTTGTGATTTTTGCAACGTTCCACTGCACCAGGCCAATTTAACGTATCTATGGAATTAACCAATAAAAAACAAGAGGTATCATCGGATGTTCCATTACTCTTCCATTGAAACATTCCTTTTGAGCATTGACTGCAAATAGCCATTATAAGAACGTGCCATGACAGTCTTTGGATGTCATATCCTACCAGCAGTGTATCCTTCAGATGTACTATATGCTTGGTATATCTCACATTAAAGACCACAACAAATATCTTGATATCTGTATCATTTTGCTGACCTATAATTTGGGGTATACTTCTACTCTCCTCAAATGATAAACTGCTACCATCGAGAAACACAATAGCGACGTGGGTCACGTTATGCCTGACACCGCCCATCTCAGAAAACAAACGTTGAACAAATTCTATTTTAAATTTAATGTTATTATTTACATTATAAAAATGTTTAAGAAAATGTGAGTCTAATCGCTGGGACATAGCCATCTCACAATTGTCAGAGTACAGATAATCAGGCAAGGTATAAAAATGACAAGCTCTGACATCAACAATTGGGTTGCTCACAGAGAACGCGTCACGGATGAAAGCAAATAACACTTTTAAAGTCGTTTCTCTTTTGTCGATAAGTTCTCCGCTAAAGAAAGAAGCAAACAAATGTTGATTTATTTGACTTGCAATGTTGTTGTCGTCTACAAACAGGAAGAGAATATCCATCTCGTCTGTGGAGCATCCATCTAGAGGAAAGTTTCCTGACTCCCCTCTCTGAGTTCCTGCAAACATAACAAGTTGGGTTATTTCAAGCAGATTTTCTTTCAGAGCAGAAAACAACTGTAGGTTCAACTTGTTTCTCTACTTACTAATTGACATATGTGTTTATTTGACAGAAACTCTTTTGTCAGACGCAAGCAAACAATACATTACATTAACACTGATTTGTTATGAACATTAGAAAAAAACATAAACAGTACCATCATATATGAACGTTGGGCTCTTTCCTTCTTAAGGTCGCCATAAAATATTTGTTTGGTAGTAAGATTGTTTGCCATTCTTCTTACATGACCAAGGCACCTTAGTCTACTGCTCCTAATTCTTGCCATAATGGACAGGAGTTTGATTTGTAAGACATAGAAATTGGTTTCGAAGGCAACGCACATGAAAGGTGTTTAACCTTTCCCACCTGCCCTCCATAGGTAGTCTAAGTTTCCTATCCGTATAGAAGTGTACTAAACATACAACTTAACATAGAGTTATGGAAATGTGCCAGTCAAATACCAGTGGATAAAGAGTTACAGCGAAGACGATGGCGCTGGATAGGACACACACTGCGAAAGCCAACTGAGAGTATTACACAAAAGGCTCTTTTTTGGAATCTCCAGGGGAAAAGACATAGAGGAAGACAAAGAAATTCTTGGAGAAGACAGACAGAAGCAGAGATGAAGATGATGGCGAAGACATGGAATGATCTTATAAGAATGGCAAGAAACAGAACGACCTTGAAAGTGTTTGTTGAAGACCTATGCTCTACAGGGAGGTGAAAGTGTTTGTTGAAGACCTATGCTACACAGGGACCTGAAAGTGTTTGTTGAAGACCTATGCTCTATAGGGAGCTGAAAGTGTTTTTTGAAGACCTATGCTCTACAGGGAGCTGAAAGGTAGCAAAAGAAAAAGCACACAACTTAGGTATATTTGAATGTTAGTCCTGAGTGTTAGTTTGGCGTTGGCCCATGCTCTATCTTTAATGAGAGATGGTGTTTCATCTCTGCTGATTTCTAACAAGGACAGAACTGACATCTTTGTTTGCGTGCTATGCATGGATCAACAATATCGAGATAGTGCTTAGCCCAAACCGCATTATCCCCGTCTCGGCTCCTCATTGAAGTGATTCGAAGGAGGGACGAGGTCATTACGTTCGAGACGAAATGTGAGTTCCAGGGGAAACCAGAAGATGGATAATACACCACCAACTGCATTAGGGTCCCTGTCTCGGGATCTTCTGTCTGTGTTTACTTTCGTTGCCTTCGAACTCTCTCGAGCCTGCTCACAAGGCAGTGAGAGAAGTGCACGAGAAAGCCGCTGTCGAAAATGGTCGTTCACCAGCAGTGAAAACAATAATCTATCACAAAAAGCAGCTTTCCCAAAAATAGAGGGTTACTGTGAAATCTATTTTTGACAAAAGAAAAAAGGAAACTAGTTCTTAAATGTTGAGTAGAACCAATCTGAACATATGGATGTGAATCATGGACAATAGGACAACAGACAAGAAAATCACTGGAGGCTGTAGAAATGTGGTTTTACAGAAGGATGTTTTGAATACCATGAAGAGCTAAGAAGAGTAATACAAACTTTCTGAAAGAGCCCAGAGCAATGACAGAGTTTATTTCCAATATTGGGAAGAAGCAATCATCATTGTTGACCATGTAATTAGAAGGGAACAGCTGGAATATATTGTGACAACTGGGAAAATTGTGGGACGAAGAGATAGAGGGAAGCAAGGAGAAAAGATAACAGACAGCTTAAGAGAATGACCGGGCAGAATGTCAACAACAGAAATGATAGATAACTGTCGAGATCAAAAGTTGTGGTGATGCATGATCACCTACGCTAGCAGGTAAGGCACTTGATGATTATGATTATCGATATATCCATTTTTAGTGAAAAGAGGAACAAATATCCACCCAGCAACAAGAATTTCAGTGTTCTCTAGCCTGTCAGAAGTTAAACAACCACAATATGCATGAACATAACACTAATCCAAACAGCACACACCGAGTGTAACGGACGCCTTTCGAAAACAACACACTCTTTACGGAAACCACTATCCACATACAGACGCCGTGTATATTATTTTAACTAGAGTTGCTTGGTTGTGTTCGCCCGATGACTTAAGGTGTGTACCTTGTCATCATCCGCCCTTAAAAGGACGTTAAGTAGGCGTGTCTGCGTTGTGTTGTGGGTTAACTAGAGTGATTTTAGCTGTTTTTAAGCTGGAGAAACAAAGGCCAATAACAATATTGATATGCCAATAGCAAACTCATTGAACTACTAGAGAACTAGGCCTCTGGAGAGGCAAGCGAAGGGAAGAAACACTATTGAAGAAACAACGAAAATAAAAACGGGCTTATGGCATGTATCACCATTTTAAAGAAGCATGTAGAGTGTAGGACACATTTCTAGAAGAGGAAGTTGGACTAGAACCATAGGGTGAAATTGTTGGGGAAAAATAAATTTAGATGTGATCTTGATCTTTAGAAATTGTGGATTAATGAAAACGTTTCTAGAAACAAATTGTAGAAACAATGATTAAAGTAATGAAAACGCGTATAACATGTTGTAGGAAACGTTGGGTAGAGTAATGAAAATATTTATAGAAACACAAGTGAGAAATAATCAGTTTTAAAAAAAAAACGTGTAGACGCCATCTAAAGTGCGGTGAGTATAGTCGTGGAAGTAATCATATAAACAAAATGTAGAAATAATGAGTATTGGTAAAAAAAAATAATTTAAAGACGCCATCTATACAAGAGATTAGAAGAGCAAGGAAAGTGATCCCTCAGATTAATATTTTAAAGACACAAGAAATTGGGTGAATAATCACTATAGTCAATCTTTAAAGTACGCAAGCAGAATTGTGAAAAATAAAAAAAAATTAAATCTCTAAAACACACATGAAGAATGGTGAATAAGTGGAGATTTTATTAAATATATAGAGGCAAACTCTAGAAGCGATGAGTGGAGATGTTAATAAATATATAGAAGCAAACTTTAGAAGCGATGAGTGGAGATTTTGATTAAATATATAGAGGCAAACTTTAGAAGCGATGAGTGGAGATTTGATTCAATATATAGAGGCAAACTTTAGAAGCGATGAGTGGAGATTTGATTAAATATATAGAGGCAAACTCTAGAAGCGATGAGTGGAGATGTTATTAGATATATAGAAGCAAACTTTAGAAGCGATGAGTGGAGATTTGATTACATATATAGAGGCAAACTTTAGAAGCGATGAGTGGAGATTTGATTAAATATATAGAGGCAAACTTTAGAAGCGATGAGTGGAGATTTGATTAAATATATAGAGGCAAACTTTAGAAGTGATGAGTGGAGATTTGATTAAATATATAGAGGCAAACTTTAGAAGCGATGAGTGGAGATTTGATTGAATATATAGAGGCAAACTTTAGAAGTGATGAGTGGAGATTTGATTAAATATATAGAGGCAAACTCTAGAAGCGATGAGTGGAGATTTGATTAAATATATAGAGGAAAATTCTAGAAGCGATGAGTGGAGATGTTATTAAATATATAGAGGCAAACTTTAGAAGTGATGAGTGGAGATTTGATTAAATATTTAGAGGCAAACTCTAGAAGCGATGAGTGGAGATTTGATTAAATATATAGAGGCAAACTTTAGAAGTGATGAGTGGAGATTTGATTAAATATATAGAGGCAAACTTTAGAAGCGATGAGTGGAGATTTGATTAAATATATAGAGGCAAACTCTAGAAGCGATAAGTGGAGATGTTATTAGATATATAGAAGCAAACTTTAGAAGCGATGAGTGGAGATTTGATTCAATATATAGAGGCAAACTCTAGAAGCGATGAGTGGAGATTTGATTAAATATATAGAGGCAAACTTTAGAAGCGATGAGTGGAGATTTGATTAAATATATAGAGGCAAACTTTAGAAGTGATGAGTGGAGATTTGATTAAATATATAGAGGCAAACTTTAGAAGTGATGAGTGGAGATTTGATTAAATAAATAGAGGCAAAATTTAGAAGTGATGAGTGGAGATTTGATTAAATATATAGAGGCAAAATTTAGAAGTGATGAGTGGAGATTGCACTACATTTAGAGGGGCGAACCTTAGAAGCGATGAGTAGAAGGATTACAGGTTGACACGCGCATGATTTAAACTAGATTGCGACTTTTTTTAAAGAAAGTAATGATGAAAAGATCTATCTATCTATCTATCTATCTTTCGTTCGTCTGAAGTATTGTCTATATCAGCAATGTCGTTTCCTGTATAAATTGTACTGTCTATTGTAATTCTTGCAGTGGCCCATATAGTTTTGTCTGTAGTGTTGTATCTATGGGCCAATGGATTTTCCTCTGTCTACTATATTCAGGGTTTCCGGTTGTTTCCAAAATGGAGGAATTATTTTTCTCCGGCTTGGTATAGAACCGTTGATCAGAGGTTTAACAAGCCGCTATCGTAAAAACGATGTTGTTAATGAAACGTAGACCTGATACAGAGAAACACCAGCAGCAGAATTAGATGTAAATTTAGATGACTTCACCTTGAGTGAAATAGAAACCACCTTAAAGCTAATGACCAATAACAAGGCTGCTGGAGAGGATAAGTTAACAGCTGAGATCCTCAAGGCAATTGATAGCCATAATTTAATACATCTCCAAAAATGTTCAACATCATTTGGAAAACAGAGAAGACGCCTCATAAATGGAAAAAAGGAATCATTGTTAAGATCCCAAAAAGGGCAATCTTAGAGATTGTAACAATTGGAGAGGCGTGACACTTTTGTCAGTTGCCTCAAAATTATTCTGTAAAATCATCCTAAATAGAATAAAGGATTCAATAGATACAGTAATGCGTGAAGAACAGGCTGGGTTTAGAAAAGGGAGAAGCTGTCTTGACCACATTTTCACTCTACGACTTATATTGGAGGAACACATTGAAAAGCAAAAACCTTTTGTACTTAACTTCATCGACTTCAAAAAAGCATTTGATAGTATTCATAGAGATTCTTTGTGGAAAATTCTGAAGCAATATGGCTTACCATCAAAAATCATAAATATTATCAAAGACATGTATGATGGTTACACATGTGCAGTTCGAACAGAGGAAGGACTGAGCGAATGTTTCCCAATAGAAACTGGGGTTAAACAAGGATGTATTTTATCGCCCTTGTTATTTGGAATTGTTATGGACTTCATAATGAAGAAATGCTGCACTGGTAATAAAGGCATCGAATGGATACAAGGAGACCATTTGGAGGACCTGGACTTTGCTGATGACATAGTTCTCATCAGCAATCAGATAAAAACGATGCAGGAAAACACAAATGAACTATCATCAATAGCCAGCAAAATTGGGCTTGAGGTCAATCATGAAAAGACTAAAGTCATGAAAAGTTTAATTCCAACAAGTGACAAAATATACATGGAAAACAAACCAGTAGAAGAGATCGATCACTTCATCTATCTTGGAAGTCACATTGATCGAGAAGGGGATACGAGCAAAGAAATTAGAATCAGACTGGCTAAAGCAGCAATGTCTTTCAGAAGCCTTGAAAAGTTGTGGAAATCAAAACTCATTAGCACAAACACAAAACTTAGGCTATTCAAATCAAATGTACTATCAACCCTTACGTATGCGTGTGAGAGCTGGAAAACAACAAGAGATATAGAAGCAAGGTTGAACGCATTCGAAAATAAATGTCTAAGGAAAATACTTGGTATAGAATGGAACGAATTCAAAACAAACGAGGAAATTAGAGAAATCGCCAATCAACCACTAATATCTTCAGTAATAAAGAAAAGACGATGGTCATACGTTGGACATGTGATGAGAAGAGATAATAATCGAATAGCAAAGCAAGCCCTCATATGGGAAACAACAGGTAAAAGAAAAAGAGGAAGACCCAGGGAGACACTGAGAAGAATATTGATGAGAGAGGCAAGAGCAGCAGGAATCGGCTCCCTCAATGAGATAGAACTGCTTGCACAGAACAGAGACAGATGGCGAGATTTGATAAAATATCTTTAAAAGAAAACTGCTAGAACAAAAATTCATATAGGAGAAGGTGTATCTTGGTCTACGCCCTATGGGCCGGTTACGGCTCGAAAGGTCAATAGATAGACTATATTCAGTGCAGTCTTGAAGTATGTGTTCAGCAGTCTGGAGCGCCTGTCCACATGTACATGTAGTTGATGTGTCGATCTTGAATTTTGTATACAAGTGACTATGGAGTCGATTGTGTCCTGTTCTGAGGCGTATAATGATAACTTGTTCATATTTATTCATATTATGAAAAGCATCCTGATTTGGGGCATGTGGTCCTCTGATTGATTTGATTGATTTGATTATCTGTTTCTTATGATGGTATGTAACCGGTGTATCTAGTTGTGTGCCTGTTGAACCTTCATTTGCCAACTGATCTGCTTTCTCAATTCCTGGTATTCCATAGTGTGATGGGATCCACTGCAGGGCAACCCTGTGGTGCTTGCAGGGTTCAGTCAATAAGGTCTGCAGATGTGGTAATTTTCTGGATTGTTGTGCCTGGAGTACTGATCTTGCATCTGTCAAAAACACTACATGCTGTGGACTAAGATTACTGTTCAGCAGTTTTTCTATTGCCAACCTTATTGCTTGTATTGCTGCATCATAATTGTGACAATATTTCCATGTTGCTATTTTATTCATATCCCTAGTGTTATTTGGGTACTCTATATATGCACCTGCTCCCCCATTCTTTACTGCATTCTGTGCTGATCCATCTGTGTACACACGGATCCATAGGTCTTGTGGGTATTCTTCATCCAGGAAACTGAGGGTTATTGTTTTTCGGTGTAGACTAATCTGTTCTTCTTTGTCAACTATTCCTTTCACTTCTGTCCGTATTTGTATTGATAATCATGATTCCTTTCCATTAGTCTGTTCTGGTATGGGCAGTAGGGGGTTAACAACTCTTGGCATGTTTGGTGTTTGTCTACTAATACGCTTGGCTTGGTGGATAAAACTGCTTCTCTTAAGTCGTCCCAATGCAAGATTTTGGAATCGGTCCTTCATTGGATGTCTCGGCATGCATGCAAATTTAGTCTGCCTTTATCAGCACCTTTGTGTCCCTCCGTTCTCTCAGCGCTGATATCCTCCACAATTTCTCCATTTCCAATATTGGTGTTGATTTCATTGCTCCTGTGATGACCCTAAGTGCCTGGTTTTGTTTTCTATCCAGTTCTTGCAGTGTGGTGTTTGATGCTGAGCACCATGCGGATGATCCATATTCTAAATGTGGGCGTATACTCTGTTGGTAAACTTTACTGAGTATTTTCCCACTCACACCCCATGTGGTTCCACACAGCTTTCTTAGAATAGATATGCAGCTTGTATGTCTTCTTTCACAGGCTCATTGTTTATGTAGATGGCTCCTGCTTTTTGTTTTGGGGAGAGAGTGAAATGTGCAGTACTGCATTTGTCTGTATTAATGCTGATACACCATCTATTTGTCCATGAATTCAGTGCATTCATAGCTCTTTGTAACAATTTGGAGGCCACTGTTGCATACCCCTTTGTGCACCACATTACCAAGTCATCTGCATACATTGCCACTTTGATGTCATGTGGTAGTTCAGTAACTAGGTCATTGATGTAGATCAGAAAAAGTGTTGGAGATAGTACCCCTCCATGTGGAACGCCCTGGCGCAGTAAGACCTTCTTGCTCTTAAGACCATCCAGTTGCACTCTGGCTCTCCTGTTATGCAGGTATGCTTTGACCCATTTGTACATCCTGCCATTTACTCCATGATTTCTCAGTTTCTTCGAAAGTAGTTTTGCTTTAGCTGCAGTTCCCAAGTTCTTAATCATGTCATTGGACACTCCATCACTGCCCGGTGACATTTTAATTTTTAATTTGGATATTGCCAGCTCTAGCTCTCTTTGTGTAATGGGTATTTCCATGATTTCATGAGTGGTCTCTTCTTTTCTTGCATTTTGTTGTGTTAAACGGGTCTCTTGTCGTTTCTCTAGGCTAATTCCAATATTATTGTCATTCGCAAAGGAGTCTGCAAAGTGATTTGTTGCATGCTTACCTGTTAGGATGTCTCCATCCTTCTTCAGTGTATGTTTGGTGTTTCTTTCTGTACCCTCATCATTCAAGCTGTTTTACATGCTTCCATACTTTTCTTGTGTCTCGTTCAAAATTCAAGGACTCTGTTTTCTCTTTCCAGCTTCTCCGTCTGGCTTGTAGTTTAATCCATTGAAATATGGCTTTAGCAAGTTGATAGTTATTGTTGTGTTCCTGGCAAGGGTTATTTTCTGCTTGCTTTCGAGATGTTTCCATGTCATTGTGCAGTTGCTCTAGTTCACTGCTCCAGTATGGTTTGTAGTGTTTCCGTGCCCCTCTAGGTATTGTTTCACTGGCAGCTTGTATTATTAGTCTACGGAATTCATCAACTATTTTGTTGATGCCTCTGTCTGGATTTATATCTTTAGTCAGTACACTGGTGTAGTGTTGATACATTTTCCAGTGTGCATTTTTGTAATTCCACCTGGAGAGAGTGCTGTTCTCCCTGACGGCCTCATTTTGCACAGCTAAAAAGACTGGTCGGTGGTCGCTGCCTCCAAGTTGTTTCCCAACAATACGTGTGATATTCCAATCCAGGTCTGGTTAATGGAAAGCAAGGTCTGGTGTAGATGTGGTATGCCATGATCTGGAGTAGAATGTTGGTGGATCTGTTGCCTGGTTTAATAGTATAAGACCATTGTCATCCTGCCAATTTTCAAGTTCTTCACCTCTCTTATCCATATGTTCATAGCCCCAGCTCTGTGAATGGCTGTTAAGGTCTCCACATACAAGTATTCTTTCTTTTAATGTAATTGTGTCTAGTGCTAGTGGGCGGTCACTCGGACAGTAGCAGTTAAGTAGATGGAAGTCTGTATTTTCTTTCCTGAGGTGCAGTATTTGATATTCCGCCCCATCCATATACATACTCTGACATGCATTGATGTTGTTCTTTACAAGTGTCAATATTCCACCCTTTTGTCTGTTTTTTTTTCTGTCAGATCGGTAGCACTGGTATCCCCTAATCTTCAAGGCTATGTCGTTGTTTAGATGGGTTTCCTGCAAACAGCATATGCTTACTTGTTCTTCATGCAGGATATTTTCTAATTCTATCTTTTTACTGTACTCATCTCTTTTGCTGTTGATGCCTTCAGCATTCCAGTGCATTATTTTGAGTGGTCTTATTTTGGATTGGCCAGTAGCTCTATTCTCTCGCCCCCTGACTCCACAAAGCGATTGAGAAGTACATCCTGTAATAGAGGTTGGGTCCTTTCGAGGCTGAGGGCCCGGCGCTGCACCTGCCTGAGTGTCCATCACAGGGCGAGTGCCATATCGATTTGCAGTTATAGACTTACTTCCCATTGGCGTGAGTGCGTGGCATCCTGATTGTTGTTGTGCGCCTTTTGGCTGGTTGCCTCCGACTTCAGCACTTAAACTTGCTAGAGCAGACTGTGGACTAGCTCGGTTGTAGGAAGGCCTGGCCAGTCTTGGTTTTCAGTCCCTGGTGACTGTTAAGCCTCATCCCCACGAGAAGGAGCTGGCCTTGACGAGGGGATCTAATTAACCGTAGGTCTAGTAGAAAATCAAACCTCTATCTATTACTCTAAAAGACTGCCCACTAGAATCAGTACAGAAATTTACATATCTTGGATCCACAGTTACGCAAACCATCTCTCTTGATGAAGAAATAAACTGTCGAATTGGTAAGGCAGCTACGACCTTCGGCAAACTCACAAAAAGGGCATGAAACAATACGAAACTAACTCGAAAGACTAAACTCCTAATATATCAAACATGTGTGCTTAGCACACTACTATATGGATCCGAAACCTGGACAACATACTCAAACCAGGAAAAAGACTAAATGTCTTCCACATGCGATGTCTCCGCAAAATAATGCACATCAAATGGCAAGACAAAATAACCAACTTAACTGTCCTGCAACGTGCTAAGACCCTAACAATCATGTCGATGCTCAGAAGTCGAAGGCTAAGATGGCTGGGGCATGTCCAACGGATGGAAGAAAAACGCATTCCTAGGCAAATACTATATGGTGAGCTAAAACACGGAAAAAGACAAATCGGCAGACCTAAACTACGATATAGAGATATCTGCAAATCATCTCTGAAAGACTTCTCCATCTGTGAAAACGACTGGCAACATCTGGCAAGTGATCGCACATCATGGAGAGCATGTATAAGGAACGGTATAACAACATTTGAGACTGTGCTAAGACAGGACTTAGAAGAGAAAAGACTCATGAAAAAGGATGGTAAACCCTGTGGATCAGCGAGCCTGACCTGTTCATTATGTGACCGCGTGTGTTTGTCAAATATTGGTAGAATTAGCCACGAGAGAAGCTGTTCGGCAAAAACAATACCTCAAAAAAATACGCAATAGCCTCCACTAGACCGTCTGACAAGACGAAAAGGGCCATATATAGTAGAAAGACACGTTTATGTTGAATGCTCACCTAAACCTTTCATTGTGCCTGTGATGGATTACCAGCTGCACATTATCAATACACCCAGCCCACGTTAAGAAATGATAGAAGATAGCCACTTCCTCGCAATAATTGATCTCAATAATCACATTTCCAGAAGTATACCCCATGCAGAGAAGAGTAGAAGTTTATCCCAAAGATAATCGATGCGCAAACCATGGGCTGAGGGCATAATACCGACCACATTACCCCAAAAATCATGTGCAGAAGGTCTGTAAAAATTATGGTCATTAACACCATATTCCCTATACGCCACTTGGTGTGACGGGAGTACTTTACTTTTTTTTTTTTTTTTTTTTTTTTTTTTTACACCGTGGGTTGTTTGTTTCATCCGCTTTGATCATGTTTCGATGTTGCAATTGTTTAAGAGGAATGGTGATATCGTTTGACAAGGAACAGTTGGCGCGTTCACATTCTGTGCGGTTTCGCCTTATGTCTGTTTGCGTGTGCTGAGACTGCTATGGTGGGGACTACAGCTACCTTTCTTTGTCTTGGAGATGAGTTAGTAATTCGGATGATCCCACTGACACGGGCGGTTGAGCAATTATGGATTTTAATTAGTTTACAGTGATACCGGGGCTCGTCCATAGCCATAACTATAACCATAACTATAACTATAACCATAGCTATAACCATAACTATAACCATAACTATAACCATAACTATAACCATAACTATAACCATAACTATAACCATATCTATAACCATAACTATAACCATAACCATAACTATAACTATAACCATAACTATAACCATAAATATAACCATAACTATAACCATAACTATAACCATAACTATAACCATAACTATAACCATAAATATAACCATAACTATAACCATAACCATAACTATAACCATAACTATAACCATAACCATAACCATAACCAAAACTATAACCATAACTATAACCATAACTATAACCATAACCATAACCATAACCATAACTATAACCATAACTATAACTATAATCATAACTATAACCATAACTATAACCATAACTATAACCATAACCAATTGATCTAAACCGATTGAAGAGATGCTCCAATGCCGTACGACAATTATAGAATAATAAAATGTGTATTGTTACAATGTAGAAGAAAACCGAATGTGATTACAGAAAGTACTTTGAAGTTGTCGTAAACCAGACTAAAGCCCAAAATAGTGGCAAGCAAAGAGCTCTAGCATAACACTTTCTCGTCGTAGTGTAACGTGCAGACTTAAACCTGGCGCCACCGTGTTTACTCAGCTAAAGATGAGGGGAAGCCAGATGAGGGGAAACCAGATGAGGGGAGAATGACAGACCGTTTTAAAATCACAAATTCTGTAACATATTGATTGGAGAATGTCAAACCGTTATTAAATCGCAATGTGTGTAACATCAATCCATACTGATTGGAGGATGTAAGACTGCTATTACATTACAATGTGTGTAACATCAATTCGCAACTGACATTCTCACTACAGTAAAGTCATCAGCAGAACGCATGCTATTTGCAGAACGTTGCATTCACCACATCCCGTCTAAAAGAATATATTTTTCCAGCCATACCTTCCACTTCATCTGTTGACACGATTAATGTCTATTTGATATCTAGAAATCACCTTCTTTGTCTTTCTCTGTCTCACCGTCCTGTGGTTGTATCATTTGGCATGGCCCTTGTATTGTAATTCCCTCTGTAAAATGTTTCTTATAAGCCAGTAAAGCAGACAACTAATAATATCTTTGATATAGGTTTTGCTGTACTTACCACCAACAGCATAAGCTGTTGCAAAGACCAGAAAATATAACACTACAAAAGCCATCATTTGATAATAGCACTTGAATGGATATCACTGAAATATATTTCTACAATCAAAACTCTGCCAAGCAAACTATGAACTGAATAAGCCTTGATACAAACCAAGTTAACGTTATATAGACTCGATAGAACAGTTTAATCACATTAATGCATGTTTATTATTTTCTTCTTGATTTAATCGATGCAACAAACCGGACATAAAGCCGTCAATTCTACTCTTAAAAAATTAATATGCAGCGGTATCAAAGGCGTACACAGGAGGGAGTGACTGCTAAGGTTCTACATGAAAACGTCATATCTCGTGTAAAAGTAACACCATCTCTTCAGTGAGTCATCATGGAATACAAACTATAAGACTGAGCGAACATGTGAGAAACATGTCAGTGAGTGAGCCAAGATAACATTTAAAATAACAGTACCATACAATAAAATAAAGGTGCCAATTCTAGTTAATACAAATATGTCAGTTACGAGAACGTAAAAAATTCGAATATAGCTGATGGAGAAACGTGTTAGTAAGGGAGAGGTACAAAATAAAATATATTGTTGTCGAATATAGCTGATGGAGAAACATGTTAGTAAGGGAGAGGTACAAAATAATATATATTGTTGTTGAATATAGCTGATGGAGAAACATGTTAGTAAGGGAGAGGTACAAAATAATATATATTGTTGTCGAATATAGCTGATGGAGAAACGTGTTAGTAAGGGAGAGGTACAAAATAATATATATTGTTGTCGAATATAGCTGATGGAGAAACGTGTTAGTGAGGGAGAGGTACAAAATAAGATATTGTTGTCGAATATAGCTGATGGAGAAACATGTTAGTAAGGGAGAGGTACAAAATAAGTATTGTTGTCGAATATAGCTGATGGAGAAACGTGTTAGTGAGGGAGAGGTACAAAATAAGATATTGTTGTCGAATATAGCTGATGGAGAAACGTGTTAGTGAGGGAGAGGTACAAAATAAGATATTGTTGTCGAATATAGCTGATGGAGAAACGTGTTAGTAAGGGAGAGGTACAAAATAAGATATTGTTGTCGAATATAGCAGATGGAGAAACGTGTTAGTAAGGGAGAGGTACAAAATAAGATATTGTTGTCGAATATAGCTGATGGAGAAACATGTTAGTAAGGGAGAGGTACAAAATAAGATATTGTTGTCGAATATAGCTGATGGAGAAACGTGTTAGTGAGGGAGAAGATAAACAAAATCAAACATCGTACCCGGAATAGCTGATAAAGATATAAATGAGTTCAGAAGAAATTTTAAATATATAAGATGTTGTGTGCCGGGAAACAGTTGATACATATATAAATGAGTTCTGGAGACATTTAAATATATAAGATGTGTGCCTGGAAACAGTTGATACATATATAAATGAGTTCTGGAGACATTTAAATATATAAGATGTGTGCCTGGAAACAGTTGATACATATATAAATGAGTTCTGGAGACATTTAAATATATAAGATGTTGTGTGCCAGGAAACAGTTGATACATATATAAATGAGTTCTGGAGACATTTTAAATATATAAGGTAATGTCAAAAGTTTAAGAGAGTCGGTGGGTGGTTGAATAAGATGAAGCGTGTCTGAAATATGTGATAAAGATATACATGTGCTAAGAAGAAGAAATCAGAGAAGAACAAAAGATAGCTAGTGAGCAAATGTAACATCAACAGATAGGATGGACCAGTCTGAATATATTTGACACCATACAGGAAGTTACATAGGACGATATACAGACACTGTGAGATGTAGATTATTAATGGATTAAAACGTTAGACGTATTTATTGTATAATAAAAGACGTTAATAAACGTCTTTATTGAATAACTAAGCCCACAACTGTCGGACATATCGATACTGACGGGCACGGGGAGATCCTCTTGGATAAATATAAAATGTTGCCACGTTAAAGCTGTATTTTCCTGAAACTCAACATAAACAAAACAACGCCTATGAACCTTGCCATGTTTCCCCTCTCCTGACTATGACTCAGTAAATACTATTAGCGCTATTAAAGCGATGTAGTCGCACTTATACTTCACATTATCTACCCGAGCTCCACACGCGTTGTTCTTGTTGTCACAGCTGACATCTCCATTTTCCTTCATGCAATATAAACAAAACAACGCCCCTGAACCATGGCATGTTTCCCCGCTCCTGGCCACGACTTATTAAATGCTGCTCTCGGTATTAATGTGATTTCGTCGCACTTAAACCTCTCATTATCTCCCCCTGTTCCACACTCGTTGCTTTTGTTGTCACGGCTAACACCACAGCACTCTAGACCATCCCATAGGTGCCCAACCGTTATCAATGGCTGACGAAGTAAAGAACTTATTGTGTGTACGTCACACATATCAATGCTGGCGGTTGTTGTGAATTTCAAATGTTGAATTGAGGCTCAGAGGCTCCTCCTCAGGCGGTAATTCTTGCAGTAAACAGTTAAACAGAAACCCTTCCAGGGACATAACAATGAATGTGTTTGTGTCCATGTGTATGTGTGTTTCATCACCAACCGTGACATTTTCATTAAACGAGAACTAATTGAAAAGCTGGTGGTCCAACCGATAAAATGCTGGATCAATAGCGGTACCGATCCATTTGTTGCTTGACGTTACACAATGTGTCAGCTTAGTTTGTATATCGATAGAAGTGATGTAGACCTTGTTCAAAGACTGTACATGCTTTCTGTTAGTTATTTCTTGTTTGCTGCCTTGACTGAAGACAGTAGTAATGGTAAGAGCAAAGAAAAAGACATCACCTCAGTGCAAAAATAAAGACAAGTGGAGCAATATTAAAACAGGTAAATGAATTTAAATATTTGGGAACTTTGTTAACCTCAGACGGAAGATGTACAAAAGAGGTGAGATGCAGAATGGCTCAGGCAAAAGTAATAAAAAAAATGAGGAAGATAAATATAATCCATTTATGACAATAGAAACAAGAAAAAGAGTTCTTAAATGTTATATAGAGCCAGTCTTAACATATGGATGTGAATCATGGACAATAGTAGAGCAGACAAAAAAATGACTGGAGTCTATAGAAATGTGGTTTTACAGAAGAATGTTGAAAATGCAATGGACAGCTAAGATGAGTAATGGAAATGTTCTGAAAGAGGCCAAAACAAAAAAGAGAACTAATTTCCAATATTAGGAAGAAACAATCATCATTTTTTAGCCATGTAATGAAAAGAGAACAACTGGAATATATTGTAACAACTGGAAAAATTGAGGGACGAAGAGATAGAGGGATGCAAAGAGAGAAAATACCAGACAGCTTAAGAGAATGGCTTGGCAGAAGGTCAACAACAGAAATGATAAAGAACTGAAGAGAAAATACTGGATAGTTTGGTGTCTCGACATGGAACACTGTTAAGAACAGAACTGATACGATGCACTGTAGATAGAAGATTATGGAAGGACATGATCGCCAACACCATCTGGTATAGCACATGATGATGATGATGATAACGATTTAGTGCAGTTACCTAAAGACTGGGTGTTCCGATCCCTCATTAGTAGCTCAGTACTGTCCTAATGGCTGACAGTACAGGCAGAAGCGTGTTGAACACTCGCTTGTAGCTGTGATGGGGAATGCCATGAATTGCTGATCTAATCATATCTCCTGCTTCTAAATCTTGACTGTTTTTGCTTCTGAAACAAAACTAGAACCAAGGGAAATAATTTATGATTGAATAAGACAATATGTTCATAAGAGTTACCGCTCAACATGATTTACCTTGAATTAAACAGTTAATCAGCAACAGTTTAATTAGATCTTCATTGTTTGTTGTCAAGACAAGCAGATGGGAAAGGTAGGGCTATATAGTCTGCTACAATGAACGAAACAGTTAATTAGCAAAAGTTTAAATCGTCATTGTTTGTTGTCAAGACAAGAAGATGGGAGAGATAGGAATACAAAGTCTGGTCAAGGAAGAGTTAAACCCTTACTTTTTTCTATTGCTGATGTACGTCACATGATGTATTTGGACATGGGGAGAACGGCAAATAAAAACACCCAAAAAGTATGAAGTCAATTTTAAGAAGAAGAATAAGTATATGTTTATCTTTGAAGAAAATGTTAACGTTCAAATTAATGGGAGTGTCGAATGTGCAACGTATTGTCTTTGTCATAATTCCTGATTGCAAATACTCGCTTAGTTATGTATATAGTTATTCGAAGGCCCCGGTATCACTGTAAACGAATGGAAATCCATAATTGCTCAACCGCCCGTGCCAGTGGATTCATCCGAATTAACATCTCATCGAATATCCAAAAAGATAAAGGCAGTTACAGTCCCCATCGTAGCAATCACAGCACACGTCAAAAGACATAAATCGTATTATAGCACTAACAGTGAACGCATCTGAACTGTCCTTCTTCATACGATACTATCATTTATCGTAATCAATCAGAATTTATAATCAACATCCGGATGAAACACACAGCTCACGGTGTGCATAATACACTACTAATTAGCTCCGGCAGCAAGCCGGGCTTGGAATATGAGGAAACTGCAACACAGTTATTTCACATCAAATTCGTGGTTCCTTCTTGGTTTTCTTGCATATAATTTTGTATATCCATATTTTAGACAGGTTTAAACATTCTTTTGTTGTTTTTTTCTATTCCTTTTCTGATCTCTTTCTTTGTTTCTCTGTCTTGATCTGTATTTGCTACTAGAGCATTGAAAGAAGTAAGAAAACAGAAGTAATGGTTATATCGAAGAAACAATCACCGCCATCATGCAGCATAAAAATAAACAGGACAAATCTGTCCGTCAACAACGCGTCAAACACTTGGGCACAATAATAACATCAGATGGACGATGCACCACAGAAATAAAAAGCAGAATAGTTCAAGCCAAAATAGCGTTTCAGAAAATTTAAAAAATACATTATGCAACAAGTCTATTCTAATAGAAGTGAGAAAGAGAGTTTATCGGTGCTATATATAGCCAATTCTGATCTATGGAAGCGAATCATGGAATGAAAATAAACAAATCGACCAGACGATTAAATGTCACAGAGATAAGATTTCTCAGAAGAATGTTGATGAAAGTTCCCTGGACAGCTGAAACGACTAACCAGAAAATTATCAAAAGAAGCCAACACAAACAGGGAGCTCCTAAGAAAACATCAGAAAGAAACAATCAACATTTTTCGGGTACATCAAGAGAAGAGGAAAGTTGGATACAACTGCTAAAATATAGGGACAGAGAGATCGCGGATGACAACGAGAGAAACTACTAGATAGTTCGGTGACATGGCATGGAAAACAGACAACAACAGAATTGATACGATGCACTGTGGATAGAAGAATGTGGAAGGACATGATCGCGTACGCGCAACCGGTATGGCACATGGTGATAATGTATATTACTTCCACGATATATATAGTAGAGTAGTCTTTCCAATACCTGGCGATTGAGATATATATTACCCTCAGGAGTAATGTTATTTTTTTTATTATCCTTGTTGTATTCCTCTTGATTTCAAGTCCTATTTTTTCCGCCACGGATGATACGATGTCTGTGATATTTTGCTTCTTTTTGTTATTGTAACCACGGAGCACTATATCATCAGCAAAATCTAGATCCTGTAAGTACTTCTTGCCATACTATTGAATGTATGCATTGCCTTTACAACATTTACTCATTATGTAATCAAACCTCTTCATTAAGATCGTCATAAATACCGTCATTGTGTGCCACTCACAGGCGACTTACCTCAAGCAGACTCTCTGTGACTTTATTTATTTCACTGCCTGTGTTAAACTGTGCCATTCTTCTTATCGTTTTTATCTCTGGACTATGTGACATTTCTTGCTATTGTTTCAGTCTCTGGACAATGTGACATTTCTTGCTATTGTTTCAGTGTCTGGACTATGTGATATCTCTTGCTATTGTTTCAGTCTCTGGACTATGTGATATTTCTTGCTATTGTTTCAGTCGCTGGACTATGTGACATCTCTTGCTACTGTTTCAGTCTCTGGACTATGTGACATCTCTTGCTATTGTTTCAGTCTCTGGACTATATGACATTTTATTATCGTTACTATCTCTGGACTATGTGACATCACTTGCTATTGTTTCAGTCTCTGGACTATGTGACATTTTTTATCGTTACTATCTCTGGACTATGTGACATTTTTTTATCGTTACTATCTCTGGACTATGTGACACTTTTTTATCGTTACTATCTCTGGACTATGTGACATTTTTTATCGTTACTATCTCTGGACTATGTGATATTTTTTATCGTTACTATCTCTGGACTATTTGACATTTTTTATCGTTACTATCTCTGGTCTATGTGACATCACTTGCTATTGTTTCAGTCTCTGGACTATGTGACATTTTTTATCGTTACTATCTCTGGACTCGCCCGTGCGCTGCCGGGGCCCGAAAGGGAAGTAAAGAATAGCGGCGCTGTACCCTACCAGGCATGTTCGTAAGAGGCGAGAAAGGAGGGTTAGGCATGGGACTGGCTATCCCATACTGTAAAAAAATAAGCCGAAAAAACTTCACAAACATGAGCAAGTCAAAGAAAGATAAAGTAAATCCGTCAACCAGGAAAGAGAAGGGCTCTCTGTCTAAGAGACGTATGACGCAATCCGGAGAAAGCCATAAGGAGTCCGGGTTGCCGACTCACCCTTTGTCTACCAGGAAATCATCCAGAATTGGCACCTGGAATGTTCGTACCCTTAACGAACAGGGAAAAGCGGCACAAGTGGCAGCAGAAATGAACAACTACAAGATAGATATTCTGGGAATGTGTGAAACAAGATGGCTGGGAGCGGAGAGAATAAAATTGAATACAGGGGAGATGATTTTATCATCAGGACACCAGGAACCAGGAGCACAACATAGCGAAGGGGTAGCTATAATGCTATCAAAGAATGCACAGAAGACACTAATAGAATGGGAGGCAGTGGGACCAAGACTGGTGAGAGCAACATTTAGAACAACCAAAAACAAAATAAAATTACACATTATACAATGCTATGCACCAACCAACGATAAAGATGACTCAGTTAAAGATGATTTTTATAAACAGCTACAATGCCAGATGGATGCAAGACGAGCCAAGGATATTATAATCTTGATGGGAGACCTAAATGCTAAGGTAGGATCAGACAACAGAGGCTTTGAAGAGATTATGGAAAACATGGACTTGGAGATATAAACGAGAATGGAGAGATATTTCTGAATTTCTGCGCCCTTAATCAAATGAGCCTAGGAGGAACAATATTCCAACATAAAAGAATACACAAAGCTACATGGGTGTCACCAGATCATAGAACGGAAAATCAAATTGATCACATATGTATTAATAATAAGTTTAAGTCATCCTTACAGGATGTAAAAGTATATAGAGGGGCAGATATAGCTTCTGATCATCATCTTCTGTTAGCCAAACTTAAAATTAAATTAAAAAGGTATACTACAACGAATAAGGGCAGAACGTATTTCAATGTAGGGTTTCTTAAAGAACAAGGAATTAAAGATAAATTCGCAGTCACAATATCAAACAAATACCAAGTCCTCCAACAACTAGAAAATACAATAAATATAGAAGATCATTGGAAACAGGTAAAAAATATATGGAAAGAGACATGCGAAGAAACACTGGGGAAAAGAGAACGCCAGAATAAGGCATGGATGACAGCAGAGACCCTGGATAAAATTAAAGAAAGAAAGAACAAGAAAGCAGACATAAATAAAAGCAAAACAAGAAGTAATAAAGCCAAGACACAGGAAGCTTACACAGAGGTGAACAAAGAAGTGAGAAGATGCATTAAAAGGGATAAGAGGAAATATATAGATGAATTAGCTAAAGAGGCAGAAGAAGCAGCAAATAAAGGGAATATGAAAGAACTGTACAACAGCACAAAGAAATTAGGTGGAAAATACAAACAGATCAACGCCTTTATCAAAGATAAGAAAGGAAATCTGCTTAGTAATATAAAGGAACAAATGGAGAGATGGAAGGAGCACTTTGAAGAACTTTTGAACAGACCTGGCTCAAATAATCCTCCAGATATACTACCAGCAGAAGAAGAATTACACGTTAACTGTGGAAAACCAAGCAAAGAAGAAATAATGAAAGCCATCAAACTGTTAAAAGATGGTAAAGCCACAGGACCAGATGAAATTCCTTCGGAAGCCATCAAAGCAGATATTATCACCTCTACCAAGATGTTACATAATCTATTGGATAAAATTTGGGAGAGGGAAGAAATACCTAAAGACTGGAGAGAAGGTTATATGATCAAACTACCAAAGAAAGGAAGTTTACAGGAGTGCACAAATTATAGGGGAATTATGCTACTATCAGTGCCAGGAAAAATATTAGGCAGAATCATTCTGGAGAGACTAAAAGAGGCTATAGAGAAACACTTGAGAGATGAACAAGCAGGTTTTAGGAAGAACAGATCATGTGCTGATCAAATAACTACTCTACGTATAATAGTTGAACAAAGTTTAGAACTAAAATCCCCACTTTATATTGGATTCATAGATTACGAAAAGGCATTTGATAGTTTAGACAGAAGAATGCTTTGGAAGTTGCTGAGTCATTATGGAATCCCCATAAAGTTTATTAACCTGATAAAAACAATGTATGTAGGAACAAAATGTAGTGTGGTGCATGAAGGACAGCTTACAGAAGCATTTGAAATAAGAACAGGAGTAAGGCAAGGATGCCTTCTGTCTCCATTTCTCTTTCTACTGGCCATAGATTGGATTATGAAAATAACTCAAAACAACAGAAATGGGATCCAGTGGTCACTGACCAAACAACTTGATGATTTAGACTTTGCTGATGACATAGCTCTCCTATCACACAGCCACCAACAGATGCAAGATAAAATGAGTATATTAGATGAGAGATCACAACAGCTAGGACTAAAGATTAATAGAGATAAGACCAACATTATGAGAATTAATGCAGTTGGCAATAACCAAATAAAACTAGGAGAAATACCTCTACTAGACGTACAATCTTATATATATCTGGGCAGTAATATAGATAAAGAGGGAGGAACAGAAAACGATACCAAAATAAGGATATCAAAAGCAAGAGGAGCTTTCATTGCACTGGGAAACATACGGAAATCCAAAGAAATTAGGCTAAATACAAAAATACAAATTTTCAACTCCAATGTTAAGTCGGTTCTATTATATGGCTGTGAAACATGGAGAATAACAAAATTGACAATCACGAAGGTACAGACTTTCATTAATGGATGCTTGCGCAGAATAAAGGGATGGAAATGGCAGGACAAAGTCACAAACGTGGAATTATGGAAATGTACCGGTCAAATACCAGTGGATAAAGAAATACAGCGAAGACGATGGCGATGGATAGGACACACACTACGGAAACCAACTGAGAGTATTACACAACAGGCCCTTTTTTGGAATCCCCAGGGGAAAAGACAAAGAGGAAGACCAAGGAATTCTTGGAGAAGACAGATTGAAGCAGAGATGAAGATGATGGGGAAGACATGGAATGATCTTAAAAGAATTGCAAAAAACAGAACGACTTGGAAAGTGTTTGTTGAAGACCTATGCTCCACTGGGAGCTAAAAGGTAGAAGATCTCTGGACTATGTGACATTTTTTATCGTTACTATCTCTGGACTATGTGACATTTTTTTATCGTTACTATCTCTGGACTATGTGACATTTTTTATCGTTACTATCTCTGGACTATGTGACATTTTTTTATCGTTACTATCTCTGGACTATGTGACATTTTTTTATCGTTACTATCTCTGGACTATGTGATATTTTTTATCGTTACTATCTCTGGACTATTTGACATTTTTTTATCGTTACTATCTCTGGTCTATGTGACATTTTTTTATCGTTACTATCTCTGGACTATTTGACATTTTTTTATCGTTACTATCTCTGGACTATGTGATATTTTTTTATCGTTACTATCTCTGGACTATGTGATATTTTTTATCGTTACTATCTCTGGACTATGTGATATTTTTTATCGTTACTATCTCTGGACTATTTGACATTTTTTTATCGTTACTTTCTCTGGTCTATGTGACATCACTTGCTATTATTTCAGTCTCTGGACTACGTGACATTTCTCGTTATCGTTACTATCCCTGTACTACGTGCCATTTCTTGCTATCATTACTATCCCTGGACTACGTGACAATTCTTTTTATTGTTTCTGTCTATGGACATTGTGACATTTCTTGTTATCATTACTATCTCTGGACTATGTGACATTTCTTGTTATTGTTTCTGTCTATGAACATTGTGAAATTTCTCGTTATCGTGTTTCTCTATATCTCGACAATTTGGCGTTTTTTTGTTATCGTTTCTGTATATGGCCCATGTCATATTTATTGTTAGTATGTATGTGTCTATGTGGCATTTACTGTTATAATTTCTCTCCATGGGCTATGTGACATTTATGTTACTCTTTCTGTCTCTGGACTATGCTATATTTCTTGTTATTGTGTCTGTGTCTAAACTATGTGGCATTTACTGTTATAATTTCTCTCCATGGACTATGTGACATTTATCGTTATAATTTCCGTCTGTGAGCAAACTGATATTTCTTCTTAGAGATTCTATATCTCGATGATGTGACATTTCATGTTATCGCTTTTGTCCCTGGACGATGTAACTGTAATAATTTATTTCATACAAAACTTCGATTATTTCATTAATATTATTATATTACTGCGAGTTGTGGAACCGATGTTCTGTTCCATGAAGATTTCGTGTCATTATAATATAGTTCTACTAGCAGAAAATCCTAAAGACCTACACCAATTGCTTAATGTGATAAACATAACAAGCAAAAAATATGGACTAGAAATGAATATCAAAAAGACTAAAACTATGATCATACACAAAGAAAATTCTCAAGGCCTACAATTAAATATCACAGTTGAGGGAACACATCTGGAGACAGTCCAGAGTTACAACTACCTGGGACATACTATAACCAATGATAGAAAATGAAAAATTGAAATAAACAAAAGAATAGGTATGGCAAAAAGTAATTTTAATGCCATGAAAAATATACTAACAACAAAACAAATATCAGCAGGGCTGAAACTAAGAATGGCAAAATGTTACATCTTCTCAATATTCCTGTATTGTGCAGAAACATGGACATTAGAAAAGAAAACAGAACAGAAAATTGAAGCCTTTGAAATGTGGATTTATAGAAGAATAGGAAGAATTAGATGGAAAAAAAAGATAACAAACAATGAAGTTTTAAAACAACTGAAAATGAAAAGAGAACTACTAGATACAATTAAGACAAGACAAATGACATTTTTGGGACATGTTAAAAGACACAACAGCCTACTAAAAGTAATATTGGAAGGAAAAATACAAGGTAAAAGGGGCAGAGGCAGACCAAGACTAACATGGACGAGTAACATCAAAAGATGGACAAGTCAATCTTTGACAGCCTGCACCATCAAAGCAAGAAACAGAGTAGAATGGCGATCCATGGTAGCCAACCTTCGTTGCGGAGAAGGCACTCAATGATGATGATGATAATATAGTAAAATGTGCGTGTTGAGGTTGGCATGGGTATAGAGGACGTGGAAGACAAGTCAGGAGACTGTGACTATAAACAAGAGTAACAAAACTAGAAAGAGTTACGGCAGTCAAACATAATGGACTACATGGTTACTTTCGCAGAATTTAATCAGGTCGATTAATATAAATGGGCAAGCAATTTTACTTCGTGAATTCTCCTTCTACCTTTCAGCTCCCTGTGGAGCATAGGTCTTCAACAAACACTTTCCAAGTCGTTCTGTTTCTTGCCATTCTTTTAAGATCATTCCATGTCTTCTCCATCATCTTCCTCTCTGCTTCTATTTGTCTTCTCCAAGAATTCCTTGGTCTTCCTTTTTTTTTTCTTTTCCTCTGGGGATTCTTTTCCCCAAAGGGCCTGTTGTGTAATACTCTCAGTTGCTTCCGCAGTTTGTGTCCTATCCAGGGCCATCGTCTTCGCTGTATCTCTTTATCCACTGCTATTTGACTGGTACATTTCCATACTTCTATGTTAGTGATTATGTCCTGCCATTTTCATCCTTTTATTCTGCGTAAGCATCCATTAATGAAAGTCTGTATCTTCATGATTGTCAATTTTGTTGTTCTCCATGTTTCACAGCCATACAATAGGACTGACTTAACATTGGAGTTGAAAAATGTTAATTTTTTTTTATTTAACGTAATTTCTTCATTATTTCAAATAAATTATACTTGGTAAATTAGTTCTCTTTAATTCCACACACAAAAAAACCTACCTGTATCGGTCTGTTAATGAAAGCGTCCAGTACCTCACAACATGAGAGCCCATTCATGAACCTCGTCAAAGCTCGATTAATTCTCATTTCTCTCAACATTTTCTTTACCGGCAGAAATCCCTCGCTGCACGCCTCCCATGTCTGACTCAATCTATCAACCTGTTCATTTAAGAAATCGTTGGCGTTAAAATCACTCTTGGGATGACACTAGTTATAACTGACAATCGATTCTAAAAACAAAACGTTGATAATAAAAAAATCGGAAATAATGATGTGAAAAAAATAAATTAATTTTATGTTTCCATAAAGAAAGTAAAAAAGTATACACTTTGTTGCAATAGTTTCTTTATGCGTGAACAAAACATGTACTACAATAATAAATTAACTAAACAAATATTTGACTACGTGGCACATTAGTACTTCAATAATAAATTAACTACATAATATTTGACTACGTATCACATTTGTACTTCAATAATTAATTTACTATAAAATATTTGATTACGTGGCACATCTGTACTTCAATAATAAATTTACTTTAAAATATTTGACTACATGGCACATTTGAACTTCAATAATAAATTAACTAGAAAATATTTGACCACATGGCACATTTGTACATCAATAATACTATAAAATACTTGACTACATGGCACATCTGTACTTCAATAACAAAGTTACTATAAAATATTTCACTACCTGGTACATCTGTACTTCAATAATAAATTTACAATAAAATATTTGACCACGTGGCACATTTGATAAGTGTTCTAATTCGTAGATATATTTTATTTGGTTAGCAAATTATGGCGCACAGAGAGAACGCAAAAGGATGGTCATGAAAATATATTGCTGAAAATGTATGATATGTCGGGACAAAAATGTGACCCATTATATGGAATGAAAATCATCATCATCATCATCAAGTACCGGGCCTACTGGCGTAGGTGATTATGTCTCTCCACAACTTTCGATTTCGGCAGCTATTTATCATTTCTGTTGTTGACCTTCTGCCAAGCCATTCTCTTAAGCTGTTTGTTATTTTTCTCGTTGCTTCCCTCTATCTCTTCGTCCCTCAATTTCTCCAGTTGTTACAATATATTCCAGTTGTTCTCTTCTCATTACATGGCCAAAAAACGATGATTGTTTCTTCCTAATATTGGAAATTAGCTCTCTTTTTGCTTTGACCTCTCTCAGAACATCTTCATTACTCCTCTTAGTTGTCCATGGTACTTTCAACATTCTTCTGTAAAACCACATTTCTACAGACTCCAGTGATACGGTTGTGGCGATTCATGATTGTACAACGAAATTACGACAGTGTTTATCTGTTGCCTTCCGTCGGTTTATTTACTGTTGGCTCCGCTACCTTTTGACTAAAAAGTCTCACCCACAAGGCAGGGGGTTGTTTTATTTCGGGGTACCCACCCTTAGCCTTTTACTCTCCCGAGCCTACCTGCAAGGTAGCCACAGGTTGTACTGTTTACTACATTCAGTAGCAGATAAAATTACCTGACCTGACCCCTGTGAGAATGAAAATACAGCAAAAGAATCACGCTCAATAGAGATATTGTTTGATGTGGATGTGAATCGTGGACAATAGGACAACAGACAAGAAAATCATTGGACTCTGTAGAAATGTGGTTTTACAGAAGAATGTTGAGAATACCATGGGCAGCTAAGAAGAGCAATGAAAATATTCTTAAAGAGGCCAAAGCAAAACGGTAGATAATTTCAAATATTAGAAAGAAACAATTATCATTTTTGGGCCATGCAATAAACAGGGAAAAGCTGGAATATATTGTCACAACTGGAAAAATTGAGGGAAAAAGGAACAGAGGGAAGCAAAGAGAAAAGATACAATACAGCTTAAAAGAAAGGCTTGGCAGAAGGTCAACAACAGAAATGATAAATAACTGTAGACGTCGAAAGTTGTGGAGAGACATGATCACCTGATGGTGATGATTGTAAGGTGGTGAGGATAGTAAGGTAGTGGGTGTAGTAAGGTGGTGGGTGTAGTAAGGTGGTGGGTGTAGTAAGGTGGTGGGTGTAGTAAGGTGGTGGGCGTAGTAAGGTGGTGGGTGTAGTAAGGTGGTGGGTGTATTAAGGTGGTGGGTGTAGTAAGGTGGTGGGTGTAGTAAGGTGGTGGGTGTATTTAGGTGGTGGGTGTAGTAAGTTGGTGGGTATAGTAAGGTGGTGGGTGTAGTAAGGTGGTGGGTGTAGTAAGTTGGTGGGTGTAGTAAGTTGGTGGGTGTAGTAAGGTGGTGGGTGTAGTAAGGTGGTGGGTGTAGTAAGGTGGTGGGTGTAGTAAGGTGGTGGGTGTAGTAAGGTGGTGGGTGTAGTAAGGTGGTGGGTACATTAAGGTGGTGAGAATAGTAAGGTGTCGGGTGTAGTAAGGTGGTGAGTACATTAAGGTGGTGAGGATAGTAAGGTGGTGGGTGTTGTAGGGTGGTGAGTACATTAAGGTGGTGAGGATAGTAAGGTGGTGGGTATTGTAAGGTGGTGAGTACATTAATGTGGTGAGGATAGTAAGGTGGTGGGTGTTGTAGGGTGGTGAGTACATTAATGTGGTGAGGATAGTAAGGTGGTGGGTGTTGTAGGGTGGTGAGTACATTAAGGTGGTGAGGACAGTAAGGTGGTGGGTGTTGTAAGGTGGTGAGTACATTAATGTGGTGAGGATAGTAAAGTGGTGGGTGTAGTAAGGTGGTGAGTATAGTAAGGTGGTGAGGATAGTAAGGTGGTGGGTGTAGTAAGGTGGTGAGTACATTAAGGTGGTGAGGATAGTAAGGTGGTGTGTGTAGTAAGGTGGTGGGTGTAGTAAGTTGGTGAGGATCGTAATGTGGTGGGGGTATAGTAAAGCGGTGGGTGTAGTAAGGTGGTGGGTGTAGTAAGGTGGTGGGTGTAGTAAGGTGGTGGGTGCATTAAGGTGGTGAGGATAGTAAGTTGGTGGGTACATTATGGTGGTGAGGATAGTAATGTGGTGGGTACATTACGGTGGTGAGGATAGTAAGGTGGTGGGTGTAGTAAGGTGGTGGGTGTAGTAAGGTGGTGGGTACATTAAGGTGGTGGGTGTAGTAATGTGGTTTGGTATATTAAGGTGGTGGGGGTATAGTAAGGTGGTGGGTACAGTAAGGTAGTGGGGGTTGTACGGTAGTTGGGATAGTAAAGTACAGGTGATAGTAAGGTAGTGGGATAGTAAAGTGGTGAGGATAGTAGTGTAGTGGGGATAATAAGGTAGTGGGTACAGTACGGTGATGGTAGTAGTAAGGTGGTGGTAATAGTAAGTTGACTGGGATAGTAGGATGATAGGGATAGTAAGGTTGTGTTGATAGTAAGATGGTGAGGATCATAAGATGGTGGGTACAGTATGGTTGTGGTAATAGTAAGATGGCGAGGATAGTAAGGTGGTGGGGATAGTAAATTGGTCGGGATATTAAGATGGCGAGGATATTTAGGTGGTGGGGATAGTAAAGTGGTCGCGATAGTAAAGTGGTGGGGGTAGTAAGGTGATGGGGATAGTATGGTAGTGGAGATAGTAAGGTGGTCGGGATAGTAAAGTGGTGGGGATAGTAAGGTAGTCGGGATAGTAAGGTGGTGGGGATAGTAAGGTGTTGGGGATAGTAAGGTGGTGGGGATAGTAAGGTACTGAGAATAGTAATGTGGTCGGGATAGTAAGGTGGTTGGGATAGTAAGTACTGGGAATAGTAATGTGGTCGGGATAGTTAGATGGTGAGATATTTAGATGGTGGGGAAAGTATGGTGGTCGGGATAGTATGGTGGTCGGGATAGTAAGGTGGTCGGGATAGTATGGTGGTCGGGATAGTAAGGTGGTGGGGATAGTAAAGTGGTGGGGATAGTAAAGTGGTGGGGCTAGTATGGTGGTGATAGTAAGGTGATGGGAATAGTAAAGTGATGGGTATAGTAAGGTGGTGGGGATAGTATGGTAGTTGTGATAATGAGGTGGTCGGGATAGTAAAGTGGTGGGGATAGTAAGGTGGTCGGGATAGTAAGGTGGTGGGGATAGTAAAGTGTTGGGGAAAGTAAGGTGGTGGGGATAGTAAGGTGGTGGGGATAATATGGTGGTGGGAATAGTAAGGTGGTCAGGATAATTAGATGGTGGGGAAAATAAAGTGGTGGGATAGTAAAGTGGTGGGGCTAGTATGGTGGTGATAGTAAGGTGATGGGGATAGTAAGGTGATGGGGATAGTAAGGTGGTGGTGATAGTAAAGTGGTGGGGATAGTAAGGTGATGGGGATAGTAAGGTTGTGGGGATAATAAGCTGATGGGGATAGTAAGGTGGTGGGGATAGTAAGGTGGTGGGGATAGTAAGGTTATGTGGATAGTAAGGTTATGGGGATAGTAAGGTTATGGGGATAGTAAGGTTATGGGGATAGTAAGGTTATGGAGATATTAAGGTGGTGGGAATAGTTAGGTTATGGGGATAGTAATGTTATGGGGATAGTAAGGTGGTGGGGATTGTTAGGTTATGGGGATAGTAAGGTTATGGGGATAGTTAGGTTATGGAGTTATTAAGGTGGTGGGGATAGTTAGGTTAAGGGGATAGTAAGGTTATGGGGATAGTAAGGTTATGGAGATATTAAGTTGGTGGGGATAGTTAGGTTATTGAGATATTAAGGTGGTGGGGATAGTTAGGTTATGGGGATAGTAAGGTTATGGGGATAGTAAGGTTATGGAGATATTAAGGTGGTGGGGATAGTTAGGTTATGGGGATAGTAAGGTTATGGGGATAGTAAGGTTATGGAGATATTAAGGTGGTGGGGATAGTTAGGTTATGGGGATAGTACGGTTATGGGGATAGTAAGGTTATGGAGATATTAAGGTGGTGGGGATATTTAGGTTATGGGGATAGTAAGGTTATGGAGATATTAAGGTGGTGGGGATAGTTAGGTTATGGGGATAGTAAGGTTATGGAGATATTAAGGTGGTGGGGATAGTTAGGTTATGGGGATAGTAAGGTTATGGAGATATTAAGGTGGTGGGGATAGTTAGGTTATGGGGATAGTACGGTTATGGGGATAGTAAGGTTATGGGGATAGTAAGCTTGTAAGAATAGTAAGGTTGTGGGGATAGTAAGTTTGTGAGGGTAGTAAGGTTGTGGGGATAGTAAGTTTGTGAGAATAGTAAGGTGGTGGAGATAGTAAGTTTGTGAGTATAGTAAGGTTGTGGGGATAGTAAGTTTGTGAGGATAGTAAGGTTGTGGGAATTGTAAGTTTGTGATGATAGTAAGGCTGTGGGGATAGTAAGTTTGTGAGGATAGTAAGTTTTTGAGGATATTAAGGTTGTGAGGATAGTAAGTTTGTGAGGATAGTAAGGTTATAGTGAATATAAGGTTCTGAAGATTATAAGGTTGTTAGAATAATACGCTTGTGAAGAAAGTAAGTTTGTGAGGATAGTAAGTTTGTTAGGATAGTAAGTTTGCTGAGGATAGTACGTTTGTGAGGATAGTAAGTTTGTTAGGATAGTAAGTTTGTGAGTATAGTAAGTTTGTGAGGATAGTTAGTTTGTGAGGATAGTAAGGTTGTTGAGGATATTAACGATGGGAGGATAGTAAAGTTATGAGGATAGTATATAATCAAACGACCTGGGACGTTTGATCAAGATCTCAGTTAAGACTATAATTGCGGTCCACATAAGCAATTAATGGATTATTAATTTTTATGCTGATTAATGTTTAGTTTACATTGCATTTTGACAGATTAAATTAAGCAACTGGGTCGAAATTTATTCACGAGAACGGCAGAGTTCGTTCCATGTTGAAGAAAAGGTCCGTGAATAATATTTGTTTTAGTGATTAGCTGGGTTTAAGAAAAGATATGTGAATAATATTTGATTTAGCGATTAGCTGGGTTTAAGAAAAGATATGTGAATAATATTTGGTTTACTGATTAGCTGGGTTTAAGAAAAGATATGTGAATAATATTTGATTTAGAGATTAGCTGGGTTTAAGAAAAGATATGTGAATAATATTTAATTTAGTGATTAGCTGGATTTAAGAAAAGATATGTGAATAATATTTGATTTAGTGATTAGCTGGGTTTAAGAAAAGATATGTGAATAATATTTGATTTAGTGATTAGCTGGGTTTAAGAAAAGATATGTGAATAATATTTGACTTAGTGATTAGCTGGGTTTAAGAAAAGATATGTGAATAATATTTGATTTAGAGATTAGCTGGGTTTAAGGAAAGATATGTGAATAATATTTAATTTAGTGATTAGCTGGATTTAAGAAAAGATATGTGAATAATATTTGACTTAGTGAGTGGCTGAATTGAAATTTACGTAAGAGATCAAAAACTAAGATTTAGTTCAGCCGTGTGTTCAAAGAGACCCAGAAAGAAATATAAGCATTGTCTGCAGAAGACATGAAGACAAACAAGAGGTAGACCAAGCACAGACTTTCGGATATAAGGGTACACATACATGACTAATGAGCCATGTTACAAAAATCTTGCTAAAAGTTATACAAGGAAGGATTCAGAATAAAATCAATACTGAATTAGATGAGCAGCAATTTGGATTTAGGAAAAATAGCGGGACAAAAGAAGCCATATTCTGCATGAGAACATTAATCGAAAAATACACAGAAGTAAACAAACCAATATATGCCTGCTTCATAGACTACACCAAAGCTTTTGATAGAGTACACCACAAACAACTTATAGAATGCCTAAAAGAGATACATCTAGATGACATGGATATACGACTAATATGCAATCTATACTGGGAGCAAACAGCAATAATAAAATATAACAAAGAGTTCTCTACACCCATTGATATAAAAAGAGGAGTAAGACAAGGATGCATCCTATCACCAAGCTTGTTCAATCTATACACTGAGCAAATCTTTAAAAACATCATAGAGATGCCAGGCCTACAAATTAATGGAAAGATAATCAATAACCTAAGATATGCTGACGATACTGTACTAAAAAAAAGTAAAGTACCCCTCGTCACGCCAAGTGGCGTATAGGGAAATATGGTGTTAGTGACCCTATATTTTACAGACCTTCAGCACATGATTTTTGGGGTAATGTGGTCGGTATTACGCCCGTGCTGCTTTTACTTTCCCAGAAAAAATCCGGTACCCATTTAAGGCTGGGTGAACCCGGAGCCGTCGGTTGGGATCGAACCCTACCCCTTGTCCGTAGTAGTCCAGTTCACTAACCACTGAGCTATCGCGGCTCCTACTAATTTTTAGGGAATTAGTAAAACCCAGGTGTCCTCGCCAGGATTACGAACCCCGGCTGTTGCCGTGGTAAGCCAACCGCCTATCGATTGCGCTAACCGGACAGATACTGTACTACTAGCAGAAAATCCTAAAGACCTACAACAATGACTTAATGAAATAAACACGACAAGCAAAAAATATGGACTAGATATGAATATCAAAAAGACTAAAACTATGATCATAAACAAAGAAAATACCCAAAACCCACAAGTGGATATCAAAATTGAAGGAATAGACCTTGAGACAGTTCAGAACTATAACTACCTTGGACATACTATAACCAGTGATGGAAAATGTACAACTGAAATAAACAAAAGAATAGGAATGGCAAAAAGTAATTTTAATGTCATGAAGGACATACTAACATCAAAACAAATAACACCAGAGCTAAAACTAAGAATAGCAAAATGTTACATCTTCTCAATATTCCTATATGGTGCTGAAACATGGACATTAGACAAGAAAACAGAACAGAGAATTGAAGCCTTTGAAATGTGGATATATAGAAGAATAGGTAGAATTGGATGGAAGGAAAAGAAAACAAATGACAAAGTCTTAAAACAACTAAAAATGAAAAGAGAACTTCTGAACACAATTAGAACAAGACAAATGCGATTCTTAGGCCATGTTAAAAGACACAACAGCCTACTGAAAGTGATCCTGGAGGGGAAAATACAAGGTAAAAGAGGCAGAGGCAGACCAAGATTAACATGGACGAGTAACATCAAAAGATGGACAAATCAACCGATGACAACCTGCACCATCAAAGCAAGAGATAGAGCAAAATGGCGCTCCATGGTAGCCAACCTTCGTTGCGGAGACGGCACTCAATGATGATGATGATACATGACTAATGTGGCAGACATGAAACTACGCAAAATGATGACGTGGATGTATTTTGCATTTACTTCTTTCCTTCCTCGTTAGCTTTTCAGCGTAGAGTGGAAATATAATTATATGTCTTTTGCTCGTCTGTTTGCCTCTGTCGCTGTTATGTTTCATAGTGTTTCTAAAAATCTGGCAATCCATTTTTTTCGTAGTCCGCCCTTGGGCTTGGTGTTCTCGCAACGATTATTGAAGTTTATTTGTGTTGTGTTTTGATCTTTCAGCCTCATCACTTGGCCAAACCATTTTTCATTTGTTTTTTTTTAAAATAATATATAGAGGATGATATTTAAAGCTTTTTTCTCAGTTCTTCATTTCTGATCTTGTCTCTAATGCAGTTTCCTGGTATTCGTCTAACACATTTCATCTCTGTAGAGGTTGTTTTTCTTATTGATCGTGCATCTAGTTCTAACATTGGTAGCATAACGTTGGGGTGAGTATTGTAGAGTGTCCGTTTTGTTTCTAGAGTTATTTTCTTGTTGGACGTATTGGATGTTTGATATTGCAATACAGGACATCATAACAGACTGCCTTGTAACTAGCCGATATTTGGCAACAAGACAATACATATTACACGATAACATTTACACTAAATCATTCATTTTACAGTAATTAGACAGTAAAATATTGCGATTTAAAGGTTATAAATTACACATGACCTTAAATATAGTTTTCAATATTGTACAGTGTATAGAAATGATCACCTAAACATGATGAATACTATTGTTCTAATTTACATGCAAAATGTCGAGCAAGAACATTATATTTTACCAAAACTAAACGTTAACTATACCAGTTATAAAGAAATGCAACTAAACTGTCATGAAACGATAAAATCTGCAAAATACCCAGGCAAACAAACATAGTAATAAAGAAAAACTACTAGAGATGAGTTAATAATGCAAAAAGAAAGAAGATCTAGAACACAAAACATGCTTATAGAGATAAAAAAGTGCAGTGCAAAGAAATACATATTGTAGAGACATTAGACAACAAAAGTTACACACAAATATCAAAGACAAGACTTACCTTTGTTGTCTGAAGCTCAGGATGTAGCATAAGTAAAACGTAACGAGCCCAGTTACGCCAAGTGGTGTACAGGGAATATGGTGTTAGTGACCATCATTTTTTTTTCTGACCTCCGGCACATGATTTCTTGGGGTAAAATGGTCGGTATTGTAGGCCGTAGAGTCTTGACTTGAAATGTTATAACTCCTAGCACCATCTGCAATGCAATCATTGGAGACAATAAGGTTTCGACATTCAATGTTTGGTTCAAACTAAGGTGGTAGCCGTGTCTAACTTGAATGACCCTAGATTGGTAATAGACATTTTCTTTTTGGCTGCCTGAAGAAATTGATCAGCATATTACACTCTCTCTATCCCTCTCTCTTTTACAATTTCTTTTTCTTTCTCTCTTCCCATTCCTCTTTATCTCTGTCTTTCTGTCCCTCTCTGTGTTTCTCTCTTTCTCTCATATTTTGTCAAACTCGATCAAACTCAAATATTGTTGAGAAATGTAGTTTAAATGTAGATTCTGTGTGTACCATTAACGTAAGAAATGAGGTAAAATAAAGATATCAAATAGATAACTCATGATAGTGTGTATTATTAACGTAAGAAATGAGGTAAAATAAAGATATCAAATAGATAAAACTATGAATAGCAAAATGTTACATCTTCTCAATATTCCTATATGGTGCAGAAACATGGACATTAGACAATAAAACAGAACTGAGAATTGAAACCTTTGAAATGTGGATATATAGAAGAATAAAGAATAGGTAGAATTGGATGGAAGGAAAAGAAAACAAACGACGAAGTCTTAAAACAACTAAAAATGAAAAAAAAGAACTACTAAACACAATTTAAACAAGACAAATACGATTTTTGGGGCATGATAAAAGACATAACAGCCTACTCAAAGTAATCCTGGAGGGGAAAATACAAGGCAAAAGAGGCAGAGGCAGACCAAGACTAACATGGACGAGTAATATCAAAAGATGGATAAGTCAGCCTATGACAATCTGCACCATCAAAGCAAAACATAGAGTGGAATGGTGCTCCATGGTAGCCAAACTTCGATGCGGAGACGGCACTCAATGATGATGAGACGCTACTACCTTGGTCACGCCTTTGACAGAATTCAATTTACTTTCTTAGTCTACACTACATTGACCACGCCTTTGACAGAATTCAATTTACTTTCTTAATCTCCACGTCCGTGGTCACGCATTTGACATAATTCAATTTGCTTTCTTAGTCTACACTACATGTCTAGACAACACGAGGAGAAAATGGGTCACGGCCAACAGTGACCTCAGTGCGTGGGCAAGCACTGGTAACATAATCCAGGCCCTTACTCTGCGACAGAACTAGCACAGCGGCAGAGGACAATGTAACATGCACACAACAGTGCTCAGAGCCAAAATAATGGAGAAACAATCGCGATCATACAGACATAATGTAAATAAAATTGCAACCATCAATATTTGCGGTATCAGAGACAAAGAAGAACAATTAATCGACGCAATGATAAAAAGAAGAATCAAAATACTTGGAGTAGCAGACACAAGACTGAAGGAGAAACAAACAAGGAAAGCGTACATGAATTATACCATAATAAACTCAGGAGTTAACACCAACGAAGTAGCAAAACACGGAGTAGGATTCATTGTAGACCCAGAAACGTCCAAAAACATTATAGAAATACATCAACATTCAGAAAGGATAATTACCCTAAGAGTAATAGAAAACAACGTCAATATAACATACATCCAAATATATGCACCTTGCAACAACAACAACGACGAAGAGAGCGAAGAATTCTACGAAACACTTAACGAAATCATAAACAAAGTAAATAAGAACGAAGATCTACTGGTGATGGGGGATTTTAACGGGAGACCAGGAAAACGCAATTATGAGAACTCCAAATATCTGGGCCCATTTGGAGATAACACAAATAGAAAGAACGAAAATGGCAACCGAATGCTTGAATTATGCAATCAACATGAATTATACATAACTAACACTTTCTTTAAGCATAAAGACTCACAAATATACAACTGGTATAAATGGAACGATAACAATTGTAAAAGTCAAATAGATTTCATCCTAGCGAGAACACAAAGGAAGAGGAAAATCAGAGACAGCAGAGCGGTACCTAACATCACAAATGATACAGACCATAAAATGGTGCTAATAACCATCCAGAAAGCAAAACAAGACAACAAGAACCAATTGAAAACAAGAAAACAATCCGAAAGGACAATAAAATTAAGCCAACTTAAAACAGAAGATAAAAAGAAAGAAATAGAAAAACAACTAGAAAGCCAATTTAAACAACTACCACAACAAATAACTACAGTAGATAACGAGTGGCTCATATTCAAAAAATCACTGACGAAAATAGCAACCACAATATGCGGAACGAAGCAAAGGAAGAAGGAGGGAAAGATGAGCACTCCATGGTGGAATGACATAGTCAAGAACGCCATAAAAAGAAAGAAAAAACTATACAAAATCTGGCTAAAAACTAAAAAGCCAAGCGATTATGATATATACACAATAGAAAGAAGAGAAGTGAAGAAATTAATCAAAGAAGAAAAACATAAAGCATGGATAAAATTTGGCGAAATGATTAGTAACAACCACAAATCAGCAACCAGAGATTTCTATAGAACAATTAAAGCCATAAGACAAAAGAAAGACAATTATGACCCAACTGAAATCATCAATGATAAACGAGGCCAAGCAATAACAAACAAAGCGCAAATCTTAACGAGATGGAAAGAATATTTCGAAGAGCTTTTGAATGTAGAAACAGCGAGTCCAAAAACACACAAAAAGCAACTAATAGTTGGCGATAAAGAACCAAATATACTAATGGAAGAAATAGAACAAACATTACGACTAGCACCAAGAAACAAAGCCCCAGGAATCGATAACATCCCAGTAGAAATGCTAGCAGCAGCGGGAGAGGCAGGATGTAAATGGCTACACAGAATATTCAACGCTGCATGGATACAACAGCAAGTCCCAGACGATTGGAAACAGTCCATTATATTACCAATATGGAAAAAGAAGGGCAGCAGAAGAGACTGCAACCAATATAGAGGAATATCGCTATTAAGCCACACAGGGAAGTTATATGCCAAGATAGTTGAAAAAAGATTGAGACCAATTATAGACCCACAACTAAGCGGTGCTCAGATGGGCTTCAGTGGGAACGGAGGTTGCACAGATGCCCTGTTTATCATAAAACAACTAGCGGAGAAAACAATAGAGCATAATAAAACACTGTATACAGCTTTTATTGACCAAGAAAAGGCGTTCGATAGGGTGGACAGGGAACAACTATGGTCCGTATTGCCCTTGTACGGAGTGAGTCACCACCTAGTAGAGATATGCAAGAGCCTCTATGAAAGTAGTCGCACTACAGTAAGATCTTCAGCAGGCTACTCTAAACACTTCACCATTAACTCCGGAGTAAGACAAGGCTGCGTGCTTTCCCCCTTACTTTTCATCACATATATGGACAATATAAGCAAATTAGCATGCTCAATCAAAGGAAACATACCAACACGGATGACAACAAACGATAACACAGAAGAGAACGAAATATACGTACCAGAAAACAACAGAAGAGAGGAAGAAATAAATGAAATACTATTTGCAGACGACCAAGTTCTGATACATGAAACAACTGAGGACCTACAAGAACATATCAACAGGCTAAACAACACTTGTAAACAATACAACATGAAGATCAACATAAGCAAAACCGAAGTAATGGCAATAGCGAGAAAGGAAGAAAAACTAAACATCATAATAGATAATACATCTTTGAAGCAAGTTGACAATTTTAAATATCAGGGTAGCACGCTAACACAAGACAATAACCAAGAAACAGAGATAGATATAAGGTGTAACAAAGCATGCCAAGTTATAGGCCAAGTATCAACACTATTGAAAAACAAAGCAATAACTACGGAAGCAAAAAGGGCAATATACAAATCAATTTCTCTACCAACTCTGTGCTATCAGTGCCAGAATTGGACGCTGGACTCTAGAACAATAAGAAAGATAACGACCACAGAATTGAAATGTGTCAGAAGAATGACAGGAAACGGCTTAAGGGACAGAGTAAGAAACACTGACCTGAGGAAGAAACTCGAAATTGAACCAGCCATCGAATACATAAAGAAACAACAGATAAATTGGTTCGGCCACATAACAAGACAGAAAGAACTAACAATGAATCAAAGAGCCATAAACAAACGCTACGAAAACGTCAGATTAAGAGGAAGACCGAGAAAGAGATGGATAAATGGAATACTAGAGTCACTAGGAGGAATAACATCAGAAGAAGCCAACAGAAGAGCAAAGAATCGCAGATTGTTTCTCCCCTCGACGTCAACGGCAACAGAGGAAGGATAGAAGAGAAGGAGAAGAAGTCTACACTACATTGACCACGCCTTTGACATAATTCAATTTACTTTCTTAGTCTACACTACCTTGGTCACGCCTTTGAAATAATTCAATTTACTTTCTTAGTCTACACTACCTTTATCACGCCTTTGACATAATTCAATTTACTTTCTTAGTCTACACTACCTTTATCACGCCTTTGACATAATTCAATTTACTTTCTTAGTCTACACTACCTTGGTCACGCCTTTGACGTAATTCAATTTACTTTCTTAGTCTACACTACCTTTGTCAGGCCTTTGACGTAATTCAATTTACTTCCTTAGTCTACACTACCTTTGTCACGCCTTTGACGTAATTCAATTGACTTCCTTAGTCTACACTACCTTTGTCAGGCCTTTGACGTAATTCAATTTACTTCCTTAGTCTACACTACCTTTGTCAGGCCTTTGACGTAATTCAATTTACTTCCTTAGTCTACACTACCTTTGTCACGCCTTTGACGTAATTCAATTGACTTCCTTAGTCTACACTACCTTTGTCACGCCTTTGACGTAATTCAATTTACTTTCTTAGTCTACACTATCTTGACCACGCCTTTGACATAATCCAAATTTCTTTCTTAGTCCACACTACCTTGGCCACGCCTTTGACATAATTCAATTTACTTTCTTAGTCCACACTACCTTGGCCACGCCTTTGACATAATTCAATTTACTTTCTTAGTCCACACTACCTTGGCCACGCCTTAGACAGAATTCAATTTACTTTCTTAGTCCACACTACCTTGGCCACGCCTTAGACAGAATTAAATTTTAATTATCGCTGAGAACGTACTTAGAATGAGCTTGTAGAATATTCTTGATCGCCATGACGTACATCTGACGTAGTTGAACGACATGAAATAAATATTTCAATGACATTTTTAATTGTCTCCGTGTCTTTATTAGCGCGATATGATCATTGCGTCTAGCGTAGTTTTACTAAGACCGTCCAGTGACTTCAACACACGGTCTAGTACCAAGATATGGCTGGTCTCATGCTGTGTTCCCTGACATTGGTAACAGTTTCTATTTGTGGAGGTAAGTTAAACATATATTGCTTCAACTATTATTGTTAACATAACTGGTAACAACAAAGAAAAAGGCATCACCTCAGTGTAAAATAAAGACAAGTGGAACAATATTAAAACAGGTAAATGAATCTAAATATTTGGGAACTTTGTTAACCTCAGACGGAAGATGTACAAAAGAGGTGAGATGCAGAGTGGCTCAGGCAAAAGCAGCTTTAAAAAAATGAGGAAGATACTATGCAATCCATTTTTGACAATTGAAACAAGAAAAAGAGTTATTACATGTTATGTAGAGCCAGTCTTAACATATGGATGCGAATCATGGACAATAGGAAAACAGACAAGAAAATCACTGGAGTCTGTAGAAATGTGGTTTTACAGAGGAATGTTGAGAGTACCATGGACAGCTGAGAAGAGTAATGAAGATGTTCTGAGAGAGTTCAAAGCGAAAAGAGAGCTAATTTCGAATATTAGGAAGAAACAATCATCATTTTTTGGCCATGTAATGAGAAGAGAACAACTTGAATATATTGTAACAACTGGGAAAATTGAGGGACGAAGAGATAGAGGGAAGCAAAGAGAAAAAAAAATAACAGACAGCTTAAGAGAATGGCTTGGCAGAAGGTCAACAACAGAAATGATAAATAGCTGCCGAGATCGAAAGTTGTGGAGAGACATGATCACCTACGCCAGTGGGCCCGTTACTTGATAATGATGATGATGATTGTCAACAAGCAACTTATGCCTGTTCAGTTCTTCTTATATCTTGTACTTTCTACATTCCAGTATTCTGGCTGCATACACAACCACCAGTTTACTTTGCCATACCTCTTGGTGTCCATCTAATTCAAGTGATATTTATGGTGTTCTGCTAAATTAGCGTTTGTTGTCATTATTCTTATTAAAGTACTTTGGAAGTTCACCTCTTTTATCATTTTCCGACTACTTTACCTGTGTTTTAACGGTAATTTTTAGAGCATCTTTGGAGGTGTAATCTTAGAAAAGTTTTGTGGAAGGGCATTTGACACTAGAGGTAATGATCATCCTGATAGGCTGGACAGCTTTGTCAGATGTTGAGTGTGGGAGAGCAATGGACCGCGATGGTTTTCTGAATGCCCTCGTGTACGCTGGGCGGAAAACAGATTCACTAATGACACTTGGCAGACCAAGACTAACATGGACGAGTAACATCAACAGATGGACGGGTCAGGATATGACAACCTGCACAATCAAAGCAAGAGACAGGGCGGGTTGGTACTCTATTGTAGCCAAGCCTCGATACGGAGACGGCACTCAATGAATGAGTCAATGATATTGAATCCACGAGCATGAACAGAGAGCTCGAATATCATCTTTGTTCTTTGGTTCTTTGGTTATGGAAGGCCCTGGTATCACTGCAAACGAATTAAAATCCATAATTACTCAACCGCCCGTGCCAGTGGAATCATCCGAATTACTAACTCATCTCCCAAACAAAGAAAGGTAGTTGTAGTCCCCATCATAGCAGTCTCAGCACACGCCAAGAGACATAAGGCGAAACCGCACAGAAAGTGAACACAGCTAACTGTTTCCTGCCATACTATATCATCATTCATCGTAAACAACTGCAATATCGAAACATGATCAAATCGGATGAAACACACAGCTCACGGTGTGCATAGAGCACCTAACTCAGTAGCTCCTGCAACAAGCTGGACTTGGAATATGAGGAAACTGTAACAAAGAACACTTTCATACATAGCCTTCAATTGTTCCTGCCACCTATCCCTATAATGACCGGAAGTTCACGTCCTCCTCATTGTTCTTCATTGTCAAGTCAATAGTTTGTGAATACGACCTTCCCCTGCCTAGCGATATATGCGAATTTCGTCAACACCTTACGAATATCATGTCCAGGCGGGAGATGCTAATAGAGAGTTCTTACGTAAGAAGCCAAAGAAGAATTGTAACCAGTGCTGTTTGTCGCTCCACTTTGAGGAATATACTTCGGTGGAGATGTCAACACTTACATCTTTGTTCCAAGTGAAATGCGAAATACCCGTAGACTAAACTAAACATGGTTTGCCATTTGAGGGCTCACCTTGATATGTGACCATTTTCGTCTTGTCAGACGCTCTAGTGGAGGCTATTGTGTATTTTTTGAGGTTTTGTTTTTGCCGAACAGCTTCTCTCGTGGCTAATTCTACTAATGTTTGACAAACACATGCGGTCACAGAATGAACAAGTCAGGCCCACTGGTCCATAGGGTTTTCCACCCTTTTTCATGAGTCTTTTCTCTTCTAAGTTTTGCCTTAGCACAGTCTCAAATAATGTTATACTGTTCCTTATACATGCTCTCCATGATATGCGATCACTTGCCAGATGGTCGCAGTCATATTCACATATGGAGAAGTCATTTCTAATTTGCCCTTCTGTCGGTGTGTTTGCTTTAGCAAGTCCAGGGCACATGGTCCTTACGTTCCATGTGCCAAGTTTAAACATTGGTGCTTTCTTCGGAATATCAAGTTAGTGCTTTACCAGTCGATCTCACTTTGTACAATTTTTCAAACTCGTTGTGCTCTTACCATAAGGTCGACATATACCAACCGCCTTCATCAGTACAGATGAGGTTGTGGTTGCCAGGTCATTTATTGTATTTCAGCAGTGCTCACAAATTTATTGTGCGCATGGAAACTTATATCCTTAGCCAATAGTTTTCGGCGTTCACACTTGGAGAATTGTTTACGATGAATGATGATATCGTTTGCCAAGTCAACCGAAGGTTTCACTTTAGGGACATATCACACAAAATACATGAAACAACTCATTAATATGGACTGCTCTGCCGAGTCAACTGAAGGTTCCACTTTAGGGACATATCACACAAAATACATGAAACAACTGATTAATATGGACTGATCTGCCAAGTCAACCGAAGGTTTCACTTTAAGAACATATCACACAAAATACATGAAACAACTCATTAATATGGACTGCTATGCCAAGTCAACCGAATGTTTCACTTTGGGACCTTACACCGTGTTTCGTGCATTGTTGACTGCATTCATTAGAGTAATTTAGAGGGCGCAGCCATTGTTATGTTTGCCATGCCATCATGATGGCTTGTTGCAGAAGCTACTGAGTTAAGTGCTCTGTGCACACCGTGAGCTGTGTGTCTCATCCGTTTTGATCATGTTTCTTCTTCTTCTTTTGCTTTCCTTCCTCATCTGCCTTTCAGCGTCGAGAAGATATATAATTTGCGGTCTTTTGCTCTTCTGTTCGCCTCTGCTGCTGTTATGTTTCCTAGTGCTTCTAATATTCCATCGTTCCATCTTTTTCGTGGTCGACCCTTGGGTTTGGTGTTCTCACAACGTTTGTTAAAGGCTCGTTGTGTTATGTTTTGTTCTTTCTACTTGCTACCGGTAAAGGTAAAGTACGAGACTCGAATCGGGGTCTTAGCAGGCGAGTTTTCACCCATATGTGCTCGGCCGCCTATCCGTAAGTGCTCGGAGACTTCTGCATAGTGACGCTACAAACATCGAAATCTCACGATGCGGGGCGGCATTCCTCACCTTCATAGAGTACTACCCTGGTACTCATTTCTGCCAGCGGCTGGGTCGACCACGGGAGTATTTTTTTCTCCAACCACAAGTACAACTCACGCTGCTTCCAGTGGGAATCGACCACGGCTTGTCCGAACGTCGATAGCCCAGTCGGGTACTGTCTATTTCCTCTAAACCTTCATCAGACAACTCGCTAATGTCTTCATATTGCCATTATAGATACTTGCTTGTTCTTTCAAACATTCATCAGACAACTCGCTAATGTCTTCATATTGCCATTATAGATACTTGCTTGTTCTTTCAAACATTCATCAGACAACTCGCTAATGTCTTCATATTGCCATTATAGATACTTGCTTGCTCTTTCAAACATTCATCAGACAACTCGCTAATGTCTTCATATTGCCATTATAGATACTTGCTTGTTCTTTCAAACATTCATCAGACAACTCGCTAATATCTTCATATTGCCATTATAGATACTTGCTTGCTCTTTCAAACATTCATCAGACAACTCGCTAATGTCTTCATATTGCCATTATAGATACTTGCTTGCTCTTTCAAACATTCATCAGACAACTCGCTAATGTCTTCATATTGCCATTATAGATACTTGCTTGTTCTTTCAAACATTCATCAGACAACTCGCTAATGTCTTCATATTGCCATTATAGATACTTGCTTGTTCTTTCAAACATTCATCAGACAACTCGCTAATGTCTTCATATTGCCATTATAGATACTTGCTTGTTCTTTCAAACATTCATCAGACAACTCGCTAATGTCTTCATATTGCCATTATAGATACTTGCTTGTTCTTTCAAACATTCATCAGACAACTCGCTAATGTCTTCATATTGCCATTATAGATACTTGCTTGTTCTTTCAAACATTCATCAGACAACTCGCTAATGTCTTCATATTGCCATTATAGATACTTGCTTGTTCTTTCAAACATTCATCAGATACACACGTCAGTGTCTTCATACTGCATGTTATCTGCACCTGGTGCACTGCTTATGTGCACGCTACATGGAGGATTTATCCTCATCTACTGTAACATAATCGCATTCCTCCATTTCTAGGACTATTTGTCCTCATCTAATATAACGTAATCACACTCCTCCATTCCTAGGACTATTTGTCCTCATCTAATATAACGTAATCACACTTCTCCATTCCTAAGCCCTTTGTCCGCATCTACCGTATCATGATCACACTCCTCCATTCCTAAGGACCTTTCCCTCATCTACCGTATCATGATCACACTCCTCCATTCCTAAGGACCTTTCCCTCATCTACTGTATCATAATCACAATCCTCCATTCCTAAGGACCTTTCCCTCATCTACTGTAGCATAATCACACTCCTCCATTCCTAAGGACCTTTCCCTCATCTACTGTATCATAATCACAATCCTCCATTCCTAAGGACCTTTCCCTCATCTACTGTAGCATATCACACTCCTCCATTCCTAAGGACCTTTCCCTCATCTACTGTATCATAATAACACTCCTCCATTCCTAAGGACCTTTCCCTCATCTACTGTAGCATAATCACACTCCTCCATTCCTAAGGACCTTTCCCTCATCTACTGTATCATAATCACACTCCTCCATTCCTTGGGACCTTTCCCTCATCTACTGTATCATAATCACACTCCTCCATTCCTAAGGACCATTCTCTCATCTACTGTAGTATAATCACACCCCTCCATACCTAGGGCCTTATGTCCTCACCTGAGTAGCATAATCACATTTCTCCATATCTAGAGCCCTCTGTCTTCATCTACTGTAACATATATAGATATCACAATCCACCATTCGCAGTGCCATATGTCCTCATCTACTGTAACGTAATCACAATCATTCATTCCTAAGCACTTTGCCCTCATCTACTGTAACATAACCACACTCCTCCATTCCTAAGGCCCTCTACCCTCATCTACTGCAACATAATCACACTCCTCCATTCCTAGGGCACTCTGTCCTCATCTAATGTAACATAATCACACCCTTCCATCCCTAGGGCCCTCTGCCCTCATCTAATATAACATAATCACACCCCTCCATCCCTAGGGCCCTCTGTCCTCATCTAATGTAACATAATCACACCCTTCCATCCCTAGGGCCCTCTGCCCTCATCTAATATAACATAATCACACTCCTCCATTCCTAGGGCACTCTGTCCTCATCTAATGTAACATAATCACACCCTTCCATCCCTAGGGCCCTCTGCCCTCATCTAATATAACATAATCACACTCCTCCATTCCTAGCTCTGTCCTCATCTAATGTAACATAATCACACCCCTACATTCCTAGGGCCCTCTGCCCTCATCTAATATAACATAATCACACTCCTCCATTCCTAGCTCTGTCCTCATCTAATATAACATAATCACACTCCTACATTCCTAGGGCCCTCTGCCCTCATCTAATATAACATAATCACACTCCGCCATTCCTAAGGCCCAACACTTGTCAGAGATATTTGGCAACCCGTATGCCTTAATCTTCCTTGTTGCATCTTCAGTTTATTTCTGTCGTTGTAAATTGTCATTTGTTACTAGAATACTTAAATGTGTAAATTCATTCAATACATTATTGTAGTCTGCCATCATCATCGAGTGCCGTCTCCGCAACGAAGGTTGGCTACCATGGACCGCCATTCTGCTGTCTCTTGCTTTGATGGTGCAGGTAGTCATAGGCTGATTTGTTCAACTTTTGATGTTACTCATCCATGTTAGTCTTGGTCTGCCTCTGCCTCTTTTAGCTTGTATCCCCCCGTCTCCCCTCCCCCCTCCCCCCAGGATTATAGGCTGTTGTGTCTTTTAACATGGTCCAGAATCTCATTTATTTGAATTGTCTTTAGTAGTCCCCTTCCATTGTTAGTTGTTTTAAGACTTCATCTTTTGTTTTATTTTCCTTCCATATAATCTGCCATCTATCGTTATACCAATGTTCTGTCTCTCTTTTGCAATATTCATTACTTCTGTTTTGTTGATTTCCATGCTTCGGCTGTGATTTTCTCTACTCAAGTGGTATTGTATGTCTTCTATTTTTTCATATTTTAGTGTAAGGTCAGGGAGCAGCGATAGCTCAGTGGTTAGTGAACTTGACTACAAAGGACAAGGGGTAGGGTTCGATCCCAACCGACGGCTTCCGGGTTCACCCAGCCTTAAATGGGTACCGGATTTTTTTCTGGGAAAGTAAAGCAGCACGGGCGTAATACCGACCACATTACCCCAAAAATCATGTGCTGAAGGTGTGTAAAATATAGCGTCACTAACACCATATTTCCCTATACGGCACTTGGCGTGACGCGGGTACTTTACCTTTTTTTTTACTTTTAGTGTCAGATTGTCTGCGCATAGAAGCTTGTTAATCCCATCTGTCTTCAGTGGTTTAGCTAATTTAATGTAGTCAATGTAGGTAAGACAGGACTTAGAAGAGAAGAGACTCATGAAAAAGGATGGTAAACCCTGTGGACCAGCGAGCCTGACCTGTTCATTATGTGACCGCGTGTGTTTGTCAAACATTGGTAGAATTAGCCACGAGAGAAGCTGTTCGGCAAAAACAATACCTCAAAAAAATACGCAATAGCCTCCACTAGACCGTCTGACAAGACGAAATGGGCCATATATAATATAATGTAGGTAGTAAGCAATAAGGGAGATTTTGCACACGCTTGACTAACTCGTGATATAAAGTATAGCTGTTTAATGCTTTTATAAGAAATTCTACATACAACTAATCACATTGTTATGATTACAGAGATTCCAAGAAATGAGTCAGGAAATTTCCCGCTTGATGGATGTTTCGATGACAAGATCGACTTGCTGTTTCTTTATTTCGGAGGTGATGTCTTCAAATACAACTATCAAAGAGAGCTGGCCAAAAACATGGCTAGTAACATGATACGTTCTAATGATTCTGTTGCCAGGGTCAGATTTGCTGATGTCTACGATACGTTCTCTGCCAACAATCTCACAAATAACGTCAGTTCCTGGAGCTTTACCGAGTTCGACGAGTTTACTAATCAATCAGAAAATAAAGTGAACGGACAAACTGTCAAGAGACACAATTACAATAATATAAATGAAACGACCGAGCAGAAAATAGTATTTGTTCAACGTTTGTTTTCTGAGATGCGTGGAGTAAGAGATAGCGTGACACACGTTGCCGTTATATTTCTCTTTGGCGCCCGCTCGTTTGATGAATGTAGAAGTATACCACATATTATACAACAGCAGCAAGTTACAGACATCAAGATATTTTTTGTGGTCTTGGGGGTTAGATGTGAACGACACATAGAGTATTTGAGAGATACACTTTTAGTGCCATATGGAATCAACATTTTTTCAAGCCATGAAGTTATTATGGCTATTTGTAACGAATGCTTTGAAGGATGGATCCCTCTTAAACGCAGTGGTCATATTGATGCTCTCTCCTGTTATCTGTTAGTGGATCCAGATCTTACGTTACAGGATGACGCGTTCACTTGTAAGTTTCGCAAGAGTTCATTGGTCATAATAGAGACTAAAGAAGAGTTAGTTTTCTTACAGTCTCAGATTTTTGCCTATTTAGAAAACAATGACCACCTGAGATTTGAGTCGGACGAATTGAGTCGGTTATCAGCACATATTTATATCAATCTTTTGAGAAATCCAGACCAATTCGCTAATCGTTTTCATTGGCACACACAATACGAGTCATTTGTACTGGTTATTAACCACTGGTTGCATGGAAAACCATCTGGTGGTTACAGGAAAGGATGCGCCATGTGGAAGTTTGTCTGGAACGATGCCAGAAATAACTTTACTAACTTCTCGAATACAGACAACAACTTTATAGATGGATGGATAGACGTGAAATGTGAGGATCGACTAAGTTCATTAAGTCTGTGTGAGGTGGTTCTACCTCGTAGAGTTGAGGAGAAGAACATACTGAGAATAAAACCAGCCACGAATGAAAGCTTTAACCAAGTTTTAACTAAAGGAGATTTCATGATATTTAAAGGTAACCTTGTGTCTATCTCGGCCAATATTGCTAGCAGCGATTTTCTTGAAGTTTTAACTGAAACTAAACCAGACTTATTTCCCCTCTTTGATTGCGGTTTAGGCATACCCGCTCCCCGATATATTTCCTACATTTATGTTTGTGATTTTGTGAATCATTGCAGCAACAGGCGTGATGAGATGTTTTGTTCTGTTGATGTGCTCCCGCATGTGGAGAAACACAGGGTTACAAGTTTTAAGAAGTCATGCCCTGGCATTTACTGTTGTGATGATTCTTGTTTACTTTCACAGTGGATTGGTGACGGGGAAGTAGACTGTAATGTTTGTGATCAATGTTCAGAGCAGGAAATCCACGATGAAAATGCAGCTTTCGTGAAGTCTTTGACGACAAACGAGAGATGTGCTTTTTACTGTAATGATCAGTGCATCCACTTCCCCCAGCTCAATGATAACCACACAGACTGCGAGGGCCCAGAAGGCCCATTAGACGAAACTATTGGCAAACTGGAAACCAGCAGCAATTGTTATAATATCTTAGGTGATCTTATCTGGGCGCCTAAATGTGTCTACGTCAAGGATAAGTATGGAGCTGTTCTGGGCTGTAGAGATATGTCCCATCTTGTTAACTGTACAGACTTTGAGTGTCCACAAGGATACTTTAAATGTCCGAACACTTACTGTATCCCTCAACATTATGTCCTTGACAAAACAATGGATTGCCCATCCGGTGAAGAGGAACGTAAATATATTATCGCCCCTTGTACTGGAAACTTTGCCTGTTGGGACAGTCAAATTTGTCTCCATCCTGACCAAGTTTGTGACGGACATCCTCATTGTCCAAACCAAGACGACGAAGCAGATTGTCACGTGACGTGTGATGAAGGTTTACAATGCGTGTCGGGGACAGTTATTGTAACAAATCACTTGAAATGGAGACCTGTAGATGATGATATTAATGAAATTAACATCAAAAGTCGTTACATGGACTTATCCGGCGTTGACCTGTTTAAAAACAGTTTTGAATTTTTAGTTGCTTTAAAGAACCTTGTAGTCATTATTTTTTCTCACTGTAATATTCACAACATAATCTACGCCATCCACTATTTTCCAGATGGAATTCAAAAACTGGACTTCAGCTACAATCATCTACAATCTTTGGATGGCTGGGAAAGTGATGGTCCTCCGTTAGGGAATATCCGTCACATGAACTTATCATACAACACAGAGCTTTTTGAAGTGATTAATATTCAGTTATCTGTTCTAGAAACACTCGACCTCTCCCATACAAGTCTATCAAACTTCAACAAATATTTTCTAGTTTCGTTTCCCAAATTGAAACATTTAAACTTGAGCTTTACAAAAGTCAACGACATTCATGACACATTTCCTTCCGATTTAATTTTGCTGACGCTAGATTTACGTGGCCTGTTGATGACAGAATATGACGAAAATATCTATAATGGTCTCAGTGTCCATCAAGAACTTGATGCCGACAACTTTCAGTTGTGTTGTCCACAGATCAGGGGAACAAACATCCCTGCTTATGCCTGTCACGCCCCTGACGACGCCATTTCTTCTTGTTTTGATCTGATTTGGGTCAATGTTCAGCGTGTCCTTCTCTGGGTGGTCGCGGTTCTTGCTGTTCTTGGGAACATGACAGTTATTGGTTATCGTGTAATCTGTGACAGGTCAGTTCTCAGAACAGGTTATGGTCTGTTTGTGACAAACTTGGGTATATCTGACTTTATTATGGGAGTCTATCTGTTCATTATTGCTGGAGCGGATTATTACTATCGTGACGTTTATGTTTTGTATGACAAGAGCTGGAGAGAAAGTGTTGTATGTAAACTTGCTGGCTTCCTGGCTACACTCTCTAGTGAAACGTCAACATTTTTTGTTTTCCTTATCACTCTGGACAGATATTTGATGATGAAGTTTCCCTTTGGTCAAGTCAAGTTTTCCAAAATGAGTAAAATTATCGTTCTGTCTTTGTCTTGGATCATTGGTTTCCTTCTTGCACTGACTCCCATTGTGTTCAGGTTTGAAATATATTCTTCTAACGCAATGTGTCTTGGCTTACCTTTGACAACTAAACGACTCAATGGCTGGGAGTTCTCGTTTGCCGTGTTCATTGTTCTCAATTTATGTCTGGTTCTCCTCATTGCTTACGGTCAAAGAGCCATCTTTAAAGCCATGTTCGACAATAGAATGACTCAAGTAGCGTCCAGAAGAGCTAACGATTTAACTGTGGCTAAACAACTCTTTCTGGTAGCTTCATCGAATTTTCTCTGCTGGTTTCCCATAGCTGTCATGGGACTATTGTCTTTAGGAGATCACGTGATTAGCAACGACATTTACGCATGGACAACAGTTCTCGTTCTTCCTATCAATTCTGCAGCAAACCCACTTTTGTACACCATCCCTGCAATAATGGCGAAGTGGGAGACATTCAAAAACGGTGAAACCAGGACGTCTACTACAAGTAAAATACCGAGAGATAGAAACATAAGGAACAATTAGAATGAACAGAAAAACAATAAGCCGCACAGCCTGTTTTCCTGGCACTGATAGTAGCATAATTCCCCTATAATTTGTGCACTCCTGTAAACGTCCTTTCTTTGGCAGTTTGATCATATAACCTTCTTTCCAGTCTTAGGTATTTCTTCCCTCTCCCAAATGTTACCTAATAGATTATGTAGCATCTTGGTAGAGGTGTTAATATCTGCTTTGATGGCTTCCGAAGGAATTCCATCTGGTCCTGTGGCTTTACCATTTTTTAATAGTTTGATGGCTTTCATTATTTCTTCTTTTCTTGGTTTTCCACAGTTAACGTGTAACTCTTCTTTTGCTGGTAGTATATCTGGAGGATTATTTGAGCCGTGTCTGTTCAAAAGTTCTTCAAAGTACTCTTTCCATCTCTCCATTTGTTCCCTGATATTACTAAGCAGATTTCCTTCCTTATCTTTGATAAAGGCGTTGATCTGTTTGTATTTTCCACCTAATTTCTTTGTGCTGTTGTACAGTTCTTTCATATTCCCTTTATTTGCTGCTTCTTCTGCCTCTTTAGCTAGTTCATCTATATATTTCCTCTTATCCCTTTTAATGCATCTTCTCACTTCTTTGTTCACCTCTGTGTAAGCTTCCTGTGTTTTCGCTTTGTTACTTCTTGTTTTGCTTTTATTTATGTCTGCTTTCTTGTTCTTTCTTTCTTTAATTTTGTCCAGGGTCTCTGCTGTCATCCATGCCTTATTCTGGCATTCTCTTTTCTCTAGAGTTTCTTCGCATGTCTCTTTCCATATATCTTTTACCTGTTTCCAATTATCTTCCATATTTAGTGTATTTTCTAGTTGTTGGAGGACTTGGTATTTGTTTGATATTGTGACTGCAAATTTATCTTTAATTCCTTGTTCTTTAAGAAACCCTACATTGAAATACTTTCTACCCTTATTCGTTGTAGTATACCTTTTAGTTTAATTTTAAGTTTGGCTAACAGAAGATGATGATCAGAAGCTACATCTGCCCCTCTATATACTTTTACATCCTGTAAGAATGACTTAAATTTATTATTAATACATATGTGATCAATTTGATTTTGCGTTCTATGATCTGGTGACATCCATGTAGCTTTGTGTATTCTTGTATGTTGGAATATTGTTCCTCCTAGGCTCATTTGATTAAGGGCGCAGAAATTCACAAATATCTCTCCATTCTCGTTTATATCTCCAAGTCCATGTTTTCCTATAATCTCTTCGAAGCCTCTGTTGTCTGATCCCACTTTAGCATTTAGATCTCCCATCAAGATTATAATATCCTTGGCTCGTCTGCATCCATCTGACAATGCAGCTGTTTGTAGAAATCAGCTTTAACTAAATCAACCTTATCGTTGGTTGGTGCATAGCATTGGATAATGTGTAATTTTATTTTGTTTTTGGTTGTTTTAAATGTTGCTCTCATTAGTCTCGGTCCTACTGCTTCCCATTCTATTAGTGTCTTCTGTGCATTCCTTGATAGCATTATAGCTACCCCTTCACTATGTTGTGCTCCAGGTTCCTGGTGTCCTGATGATAAAATCATTTCTCGTGTATTTAGTTTTATTTTACCCGTTCCTAGCCATCTTGTTTCACACATTCCCAGAATATCTATTTTGTAGTTTGTGATTTCTGCTGCTACCTGTGCAGCTTTTCCTTGTTCGTTTAGAGTACGAACATTCCAGGTGCCATTCTGGAGGATTTCCTGGTAGACAAATAGTGAGTCTGCAACCCGGACTCCTTACTGCTTTCTCCCGATTCCGTCATATGTCTCTTAGACAGAGAGCTCGCCTCTTTCCTGGATGGCGGATTTACTTTTTCTCTCTTTGACTTGTCCATGTTTGTGAAGTTTTTTCGGCTTATATTTTTTACAGTATGGGATAGCCAGTCCCATGCCCAACCCTCCTTTCTCGCCTCATACGAGCATGCCTGGTAGGTTACAGCGCTGCTATTCTTTACTCCCCTTTCGGGCCCCGGCAGCGCACGGGCGGAGGTTTAATGTAGTGCTTTTTTATACGGGAAGGTTTACTGCAATGGGAACTAAAATAATATTGAATATGACTAAACAAAATCCACACAATCGCTGTGTGATTAATTATAAAATGTAAATTAACTTACATTTGTCATGACAATGTGCGCCATAATGTTTGCATACCTGGAGGTAAAAGGCTTCGTTAAGAACATTTCATTCAGCTGCGGCGATAAAGTTAAAGGACGTTTCATTTCGTGGAGTTGGAGTCTAACATCCAAGTAATAACAGATCTGGTTCACGTGAAGTAGGAGTCTAACATCCAAGTAAAACAGATCTGGCTCACGTGAAGTTGGAGTCTAACATCCAAGTAATAACAGATCTGGCTCACGTGAAGTAGGAGTCTAACATCCAAGTAAAACAGATCTGGCTCACGTGAAGTAGGAGTCTAACATCCAAGTAAAACAGATCTGGCTCACGTGAAGTAGGAGTCTAACATCCAAGTAATAACAGATCTGGTTCACGTGAAGTTGGAGTCTAACATCCAAGTAATAACAGATCTGTCTCACGTGAAGTAGGAGTCTAACATCCAAGTAATAACAGATCTGTCTCACGTGAAGTAGGAGTCTAACATCCAAGTAATAACAGATCTGGCTCACGTGAAGTAGGAGTCTAACATCCAAGTAATAACAGATCTGTCTCACGTGAAGTAGGAGTCTAACATCCAAGTAATAACATGTATGAAAACATTAACGAAAGTACCCTAATTTTTGACTGTAACAATTTGATCCCAAACCAGATGTTTTCATTGTTACTTGCGAGCTTTCCTATGTTTTACAACCACATTCTGCTGTTGGAAAGATACATGCCCATTGTAGTTTTACCATTAATGCCTTGCTGATATTTTTGCCATATACTCTTTAAGGCATTCCATTTTTTAGTGCTATCAATAGTCTTCTTTTTTACTTCTGCCAAGGTATACATCAGGTTAATTCTTCTACCTTTTTTTCTATCGTTGCTTCTTCATCGTTTTCCTCTTCGTCTTCTTCTGCTTCTTCTTCTGCTTTTTTCTTCTACTTATTATTATTTATCTTACAGTTCTATAAGTTGTTGGACTTTTGTTGCTTTATAACGGGATGGTTTTACTGCAGGCGGCACTTACCCATATCTGTTCAGTCCTCATTCCAGCAACCAACAGTGTGTACCCCGATCGTTCAAACTGCTACATTGGACGCGTTGCGCTCTGAGAAAATGACGCACTTTGATGTTCACACTGTTAAATATTGAACGTGTTAAACTCTGTACAAATTGCGCACAGCTCGAAAAGGACACTTTGCAGATCGCCATAACTGCCATCATAGGCAGCATAATCTCCATGCACCAGCGCCAAATGAGCGTGGTCTACATGATCAGCGAGCGCCACAACAATAATTGATGTCCCAACACTCGCTTGCTTGATTGCTTGCTTGCTTGCGTTCGCCCGATGACTAAATTATTCTAGAGTATTCTGGTAGACTTGAATATTCCTCTTCATCACATGGCCTTAAAATTACGTTAAGTGGGCGTGTCTGTGTTGTGGTTTGCAGTATAACTGTGATATTTGCACCTTTCGGCCCAACACATCCGACTTCAGCGCGACATTTTTGAGTACCGGGTTGTCTTCCCTCTTCGATCCCTGCTCGCTCGGCCAGAATAGACAGGTCACTCTGTTACTAGACACCGCGGAGAGGTGGAGCAGGGTCTGGATGGTTCTGGTTCACCGATCCTGGCGCAAGCCATCAGCAGTGGGTCGCTGACAGCTTCCAGCTCTGGTGCTGGGATGCGCGCCTTCGCCTACTTCCCAAAAAATGACGTCAGGCTTCCACTTTGGTAAAACGCTCGATCCGACCACAGCCCAGCTGATAGCTTATTTTTGCAGTCGAAAAAAAGAGAGTTTATATATCCCGCCCCGAAACAAAGATTGGACCTAGCACCAATTAACTAAACTCCACGGCAGGTCGCCTACAGCACTTTATCAGTGCGTGGATGCCATAGCCATGTTGATTTTGTAGTCAGGTGAATACGACCGGGCAGGACTGTTTCCATAAATGAAAATCAAAACCAGAAAAATCACTTTAACCCATTCTGCAAAAAAATGGCACCAGTCCAAATCTAATTGGACTAAGCGGCCATCTTGGCCTGTTGTACCAACCAGAAGTCGATTATTGAACTAATGAAGCCTTCCTCATACAATTTCATTGATCACTATCTTCAGTTAATCTTTAAGTCCTTGCAAAGTTGAGGCCTGCCCATTCATCACGTTAACTTGCCACCTCTTTCTTTCTTCATTTCTCCTCTTTCTCCGTTCATTGTTCCCTGCATAATTGCATTTGCCATCTACGACGATAGAAATACGAGGCCAAATCAATCCATTGTGCGTTTCTTCATCATCATCATCACCATCACTATGTGCCATACCGGTTGGCGTAGGCGATCATGTCCTTCCATAAGCTTTTATCTACAGTGCATTGTATCAATTATGTTGTTGACCGTTTTCCATGCCATGACACCAAGATATCCAGTATTTTCTCTCTTTGTCGTCCGCGATCTCTCTTGCCTTGTACCTTGCCAGTTGTAACAAATTATTCCAACTTTCCTCTTCTCATGATGTGCCCGAAAAATGTTGATTGTTTTTTTCTGATGTTGTTTAGTAGCTCCCCATTAGTATTGGTCTCTTTGAGAATTTCCTCATTGGTCATTTTAGCTGCCTTGGGAATTTCCAACATTCTTTTGAGAAATCCCATCTTTGTGGCCTCTAATCGTCTTTTCATTTGTTTGTCTTCTGTCCATGATTCGCGTCCATAGGTCAGAATTGTGTTTCTTCACAATAGTTATACGATCACCATGTACTACGATTTCTTGCAATACCCTTTTGCTGACTTTTTCATTTGTGATACTCTCTAAGTAAGAGATACCAAAAATGTACGATCTCTGCATCAGTTGTCCATGTTTTACAAGAATATTTTAAAATTGGTATAAAAGTATGCACATGGGACTAATTGTAAAGCGATGTTGAGTTATCTTCCCATACAGGTTTAAGTCTTGCAAGGTCTGCTACAATTTGTATTAATCTCACCGATAGTGCAGTTTTCGAGCCTTCTTTGCTGACAGGGATCCTAATTACTTTAATTTGTTCTTTATCGCCGAATATGATTTTGTGTTAATTTTTTCTTGCTTTGACGACAGTGGACATTTGTTTTCTCTTTATTTAGATACATGTTACACTTCACTTTGTTGTCTCTTCTAGTCATGAAGCGCTTGTTGTCAGCATATCTGTGTTCTCATATTATGTTGCCATGCATTGTAAAAGTGTTGCAGTTCACAAGAGTGTCATTGTTTCTGATATTTCTCGTGATGTTTTCATCATGATGTTTTACATGGAGAGTGGAGGAATCATCTCTCCCTTTTGCACTTCTAATCAATCTGATGTTTCACCCTCTAACTAGTATTATGTGTATTTTATTCGTGATATAGCAATGCAGTAAGGTCAAACTAGTGTAAAGGTAAAGGTAAAGATAAAGATAAAGTAAAAGGTAAAGGTAAAGTATGAGGAGACTTGAACCGGCGTCTTAGCATGCCAGTTTCTACCCATATGTGCTCGTCCGCCTATACAACAATATTCGGATATTTCTGAATAGTGTCGATTCAAGCATCGAAACTCACAATGCGAGGCGACACTCCTCACCTTCCCAGAAAAAAACAAACTATGGTACCCATTTCTTCCAACAGCGGGGACGACCGACCGTGGGGGTAATTTTTTTGCAACCACGAGTAGATTTCACACTGCATCCAGCGGGAATTGATCACGGCTTGTCCGAAAGTCCGTCGCCCATTCGAGTGGTGCAACTAGTGTGCTTTATGATATGACATGTTTTCTGATATTGTACACAATCACAAACCTTGTACATCACAGCTGCATTATGCAACATCATCATCATCATCATCATCATCATCATCATGCGCCATACCGGTTGGCGTAGGCGATCATGCCCTTCCACAATCTTCTATCTACAGTGCATCGTATCAGTTCTGTTGTTGACTGTTTTCGATGCCATGACACCGAGCCATCCAGTATTTCTTCTCTTTGTCGTCCGCGATCTCTCTCAGTTGGCTTCCGCAGTGTGTGTCCTATCCAGAGCCATTATATTCGCTGTATCTCTTTAACCACTGGTGTTTGACTGGTACATTTGCATAATTCTATGTTAGTGATTTTGTCCTGCCATTCCATCCTTTTATTCTACGTAAGCATCCATTAATGAAAGTCTGTATCTTCATGATTGTCAATTTTGTTGTTCTCCTTGTTTCCCAGCCCTATAATCATCATCATCAAGTACCGGGCCTAGTGGCGTAGGTGATCATGTCTCTCCACAACTTTCGATCTCGGCAGCTATTTATCATTTCTGTTGTTGACCTTCTGCCGAGCCATTCTCTTAAGCTGTCTGTTATTTTTTCTCTTTCCTTCCCTCTATCTCTTCGTCCCTCAATTTTTCCAGTTGTTACAATATATTAAAGTTGTTCTCTTCTCATTACATGGCCAAAAAATGATGATTGTCTCTTCTTAACGTTGGAAATTACCTCTCTTTTTGCTTTGACCTTTCTCAGAACCTCTTCTTAGCTTTCCATGGTATTCTCAACATTCTTCTGTAAAACCACATTTCTACAGACTCCAGTGATTTTCTTGTCTGTTGTCCTATTGTCCATGATTCGCATCCGTATGTCAAGACTGGCTCTACGTAACATTTAAGAACTCTTTTTCTTGTTTCTATTGTCAAAAATGGATTGCATAGTATTTTCCTCATTTTTTGGAACGCTGCTTTTGCTTGAGCCATTCTACATCTCACCTCTTTTGTACATCTTCCGTCTGAGGTTAAAAAAGTTCCGAAATATTTAAATTCATTTACCTGTTTTAATATTGTTCCACTTGTCTTTATTTTGCACTGAGGTGATATCTTTTTCTTTGTTGTTACCATTACCTCTGTCTTTTTGCTATTAAGACTGAGTCCTTTATTTTTGCTTTCCTTCACTACAATGTCCAACATTTCTTGTAAATCATTTTCACTCTTAGCAATTAAGACTGTATCATCAGCATACCTTAGATTATTAATATTATGACCTCCAATTGTTATTCCAGGCATGCCCCTTATGGATCTTAAAATAATCTCACTATAAATATTAACCAAATCTGGTGACAGAACACAACCTTGTCTAACACCCTGTTTTATTTGTTGAAACATCCCCAATTGGTTTCCAGTTCGTATGGCCGCTGTTTGTTGCCAGTATATGCTCTTTATTATTCTTAGATCTTTGCTGTCTATGTTTATGCTTTATAAAATTGTGATTATTTCTTGGTGCTTTACTTTGTCAAATGCCTTGGTGTAATCTATGAAACATAGGTATAGATCTGTTTTCACCTTTATGGCTCTTTCTACTAAAGATCTTATGATATAAATGGCATTGCTTGTTCCTTTATCTCTAACAAAACCACACTGTTCATAACTAATTTCTGGACTGATTTTGTTTCGCACTCTTCGCATGATGATTCTTGGTAATATTTTAGTCATATTACTCATAAGGCTTATTGTGCGATGATCATCGCATTCAATCACACCCGATTTCTTTGGTAGGGATATGAATATGGATTTGAGCATGTCGTCGGGTATATATCCGCTGTTGTAGATATCACTCAATATTTTTTTTATTATTTATATTCCAAAATCACCCATGGCTTCAATCTTTTCTTTAGTTATATTATCTGGTCCAGGAGCTTTGCCTGCTTTCATATTGCGCAAGGCGTCTTCCACTTCTTCTCTTAGTATTTCTGGTCCTTCACCATTATCCTTAATATTTACTTCCGTTCGTTCATCATTATAAAGATCCTTAATGTATTCTGTTCATCGTTCTCTTATGTTTTCTTGATCAATCAACAGTTCTCCTTTATTTGATCTTATACATCCAGTTTTTGATTGTGGTTTTCTTCCTGTTAATTCCTCAATTTGTTTGTATATAGCTTTAGCATCTCCTTTTTGTTGCAATTCGATTTCTTTGCATCTCTCTTTTAGCCATGCTTCTTTTGCTTCATTACATTTTACTACAATTTCTTTATTTAACCTCTTATACTCATCTTTATTTTCTTTATTTCTTCTTCTTGTATCCATTCTATCTATCTATCTATTGTCCTTTCGAGCCGAAGACGGCACATAGGGCAGAACCACAATCTCAAAACCACATATTGCAGAGATCACTGCTCTAAAATATATGGCGGTGTTTCCATAACAATACTTTTTACAATGACAGCTTGTCAAGCCATCGATCAACCTCCTTAGTCGCCTCTTACGACATGCCTGGAAGGTCACAGTGTTACTATTGTTACTTCCCTCATTGTGTCCATTAGCTGCAAAATATCATCTGTCATCCATTTCTTCCTTGAATTTGTCCTCACTTGTGGTATGAACTCTTTTGGTGTTTGTTGCATTGATTCTTTTAGCATTTCCCACTGTTCATCAATGCTTTGTATCTTCTCTATTGCATTGTACCGGTTCTGAATTGTGATTTTATATGTGTCTTGCAGCTTCTTTTCTGATTTTAGTAAAATTTAACTTGATGTTAACTGAGGCTAGTTTTGTTGTTTTTAATTTTACTCTAAGCTTTCCCACAACTGGTACATGATCACTATTGCAATCTGCCCCTGGTCTAGTTTTTACACACAACAGACTGTTTCTAAATCTATTGCTTATCATTATATAATCAAATTGATTACGTGCGTTGTCCCCTGGGCTTTTCCATGTCCACAGACGTCTTGGATGTTTCTTAAACCAGGTGTTTCCTATCATCATGTTGTGTGTTCTTGCACAGTCAATAAGTTTCTCACCTCTTTCATTCCTCTTTCCTAAGCCATAATGACCAACTACTTCTTCAACTCTTTCCTTTCCTACTTTTGCATTAAAATCCCCTAGAACTATGGTGTTTTCGTGTGGTTTGCATTTATGAAGTGCCTCATTTAACTCGTCGTAAAATTTATCAATAGTTTCCTCTAGACTGTCTGCTGTTGGTGCATAAACTTGTATAAGATTTATGTCTATTGGCTTTCCATTCAATTTCACTAAAAGGACTCTGTCAGATATTGGGTAAAAGCCTTTCACTGTTCTTGCTCTTTCTGCATCCAAGATGATACCTACTCCTCTTTGGTGTTCAGTACCTCCAGAATATATTATTCTATGTTTATCAGAATATATCTCCCCTGATCCGGTGTATCTCATTTCGCAAAGTCCCAGTAATTGTAAGCCCATTCTTTTCATTTCTTGTATGACATTTTCTAGTTTACCCTTCTGCATGAGTGTTCCCACATTCCAAGTACCTATCTTTAGAGTTTGTTTAATCTTTATTTTGTACCTATCTTTAGAGTTTGTTTAATCTTTATTTTGCTTACAGTAGCTTGATGACGATCGGGTATCACCTGTAGCACATGATATCTCCTACCGAACGAGGGTTTTCCATGGGAACCCCCCTTAACGTTGTTGTCGTTATATCTAATGTTGTAGCGATTCATGATTATACAAAGAAACTACGACGGTGGTTTTCTGTTGCCTTCCGTCGGTTTGTATACAGTTGACTCCGCTAGCTTTTGACTAAAAAGTCTCACCCACAAGGCAGTGGTGTTGTTTTACGTCGGGGTACCCTCCCTTAGCCTTTTACTCTCCCGAGCTTACCTGCAAGGCAGCAGGGCAGCCACAGGTTGTACTGTTTACTGCATACAGTAGCAGGTAAAATTACCCGACCTGACCTAATATATAGCCCTATAATAGGACCGACTTCACAATGGAGTTGACAATTTTTATTTCATCATTTAACCTAATTTCTTTGGACTTCCATATGTTTCCCAGTGCAAGAAAAGCTCCTCTTGCTTTTGATATACTTTTTTCACATGCCTTAGGCGGACCTAAACTACCACAGTTCTCTCGCCACATGGAAGACAATCAACGGACCTTCATGCTTCAGCACGCGCGCGTCAGAGAAAACAAGTGTTGCTAGTCACAGGACGCGGGCGTCAGAGAAAGCAAGTCTTTCTGGAAACAGGGCGTGAGCGTCAGGAAAAATATCACTCGTGTCATGCAGTCGATAATGAACATTATGAGAATTAATGTAGTTGGCAATAATCAAATAACATTAGGAGAAATACCTCTACTAGACGTACATTTCTACATATATCTGGGTATTAATATAGATAAAGAGGGAGGAACAGAAAATGAAGAAAACCATGTGTACGAATGAAATTCCAAAGTAAGATAGCAGATAAAACAGTTGTTTATGAAAGTAGAGGAATGGTTGACAAAAATATACTTCAAAGTAGGAGAGCGGTTGTTGAAAAGTATAGTACGAATGTATGAGAGTTTATCAAATGTATGGTACCGGGTTGGCGAGAGTGCACTACTAAAGCTGAAAATAGGTTTGCTCAAAATGTTATAATATCGTGGATTGCTGGTTAGAGAAAAAACTTGTCGTTCGATATGCCACAAGTAAAAAATAAAAATAAAAACAAAAATATGAGGACTAGTCGGTATTGCTAAAGCTATATTCGTGACTGGGTGCGGTAATTGTGTGGTGATTATACTACGTTGTTATACGAACTATAGTGTAATGCTAGCGCAGACAAAGACGGGCGTTATTTAATTACTGCAGAAATGTGGAGCTCACCAACGATTGAGGATGACTCAGGCGTGGTGGTGTTAGTGCCCATATTTTAACATGACCACTGGCACACTAAGTAGGGGTTGTGGTGGTCGGTGTCACTACCAGTGGAACATATACAAGTTGTAGAACCGTTGTCCCAGTAGAAGAGGTTATAGGTTGCTCATAGTTATAAAGGTGTAGGGTGGTCAGAGTTCTAAAAGAGCATGAGAGAGGTTCGTCAGAATTATAATGGAGTATGAGAGAGGTTCGTCAGAGTTCTAAAAGAGTATGAGAGAGGTTCGTCAGAATTCTAATGGAGTATGAGAGAGGTTCGTCAGAGTTCTAAAAGAGCATGAGAGAGGTTCGTCAGAATTATAATGGAGTATGAGAGAGGTTCGTCAGAGTTCTAAAAGAGTATGAGCGAGGTTCGCCAGAATTCTAATGGAGTACGAGAGAGGTTCGTCAGAGTTCTAAAAGAGTATGAGAAAGGTTCGTCAGAATTCTAATGGAGTATGAGAGAGGTTCGTCAGAGTTCTAAAAGAGCATGAGAGAGGTTCGTCAGAATTCTAATGGAGTATGAGAGAGGTTCGTCAGAGTTCTAAAAGAGTATGAGAGAGGTTCGTCAGAATTCTAATGGGGTATGAGAGAGGATGCAGTCTTAATCTCTAAGAGTGAAAATGAGTTACAAGAAATGTTAGATATTATAGTGAAAGAAATAAAAAATAAAGGACTCTGCCTTAACAGCAAAAGGAGAGACGTAATGGTAACACAAAGAAAAAGTCATCACCGCAGAGCACAATCAAGACAAGTGGGACAATATTAAAATGTGTAAATGCATTTAAATATCTGAGAACATTATTAACCAAAGATGGTAAATGTACAATGTGAGATGCATTATAGCTCAGGCAAAAGCTTTACAAAAAATGAGGAAGATACTGTGCAATCCATTTTTGACAATAGAAACAAGAAAAAAGATTTCTTAAATGTTATGTAAAGCCACTCTTAACATATGAATGTGAATCATGGACAATAGGACAACATCATCATCAAGCTGGGCCAGCTGGCGTAGGTGATCATGTCTCTCCACAACTTTCGATCTCGACAGTTATTTATCATTTCTGTTGTTGACCTTCTGCCAAGCCATTCTCTTAAGCTGTCTGATATTGTTTTCTTTACTTCCCTCTATCTCTTCGTCCCTCAAATTTTCCAGTTGTTACAATGTATTCCAGTTGTTCTCTTCTCATTACATGGCCAAAAAAATGATGATTGTTTCTTCCTAATATTGAAAATTAGCTCTCTTTTTGCTTTCTCCTCTTTCATAACATTTTCATTACTCTTTTTAGCTGGTAGGGTAATGAAAACGTTCTGAAAAGAGGTCAAAGCAAAAAAGAGAGCTAATTTTCAATATTAGGAAGAAAAACAATCATCATTCTTTTAGCCATATAATGAGAAGGACAAAGCTGGAATATATTGTAACAACTGGAAAAATCGAAGGACGAGGAGATAGAGGGAAGTAAAGAAAAAAAAATACCAGACAGCTTAAGAGAATGGCTTGGCAGAAGGTCAACAACGTGATCACCTACACCAGCAGGTAAGGTACTCAATGATGATGAGAGATCATCGTCAGAGTTCTAAAAGTGTATAAGAGAGGTTCGTCGCAATTCTAAAATTGTATGAGAGAAGTTGGTCAAAGATCTGAAAGGATATGATAGAAGTTCCAATAAAAACGGATACATAGGTATGGGTTGGTCAGTGTTTAAATAAAAAAAGGAAAAATAGGAAAGGGCTGGCCAATATTACAAGACAGGAGGAAAAATGCGAAGGGGTTGGTCAATGTTACAATAAAGAAGAAAACAGGGATGGGTTGGTCAATGTTACAATAAAGAAGAAAACATAGGAGTGTGTTGGTCAGTGTTACATTACAAAAAAGGAAACAGGAAAGGGCTAGTCAATATAGCAAGAAATGAAGGAAAATATAAAGGGGTCGGTCAGTGTTACATTAAAGAAGGAAACAAAAATGGGTTGATCAGTATTATAATAAAGACGAAAAATAGGAAAGTCTTGTCAATGTTACAATAAAGGAAGAAAAATAGGAACGGATTGCACAGTGTTACAAAAAAGAATGATTGGTAGAGGCAGTTCAATGTTACATAAGAATTGATTGGTAGAGACAGTTCAGCGTTACAATAAGGAAGGATTGATAGATGCAGTTCAGTGTTCAGTAAAGAAGGATTGATAGATGCATTTCATTGTTCAGTAAAGAAGGATTGATAGATGCATTCATTGTTCAGTAAAGAAGGATTGATAGATGCATTTCATTGTTCAGTAAAGAAGGATTGATAGATGCATTTCATTGTTCAGTAAAGAAGGATTGATAGATGCATTTCGTTGTTCAGTAAAGAAGGATTGATAGATGCATTTCATTGTTCAGTAAAGAAGGATTGATAGATGCATTTCATTGTTCAGTAAAGAAGGATTGATAGATGCATTTCATTGTTCAGTAAAGAAGGATTAATAGATGCATTTCATTGTTCAGTAAAGAAGGATTGATCGATGCATTTCATTGTTCAGTAAAGAAGGATTGATCGATGCATTTCATTGTTCAGTAAAGAAGGATTGATCGATGCATTTCATTGTTCAGTAAAGAAAGATTGGAAGATGATGTTCAGTGTTACTGTAAAGAAGGATTGGTAGAATCAGGTCAGCTTTACAATAAGGAAAGATTGGTAGATGGAGTTCATGTTACAGCACAGACGGATTGGTAGATGCAGTTTAGCTTTACAGTAAAGAAGGATTGATAGATGCATTTCATTGTTCAGTAAAGAAGGATTAATAAATGCATTTCATTGTTCAGTAAAGAAGGATTAATAGATGCATTTCAATGTTCAGTAACGAAGGATTGGAAGATGATGTTCAGTGTTACAGTAAAGAAGGATTGGAAGATGATGTTCAGTGTTACAGTAAAGAAGGATTGGAAGATGGTGTTCAGTGTTACAGTAAAGAAGGATTGGTAGATGCAGTTCAGTGTTACAGTAAAGAAGGATTGGTAGAGGCAGTTCAGCTTTACAATAAAGAAGGATTGGTAGAGGCAGTTCAAGGTTACAACAAAGAAGGGTTAATAGAGGCATTCCAGTGTTACACGAATAATATTATGTATTGGTGAAAGTGTACTATCAGAGAATGTGGAACATGTCAAAGTGAACTTAATTGAGTTGGAGAGGGATTGGTCAGTGCTGGTCAATGCTTGTCAGTGTCGGTCAATGCTGGTCAGTGTTGGTCAATGCTGGTGAGAGTTGGTCATTGCTGGTCAGTGGTGCTCAGTGCTGGTCAGCATTACTCAGTGTTGGTTAATGCAGGTCAGTATTGATCCGTGTTCGTCAATGGTCTGGTCATAGTTTATCAATGAATGTTGGTCAGTGCTTGTCAGTCAATGCCAGAGTGTGTCAGTGTTTGTCAATTCTGGTCATAGTTTATCAATGTTGGTCAGTGTTGGTCAATGCTTGTCAGAGTCGGTCAGTGTTGACCAATGTTGGTCAGAGTTGACAGCATTGGTCAATGCTTGTCAGAGTCGGTCAGTGTTGACCAATGTTTGTCAGAGTTGGTTGTCAGAGTGGTCTGTTGTCAGAGTCGGTCAGTGTTGACCAATGTTTGTCAGAGTTAGTCAATGCTTGTCGAGTTGGTCATTGTTAGTTAATGCCTGTCAGTGTTAGTCAAGCTGGGCAGTGTTGGTAAATGCAAACTCAAATTTTGTCAATGTTGGTCAGTTTTGGTCAGTGTTGGTCAATGTTTTTCAGATTTGGTCATTGTTGGTCAATGCATGTCAGAGCTGGTCAATGTTGGTCAATTCTTAATAGAATTGGTCCATGTTTGTCAGAGGTGGTCAATTTATCAATACTGGTCAATGTTGGTCAGTGTTTGTCAATGCTTGTTAATGTTGGTCAACACTGGTCAATGTTGTTCAATGATAGTCAGTGCTGGCCAGTGTTGGTCAATACTGGTCAGAGTTTGTCAAATGTGGTCAGTTTGTCAATTCTCATCAGAGTTTATCACTGTTGGTCAGTGATGGTCAATGTTGGTCAGTGCTATTTAATGTTGGTCAGCGGTGGTCAGTTGTGGTCAGTGCTGGTCAAAGTTGACCAGTTCTGATCAGAGTTGGTCAATTCCACTCAGAGATTGTCAATGATGAACAGTGTTCGTCAATGTTGGTCAGTGCTTGTCAGAGATAATAAATGCTTGTCATAGTTTGTCAGTGTTGGTCAGAGTTGTTAATTACTGGTCATTATTGGTCAATTCTCCTCAGAGTTGGTCAATGTTTGTTAGTGTTGATCAATGCTTGTCATAGTTGGTTAATGAATGTAAGAGGTGATCAATGTTGGTCAGTGCTGGTCAGAGTTGGTCAATGCTAGTTAGAGTTGGTCAGTGTTTGTCAATGTTGGTCAATGCTTTTCAGAGTTGGTCAATGCTTGTGGAAGTTGCTTAATTATTGTTAGACTTGATCAGAGTTGGTCAATGTTGGCCAATGGTGGTCAGTGGTAGTCAATGCTTGTCATATGTAGTTAATGAATGTCAGTGTCGGTCATTGCTTTCCGAGTTGGTCAATGCTTGCCAGAATTGGTCAATGCGTGTCAGAGTTTTGTCAATGCTGGTCAGTGTTGGTCAAAGCTGTTCAGTTGTGGTCACTGCTGTTCAGTGTTCGTCAATGCTCGTCAGTGCTGGTAAATGTTGTTCATTTGTGGTCACTTCTGGTAAGTGTTGGTCAATGCTTGTCAGAGTTGGTCAATGCTTGTCATAGTTGGTCAATGCTTGTCAGTGTTGGTCAATGCTTGTCAAAGTTGGTCAATGCTTGTCAGATATGGTCAATGCTTTTCAGATGTGGTCAATGCTTGTCATAGTTGGTCAATGCTTGACAGTGTTGGTCAATGCTTGTCACAGTTGGTCAATGCTTGTCAGATGTGGTCAATGCTTGTCAGAGTTGGGTAATGCTTGTCAGATGTGGTTAATGCTGGTCAGTGTTGGTCAAAGCTGTTCAGTTATCGTCACTGCTTGTCAGTGTTCGTCAATGCTCGTCAGTGCTGGTCAATGCTGTTCATTTGTGGTCACTTCTGGTTGGTCAATGTTTGTCAGAGTTGGTCAATGCTTGTCAGATGTGGTCAATGCTTGTCATAGTTGGTCAATGCTTGTCAGTGTTGGTCAATGCTTGTCACAGTTGGTCAATGCTTGTCAGATGTGGTCAATACTTGTCAGAGTTGGGTAATGCTTGTCAGATGTTGTCAATGCTGGTCAGTGTTGGTCAAAGCTGTTCAGTTATCGTCACTGCTTGTCAGTGTTCGTCAATGCTCGTCAGTGCTGGTCAATGCCGTTCAGTTGTGGTCAGAGTTGGTCAATGCTTGTCAGATGTGGTCAATGCTTGTCAGAGTTGGTCAATGCGTGTCATTGTTGGTTAATGCTTGTCAGATGTGGTCAATGCTTGTCAGTGTTGGTCAATGCAAGTCAGTGTTGGTCAATGCTTCCACAGTTGGTCAATGCTTGTCAGATGTGGTCAATGCTTGTCAGAGTTGGTCAATGCTTGTCAGTGTTGGTCAATGCAAGTCAGTGTTGGTCAATGCTGTTCAGTTGTGGTCAGCGTTGGTTGTTGTCAGAGTAATGCTTGTCAGATGTAGTCAATGGTCAGAGTTGGTCAATTGTCAGTTGGTTAATACTTGTCAGAGTTGGTCAATGCTTGTCAGTGTTGGTCAATGCAAGTCAGTGTTGGTCAATGCTTTGAGAGTTGGTCAATGCTTCCAGAGTTGGTCAATGCTTGTCAGAATTAGTCAATGTGTATCAGAGTTGTGTCAATGCTGGTCAGTGTTGGTCAATGCTTGTCAATGTTGGTCAATGCTTGTCAGAGTTGGTCAATGCTTATCAGAGGTGGTCAATGCTGGTCAGTGTTAGTCACTGCTGGTTGGTGATGGTCAATTCTTGTAAGTGTTTGTCAATGCTTGTCAGATGTGGTCAATGCTTGACAGAGTTTGTCAGTGTTGGTAAATGCTTGTCAGATGTGGTCAATGCTTGACAGAGTTTGTCAGATGTGGTAAATGCTTGTCAGAGTTATCCAATGGTTGTCAAATTTGTTCAATGATTTCAGAGTTGGTCAGTGCTTTTCAGAATTGGTCAATGTGTGTCTGAGTTTTGTCAATGCTGGTCAGTGTTAGTCAATGCCTTTCAGTTGTGGACACTGGTGGTCAGTGTTCGTCAATGCTGGTCAGTGTTGGTCAATGCTTATCAGATGTGGTCAATGATTGTCAGTGTTTGTCACTGCTGGTCAGTGTTGGTCAATGCTTGTCAATGTTGGTCAATGCTTGTCAGCGTTGGTAAATGCTTGTCAGATGTGATCAATGCTGGTCAGTGTTGGTCAATGCTTGTCAGTGTTGGTCAATGTTTGTCAAAGTTTGTCAATGCTTGTCAGTGCATTTCCCATCTGAGAAAACGAACATATCTACATGGCTGTTTGTATGTCTGTATTTTGGTCTGTCTATCTATCTGTCTATCTGTCTGCCTGCCTACCTGTCTGTCTGTCCGTCCATCGATCCATCTATCCATTCATCCACCCACCCATCCATCGATATATCCATCCATCAATCTATCTACCTATCTATCTTCCTGCCTGTCTGCTTGTCTATTTGTCTGTCTGTTTGTAAGTAGACATCAACCTAGCCCGCTAACCCATTCATCCATCCATAATTCCATCTAATCCAATCTAACTACCTATCTATCTGCCTGTCTGTCCCTCCGTCCGACCCTCCGTCCGTACATCTCTCCGTCTCTCTTTCTCTCTGCCTGCCTGTTTGTCTGTCTGTTCGTCTGTTTGCATGTCTGTCTGTTTGTCTGTCTATCTATATTTTTATATGTGCAATATCATTGTAAATGCGTCTGTGTATGTAACATTTACTCATATAATTGTATCAACATATAAACACACAGTTACCAACATGCAATGGTACATTTTGGGAGGAAGCGTTGAAATTGAGGCCTCACCGATTGAAAAAAAAAAAACACCTGGACACGAATAGAGTAGATTAAAGATGAAAGTAATGGGGATATTTTGTTGATAGTCTAGGGGGGAAAGAATGAAAAGAATAAAGTAAAAAAGTTCATTCATATAAGCACTCAAACGTACATTCAAACACCGGAAAGACATTCCTTTCATAAACACATACAAACATACATGAAACATACATGAATAAATATATTGGAACTTTATTGCCTCTAAACATATAAACAATCACATAAGCATGCATACCTATATATGTATATATATATATATATATATATATATATATATATATATATATATATATAGAGAGAGAGAGAGAGAGAGAGAGACAAGCACATGCATAAATAAATGCATATATACATACATATACACTCATACATACCATTTGAAGAACGACCATGCCCTTGTTCCAATCCTGGCCAACAATTCTGGTCCCTTGCTGGCCTCATCATGGACACCCAGACAACAACGTTATGTGTCATTGTTATGATGTTCTTTTCATAACAAAACGACAGATAACACATTTTAATGAAATATCAGAATTGTAGAATAATACACAGCATATCTAAAAGCAATGTAAGACAGATACAACTCCACACTTTCTAGTATATTCAAAACATCAGAAAAGAGAAAGATTCACACGCCCGACTGTGTACAAAAATGAAAAAAAAAACAATAATAAAACTGCTTCTTTTATTTTGTAAACACGACACACCCAGTTCGCCGGAGCACTTCATCTGCACGTGTCAAAGCTACAATCCGGTACGAACGTTTGCAATCAATAATTCATTGCGGAAACTGCAGCCTCGCGCTAGCTCGTACCAACACGCTCCAGAAATATTTGTTTTCAGTTATGTCTCACAAGTGGCCTTGTTACGATAACTAATACCATTAACGCGTTGTGGTAGGTTCGTGAAACTTCTAGAAGACACTGGGAATTCTTTTTACAGAGCAGGGGCGTTAGGGGAGGGTACATTGCAAAGGTGCTACAAAAATATAACTGCGTTTATCTAAAGGTTTTTACACGAGAAATAGCATACTCATCACCGACATTAACATTCTCATCGGGACTATGACATTATACAATAATATTTTTGTCACAGTTATGTCCATTATCATCATTGTCAGCTGTCACTGTTTATGTTTTCATTATATTCTCCTTGCTACTGTTTGTGTTTTCATTATATTCTCCTTGCTACTGTTTATGTTTCCACTCCTTTCTCACTCTCACTATTTATGTTTCCAGTCCCTTCTCACCCTCACTATTTATGTTTCCACTTCCTTCTCACTCTTACTATTTATGTTTCCACTTCCTTCTCTCTCTCACTATTTATGTATCCACTTCCTTCTAACTCTTACTATTTATATGTTTCCACTTCCTTCTCACTCATACTATGTATGTTTCCACTTCCTTCTCACTCATACTATGTATGTTTCCACTTCCTTCTCACTCTTACTATTTATGTTTCCACTTCCTTCTCACTCTTACTATTTATGTTTCCACTTCCTTCTCACTCTTACTATTTATGTTTCCACTTCCTTCTCAATCTCACTATTTATGTTTCCACTTCCTTCTCACTCTCACTATTTATGTCTCCACTCCCTTCTCACTCTTGCTATTTATATTTCCACTCCCTTCTCACTCTTACTATGTATGTTTCCACTCCCTTCTCACTCTGACTATTTATTTGTCACATTCCCTTCCCTCTCTCTCTTGTTTATATTTCCACACCCTTCTCTTTCTCACTATGTATATTTCTACCCAATTATCTCTCTCTCTCTCTCTCTCAATATATATATGTTTGCACTTTTTCACTATCTCTCTCACCTTTTATATTTCCAGTTCCTTCTCTTTCTAACTGTTTATATTTCCACTTCATTCTCTCTCTCTCTCTCTCTCTCTCTCTCTCTCTCTCTCTTTCACTTTCACTCTCTCAATATAAATGTTCGCACTTCCTTCACTATCCCTCTCACTATTTATATTTCCACTTCCTTCTCTTTCTATCTATTTATATTTCTACTCCATTCTCTCTCCCCCCCCCCTCTCTCTCTCACACACACAAACACACAATATATGTTTCCACTCCCTTCACTTTCTTCTCTCTCTTTAACTATTTATGTTTACACTTTTTTCACACACTCTCTTTCTCTCACTATTTATTTTTACGCTCAATTGACTCTCTTCTCTCACTACCTATGTTATCACTCCCTCTCTCTGTCATTACTTATGAGTCGTCTCTTTCCTCTCTCAAATTGCATGTTTCTAATAACATTTTATCTATCTTAATATGCTTATTAATTTGTTCCTTTTTTTCATAATTTTATTAATTGACGCGAGATAATATTTTGTAACTTGAAAACTGTCTCTTTTATTGTTTTCCTTGAACGAGTTAATTTCCTTTGTCTACACTATCTTGGCCACGCCTTTCACAGAATTACATTTTAATTAGCGTGGAGAACGTACTTGAAATGAGCTTGTAGAACATTCTTGATTGTCATTACGTATATCTGACGTTGTCCAATGACATAAAAAAATATTTCAATGAAATTGGTAACTTTCTGATTGTCTTTATTAGCGCGATATGTTCATTGCGTCTAGCAGAGGTTTACTAAGATCTTCAAGTGACTTCCATTCACGGTAAGTACCAAGATATGGCTGGTCTCATGCTGTTAAACCTGGCTTTGGTAACTGCTTCTATTTGTGGAGGTAAGTAAAACTTCAGCTAAAATTTTTATCAATTTTATATCTCTTCTTCTTCATCAGCATCCAGCTTTTCGTGTACATCTAGACTTGCTAGTGTCATGACAAGGACACTTGTACTTCAGGTATTTTTTATTTTCCTATTATTTATCGCGCAGGCTTTCATTAGTAAAAAAAAGTAAAGTAAAGTACCCCCGTCACTTCAAGTGGCGTACAGGGAATATGGTGTTAGTGGCCCTATATTTTACAGACCTTCAGCACATGATTTTTGGGGGAATGTGGTCAGTATTACGCTCGTGCTGATTTACTTTCCCAGAAAAAAATCCGGTACCCATTTAAGGCTGGGTGAACCCGGAAGCCGTTGGTTGGGATCGAACCCTACCCCTTGTCCGTGGTAGTCCAGTTCACTAACCACTGAGCTATCGCGGCTCCCTGCTTTCATTAGTTGGTCCTATTAATTGTTATGAGTGTGCAAATGAAGTTTATTCACAGGAGTATTTGGAGATAAGAAAAAATGGTAAGTTAGAAGCTTTACGTGATTAGTAGACGACACAGATTTGAACGACGTTTCGGCGCAATAGGCCTTCAGCAGGAACAAACAAAAACACACACGCACTCATGGATATGTAAGTAAAACTAATCCTACATAGCTAACCAGTAACGAAACATCCAAAACATAAATAATCGAAATATGTTGAAGAAAATAAAAATGGCTTCCCTGTGTGTCCTGTGTTTCTAGGACCGAGGTCAGCGTGATAAGGAATAGTAACCCGAGTGTGGCTGTAATTATACCAAACTCTGGTCAGGTGAGGGGAGCCGCGATAGCTCAGTGGTTAGTGAACTGGACTACCACGGATAAGGGGTAGGGTTCGATCCCAACCGACGGCTTCCGGGTTCACCCAGCTTAAATGGGTACCGGATTTTTTTCTGGGAAAGTAAAGCAGCACGGGCGTAATACTGACCACATTACCCCAAAAATCATGTGCTGAAGGTCTGTAAAATATAGGGTCACTAACACCATATTTCCCTATACGCCACTTGGCGTGACTGGGGTACTTTACTTTACTTCTGGTGAGGTGAAGGGTTCTAAAAATGCACGAGTGAGGGGAACGCTGTCTAGGTTAACTCGACCGCAAAGACACTGATATTGTCTGAAATATATAAGGGCCCATAAACCCATGTCTACACACTCCCAGATGCGTGTATACATATGTACACGTACAAACGGACCTGTTTGTCTATTTGTCTGTCTGTTTGTAAGTAGGCATCAACCTATCCCGCCAACCCATTCACCCATCCATCCATCCATCAGTCCATCTAATCTAACTACCTATCTATCTGCCTGGCTGTCCCTCCGTCCGTACGTCTCTCCGTCTCTCTTTCTCTCTGCTTGCCTCTTTGTCTGTCTGTTCGTCTGCTTGCACGTCTGTTTGTTTGTCTGTCTATCTATATTTTTAAGTGTGCAATATCATTGTAAATGCGTGTGTGTATGTAACATTTACACATATAATTGTATCATCATATAACACACATTTACTAACATGCAATGGTACATTTTGAGAGGAAGCATTGAAATTGAGGCCTCACCGATTAAAAAAAAGTATATGCGACTCTGGCGACCGCAGCCGATATATTTTGGAAAATCGCCTCATAGTCCAGTGTGGTTCGCTGACCCCACGAGGCATGAATGTATCATACTCATACACATAGTTTCCTTTCGGTTACTCCTTCCCTTTTGCATAGCCTTCTCTACTGCCCATGTTTGGGCTCTTTGTTCCATCTACTATGCCAATCGATTCATAGTTCTCCTCCACTAGTCCTCATTGAGACACTTCGGTGTTCTCCTATATACCTTTTTTCTGAGCTACTTACCCCTCATATGTTTTTATTGTACCCCACTCTCAAACATCTCACTCTTTCCGCCTTTTGAGTACCTGTTAGTCTACTGCTCTATTCTTTCTCCTTTGTGTTTGCACACTGACCCCATTGTGCACTACTCTGGTTCTGTGTGCATTTTGCGTACATTTCTGCACACACATGTTTATCACCGTATAGATGTGCACATGCATGTATTTGTTCATATGTGTGGGCATTGGTATATGTATATATATATATATATATATATATATATATACAATATATATATATTTATATATATAATATATTATATATATATATATATATATGTATGTATATGTGTGTGTGTTTGTTGGTGTGCATATATATGTATGTGTATGTAGGCATGTTGGGTTGATATGTATAGGTATGTGCAGGTCCGTTTGTACGTGTACATATGTATACACGCATCTGGGAGTATGTAGACATTGGTTTATGGGCCCTTATATAATTTCAGACATTATCAGTGTCTTTGCGGTCGAGCTAACCAAGACATCGTTCCCCTCACTCGTGCATTTTTAGAACCCTTCACCTGACCAGAGTTTGGTATAATTACAGCCACACTCAGCTTACTATTTCCTTTTCACTCTGACCTCTGTCCGAGAAACACAGGACACACAGGGAAGCCATTTTTATTTTCTTTTGCATATTTCGATTATTTTTGATTTGGATGTTTCGTTACTGGTTAGCTATGTAGGATTAGTTTTACTTACATATCCGTGAGTGTGTGTGTGTGTTTTTTGTTTGTTCCTGCTGAAGGCCTATTGGGCCGAAACGTCGATCAAATCTGTGTCGTCTACTAATCACGTAAAGCTTCTAACATACCATTTTTTTTTCAATTTTCCTTCGCATTCAGCTTTACTGCAGCTTCGCATTTTTATGCATTCGTTTGCATTTCTTTGCTTAACCCCGTATTTGGAGATGTCAAGTTTTACCCAAGTTGACTTCATTGTCGTGCATGGTGCGCCCTTGTACAAACGGTAGTGCACGATATTACCCTCTTGCCGGTTTGGGAGATGTTTAACCACTTAACATCAGAAAGTTTCAGAAAGTATTCAGAAAGTTTCGCGGCCCATTATATTTTAACCACTTAAATATAATGGGCCGCGAAACTTTCTGATCACAACTAAGACGACGGCGCTGGATAGGACACAGACTGCCAAACACAAATGGGGGTATTATACGACTGACATTTTTTCTTCATCAAAAGGTGAAGACACAAAAAGGAAGACCAAATTATTCTTGTCAAAGACACGTGTAAGCAGAGATGAAGATATGGAATGATCTTAAAAGAATGGTAAGAAACAGAATGACTTGCAACGTGATTGTTCAAGATCCACACCTCCACAGGGAGTTGAAAGGGAGAAGAAGAAGACGATGTTGCCCTTATGTTCAGTTATTTTATCATAAAGTGGACATTCCTTACCAGTGCTTATCTGTAAGAGCACATGCTAATGCTTCTGTTCCCCATAGGCAGGAAATACAATAAGAAACGCCTTGCAGCAATAAGAAATGCCCTTCTACAATAAGAAACGCCTTGCAGCAATAAGAAATGCCCTTCTACAATAAGAAACGCCTTGCAGCAATAAGAAATGCCCTTCTACAATAAGAAACGCCTCGCTACGCCTTGCTACAAAAGAAATGCCCTTCTACAATAAGAAACGCCTTGCAACAATAAGAAATGCCTTCTACAATAAGAAACGCCTCGCTACAAAAAGACAAAAGAAATGCCCTTCTACAATAAGAACGCCTCGCTACGGTAAGAAACGCCTTGCTACAATAAGAAATGGCCTTCTACAATAAGAAACGCCTTGCAACAATAAGAATGCCCTTCTACAATAAGAAACGCCTTGCTACAATAAGAAATGCCCTTCTACAATAAGAAACGCCTTGCTACAAAAAAAATGCCCTTCTACAATAAGAAACGCCTTGCAACAATAAGAAATGCCCTTCTACAATAAGAAACGCCTTGCAACAATAAAAATGCCCTTCTACAATAAGAAACGCCTTACAACAATAAGAAATGCCCTCTACAATAAGAAACGCCTTGCTACAAAAAGAAATGCCCTTCTACAATAAGAAACGCCTTGCTACGGAAAGAAACGCCTTGCAACAATAAGAAATGCCCTTCTACAATAAGAAACGCCTTGCAAAAATAAGAAATGCCCTTCTACAATAAGAAACCCTTGCTACAAAAAAGAATGCCCTTCTACAATAAGAAACGCCTTACAACAAAAAGAAATGCCCTTCTACAATAAGAAACGCCTTGCAACAATAAAAATGCCCTTCTACAATAAAAACGCCTTGCAACAATAAAAAAGGCCCTTCTACAATAAGAAACGCCTTGCAACAAATAAGAAATGCCCTTCTACAATAAGAAACGCCTTGCTACAAAAGAAATGCCCTTCTACATAAGAAACGCCTTGCTACAAAAAGAAATGCCCTTCTACAATAGAAACGCCTTGCTACAAAAAGAATGATAAACATGCCATAGCTTCTAAAACTAAGAAACGCCTTGCAACAATAAGAAATGTCCTTCTACAATAGAAACGCCTTTGCTACAAAAGAATGCACTTCTACAATAAGAAACGCCTTGCAACAATAAGAAATGTCCTTCTACAATAAGAAACGCCTTGCAACAATAAGAAATGCACTTCTACAATAAAAACGCCTTGCAACAATAAGAAATGTCCTTCTACAATAGAAACGCCTTGCTACAATAAGCAATGCCCTTCTACACATAGAAACGCTTGCTACAACAAGAAATGCCTTGCTACCATAGGAACGCCTTCCTACAATAATAAACGCCTTGATACAACAAGAAACGCCTTCCTACAATAAGAAACGCCTTGCTACAATACGATTGTATTACTACAATACGAAATGCATTGCTACAATACGAAATGCATTGCTACAATACGAAACGCCTTGTTACAATAAGAAATGCCTTGTTACAATAAGAAACGCCATGTTACAATAAAAAATGCCATGTTACAATAAGAAACACCTTGTTACAATAAAAACGCCTTGTTACAATAAGAAACGCCTTGTTACAATAATAAACACCTTGTTACAATAAGAAACGCCTTGTTACAATAAGAAACGCCTTGCTACAATAATAAACACCTTGTTACAATAAGAAACGCCTTTTACAATAAAAAATGCCTTGTTACAATAAGAAACGCCTTGTTACAATAAAAAATGCCTGTTTTACAATAAGAAACGCCTTGTTACAATAAGAAACGCCTTGTTTACAATAAGAAACGCCTTGCTACAATAAGAAACGCCTTTGTTACAATAATAAACACCTTGTTACAATAAGAAACGCCTTGTTACACAAGAAACGCCTTGCTACAATAAGAAACGCCTTGTTACAATAAGAAACGCCTTGTTACAATAATAAACACCTTGTTACAATAAGTACATGATATGTGCATCTACCACATTGTATATGATTTCATTAGCTTATTGTCATCTTACAACATTTTACTATTAGTATACCCATAGTACCTGTGTGTTACCGGAGCCTCATTATGAGGGAAGTAAACAATAGTGACACTGTGACCTTCCAGCATGTCATAAGAGGCGACTAAGGAGGTTAATCGATGGCTTGACAAGCTGTCCATTGTAAAAAGTATTGTTATGGAAACAGAGCCATATATTTTTAGAAGCATGATCTCTGCAATATGTGCCACTTTGGCACGCAAGGTTTCTGTTTTTGAGATTGTGGTTCTGCCCTATGTGCCGTCTTCGGCTCGAAAGACATAGATTAGATAGATCATACAATAAGAACGCCTTGCTACAATAAGAAACGCTTGTTACAATAATAAACACCTTGTTACAATAAGAAACGCCTTGTTACAATAATAAACACCTTGTTACAATAAGAACGCCTTGTTACAATATAACCACCTTGTTACAATAAGAAACGCCTTGTTACAATATAAACGCCTTGTTACAATAATAACGGCCTTGTACAATAAGAAACGCCTTGCTACAATAAGAAACGCCTTGTACAATAATAAACACCTTGTTACAATAAGAAACGCCTTGTTACAATAAGAAACGCCTTGCTACAATAATAAACACCTTTTTACAATAAGAAACGCCTTGTTACAATAAAAAAATGCCTTGTTACAATAAGAAACGCCTTGTTACAATAAAAATGCCTTGTTACAATAAGAAACGCCTTGTTCCAATAAGAAACGCCTTGTTCAATAAGAAACGCCCTTGTTACAATAAGAAACGCCTTGTTACAATAAGAAACGCCTTGTTACAATAAGAAACGCCTTGTTACAATAAGAAACGCCTTGCTACATAAGAAACGCTTGCTACAATACGACATGCATTGCTACTAAGAACGCATTCCTCCAATAGAAACGCCTTGCTACAATACGAAATGCATTGCTACAATAAGAAATGCATTGCTACAATAGAACGCCTTGTTACAATATGAAACGCCTTGTTACAATAAGAAATGCATTGCTACAATAAGAACGCCTTGTTACAATATGAAAACGCCTTGTTACAATAAAAATGCATTGTTACATTAAGAACGCCTTGTACAATATGAACGCCTTGTTACAAAAAAACGCATTGCTACAATAAGAATCGCCTTGCAACATAAAGAATCGCCTTGCAACAATAAGAAACGCCTTGCTACAATAAAAAATGCATTGCTACAATAAGAAATGTCTTGCTACAATGAGAAATGCCTTTCTACAATAAGAAACCGCTTGTTACAAAAACAAAAACGCCTTGCTGCAATAAGAAACGCCTTGCTACAATAAAAAACGTCTTGCTACAATAAGAAACGCCTTGCTGCAATAAGAAACGCCTTGCTACAATAAGAAACGCCTTGCTACAATAAAAAACGCCTTGCTACAATAAAAAACGCCTTGCTACAATAGAAACGTCTTGCTACAATAAGAACGCCTTCCCATGCATGGGTTATCTCTCACACAGCGCACACTAATGCTTATGGCTTCATTTATACTCTTTCTCTTTTTTGCATGTGTCTCTTCATGCAACTGAAGATAGTTAGTCGCTGATGATAGACCTCCATGTAGCTACACTGCTGCATAACATCAAGTTAGTAGTTGTTCTATATCTGTATACCTCACTAACAGTGAGGGTGGTCATGGTATGGCGAGGATCGCTTTTAATGGGCGATATGACTTTTATCCGATACAAAAAGTATCAACAAACATTATTTGATATCTGTATCTAACATGATTCTCATCGCAGACAATTCTTTGCCAATCTCTGTTGCTTGCATGTTGTAATATGTCAGGGTCCTGCCTAAGTATTTGAATTCCTTCACTTGTCGTGAGCAATGTCGTCTGTCTTATGCTGGTGTCCTGTGTTTCCCATTGATATCGTCATTGCTTTTGTTTAGTTTTTGCTGATTTTCATATCATAGTGTTTACCGACTCTGTTAAGTCTGGCTATGTGTTCTTGTATGTATTTTCCTTGACATTTGTGTTATATAAATATAGATAGTAAACAGGACTACAAAGAACAAGAGGTAGGGTTCGATACCAACCGGCAGCTACCGTTCACCCAGCCTTAAATGGTTACCGGATTTTTTCTGGGAAAGTAAAGCTGCGCGGGCGTAATACCGAACACATTACCTCAAAATCATGTGCTGAAAATTTGTAAAGTATATGGTCACTAACCCCATATTCCCTATAAGCCACTTGGCGTGACGGGGGTACTTTACTTAATTTTTTCCTTATATGCGACGTCAGAGAAAACAATGACAGTAGATGGTATTTATGCTACCTTGATATAACTACATTGTTAAGGTACCATTGTAAATGTACATACAGAAAGCCTACATTAATTAACCAATATTTTTATGGTTTCAGGTAGTCCAAGAATACGCTGGGAAAGTTTCCTCCGCTTGATGTTCCCAAGACGAATGGACGTTCTATTCCTTTTCGTCGATACTAGGTTTGCATTTGCAGGAATGCATCAGTACACAATAGCAAACAACTTGCTACAGGTATTGTAGGTACCAATGACTCAACTTCAAGACTGTTGTTTGCTGGCGTCTACGACTCGTTCACTGCTGGTAATCTGAAAGTTAACGTCAGCTCGTGGCGCTTCAATGACTTGAAGACGTTCCTTGACCAATGGGCGTACACAGTGGACGATGAACAAATAAGGAAAACAGATCACAATTCTGTCAATGAGGCTGTTATTCTGAAAATACAATTTGCTAATCGTTTGTTCTCGGAAATGGCTGGAGTCAGGCAGAACGTTGAACACATTGCTATTATATTTTATTGAGAGTGCCTATTTAACATTTGAGGATGTTAGAGATATACCACGTATAGTAGAGCAGGAAGCTTCAGATGCCAAGATATTTGTTATGGTTACTGATCGCGACCAAAAATATGGCGTTGTTAACCTTGTGGATACACTTCTTCTCAGTTATTTTGATGCAGCTATTTCAAGTCAGATAACTCTGATGGCAATTTGTAATAAGTGTTTTGTTGCATTGTTTTCGCTTTCAAGAAGCGACAACATCGATTATATGTCCTGCTATTTGTTAGCAGAATCAGAGGCTACAATAGGGTGGGTAGATGCCGACAATGTGTGCACTAAGAGAGGAGGTAGTTTAGCTACAATAGGGTGGGTAGATGCCGACAATGTGTGCACTAAGAGAGGAGGTAGTTTAGCTACAATAGGGTGGGTAGATGCCGACAATGTGTGCACTAAGAGAGGAGGTAGTTTAGCTACAATAGGGTGGATAGATGCCGACAATGTGTGCACTAAGAGAGGAGGTAGTTTAGCTACAATAGGGTGGGTAGATGCCGATGATGAATGCACTAAGAGAGGAGGTAGTTTAGCTACAATAGGGTGGGTAGATGCCGACAATGTGTGCACTAAGAGAGGAGGTAGTTTAGCTACAATAGGGTGGGTAGATGCCGACAATGTGTGCACTAAGAGAGGAGGTAGTTTAGCTACAATAGGGTGGGTAGATGCCGACAATGTGTGCACTAAGAGAGGAGGTAGTTTAGCTACAATAGGGTGGGTAGATGCCGACAATGTGTGCACTAAGAGAGGAGGTAGTTTAGCTACAATAGGGTGGGTAGATGCCGACAATGTGTGCACTAAGAGAGGAGGTAGTTTAGCTACAATAGGGTGGGTAGATGCCGACAATGTGTGCACTAAGAGAGGAGGTAGTTTAGCTACAATAGGGTGGGTAGATGCCGACAATGTGTGCACTAAGAGAGGAGGTAGTTTAGCTGCAATAGGGTGGGTAGATGCCGACAATGTGTGCACTAAGAGAGGAGGTAGTTTAGCTACAATAGGGTGGATAGATGCCGACAATGTGTGCACTAAGAGAGGAGGTAGTTTAGCTGCAATAGGGTGGGTAGATGCCGACAATGTGTGCACTAAGAGAGGAGGTAGTTTAGCTGCAATAGGGTGGGTAGATGCCGACAATGTGTGCACTAAGTGAGGAGGTAGTTTTAGCTGCAATAGGGTGGGTAGATGCCGACAATGTGTGCACTAAGAGAGGAGGTAGTTTAGCTACAATAGGGTGGGTAGATGCCGACAATGTGTGCACTAAGAGAGGAGGTAGTTTAGCTACAATAGGGTGGGTAGATGCCGACAATGTGTGCACTAAGAGAGGAGGTAGTTTAGCTGCAATAGGGTGGGTAGATGCCGACAATGTGTGCACTAAGTGAGGAGGTAGTTTTAGCTACAATAGGGTGGATAGATGCCGACAATGTGTGCACTAAGAGAGGAGGTAGTTTAGCTGCAATAGGGTGGATAGATGCCGACAATGTGTGCACTAAGAGAGGAGGTAGTTTAGCTGCAATAGGGTGGATAGATGCCGACAATGTGTGCACTAAGAGAGGAGGTAGTTCAGCTACAATAGGTGGATAGATGCCGACAATGAGTGCACTAAGAGAGGAGGTAGTTTAGCTACAATAGGGTGGATAGATGCCGACAATGTGTGCATTAAGAGAGGAGGTAGTTTAGCTGCAATAGGGTGGATAGATGCCGACAATGTGTGCACTAAGAGAGGAGGTAGTTTAGCTACAATAGGGTGGATAGATGCCGACAATGTGTGCACTAAGAGAGGAGGTAGTTTAGCTACAATAGGGTGGATAGATGCCGACAATGTGTGCACTAAGAGAGGAGGTAGTTTAGCTACAATAGGGTGGATAGATGCCGACAATGTGTGCACTAAGAGAGGAGGTAGTTTAGCTACAATAGGGTGGGTAGATGCCGACAATGTGTGCACTAAGAGAGGAGGTAGTTTAGCTGCAATAGGGTGGGTAGATGCCGACAATGTGTGCACTAAGAGAGGAGGTAGTTTAGCTACAATAGGGTGGGTAGATGCCGACAATGTGTGCACTAAGAGAGGAGGTAGTTTAGCTGCAATAGGGTGGATAGATGCCGACAATGTGTGCACTAAGAGAGGAGGTAGTTTAGCTACAATAGGGTGGGTAGATGCCGACAATGTGTGCACTAAGAGAGGAGGTAGTTTAGCTACAATAGGGTGGGTAGATGCCGACAATGTGTGCACTAAGAGAGGAGGTAGTTTAGCTACAATAGGGTGGATAGATGCCGACAATGTGTGCACTAAGAGAGGAGGTAGTTTAGCTGCAATAGGGTGGATAGATGCCGACAATGTGTGCACTAAGAGAGGAGGTAGTTTAGCTACAATAGGGTGGGTAGATGCCGACAATGTGTGCACTAAGAGAGGAGGTAGTTTAGCTACAATAGGGTGGGTAGATGCCGACAATGTGTGCACTAAGAGAGGAGGTAGTTTAGCTACAATAGGGTGGGTAGATGTCGACAATGTGTGCACTAAGAGAGGAGGTAGTTTAGCTACAATAGGGTGGGTAGATGCCGACAATGTGTGCACTAAGAGAGGAGGTAGTTTAGCTACAATAGGGTGGGTAGATGCCGACAATGTGTGCACTAAGAGAGGAGGTAGTTTAGCTACAATAGGGTGGGTAGATGCCGACAATGTGTGCACTAAGAGAGGAGGTAGTTTAGCTGCAATAGGGTGGGTAGATGCCGACAATGTGTGCACTAAGAGAGGAGGTAGTTTAGCTACAATAGGGTGGATAGATGCCGACAATGTGTGCACTAAGAGAGGAGGTAGTTTAGCTGCAATAGGGTGGGTAGATGCCGACAATGTGTGCACTAAGAGAGGAGGTAGTTTAGCTACAATAGGGTGGATAGATGCCGACAATGTGTGCACTAAGAGAGGAGGTAGTTTAGCTACAATAGGGTGGATAGATGCCGACAATGTGTGCACTAAGAGAGGAGGTAGTTTAGCTGCAATAGGGTGGATAGATGCCGACAATGTGTGCACTAAGAGAGGAGGTAGTTTAGCTACAATAGGGTGGATAGATGCCGACAATGTGTGCACTAAGAGAGGAGGTAGTTTAGCTGCAATAGGGTGGATAGATGCCGACAACGTGTGCACTAAGAGAGGAGGTAGTTTAGCTGCAATAGGGTGGATAGATGCCGACAATGTGTGCACTAAGAGAGGAGGTAGTTTAGCTGCAATAGGGTGGATAGATGCCGACAATGTGTGCACTAAGAGAGGAGGTAGTTTAGCTACAATAGGGTGGATAGATGCCGACAATGTGTGCACTAAGAGAGGAGGTAGTTTAGCTGCAATAGGGTGGATAGATGCCGACAATGTGTGCACTAAGAGAGGAGGTAGTTTAGCTGCAATAGGGTGGATAGATGCCGACAATGTGTGCACTAAGAGAGGAGGTAGTTTAGCTGCAATAGGGTGGATAGATGCCGACAATGTGTGCACTAAGAGAGGAGGTAGTTTAGCTGCAATAGGGTGGATAGATGCAGACAATGTGTGCACTAAGAGAGGAGGTAGTTTAGCTACAATAGGGTGGATAGATGCCGACAATGTGTGCACTAAGAGAGGAGGTAGTTTAGCTACAATAGGGTGGATAGATGCCGACAATGTGTGCACTAAGAGAGGAGGTAGTTTAGCTACAATAGGGTGGATAGATGCCGACAATGTGTGCACTAAGAGAGGAGGTAGTTTAGCTACAATAGGGTGGATAGATGCCGACAATGTGTGCACTAAGAGAGGAGGTAGTTTAGCTACAATAGGATGGATAGATGCCGACAATGTGTGCACTAAGAGAGGAGGTAGTTTAGCTGCAATAGGGTGGGTAGATGCCGACAATGTGTGCACTAAGAGAGGAGGTAGTTTAGCTGCAATAGGGTGGATAGATGCCGACAATGTGTGCACTAAGAGAGGAGGTAGTTTAGCTACAATATGGTGGGTAGATGCCGACAATGTGTGCACTAAGAGAGGAGGTAGTTTAGCTGCAATAGGGTGGATAGATGCCGACAATGTGTGCACTAAGAGAGGAGGTAGTTTAGCTGCAATAGGGTGGATAGATGCCGACAATGTGTGCACTAAGAGAGGAGGTAGTTTAGCTGCAATAGGGTGGATAGATGCCGACAATGTGTGCACTAAGAGAGGAGGTAGTTGAGCTACAATAGGGTGGGTAGATGCCGACAATGTGTGCACTAAGAGAGGAGGTAGTTTAGCTGCAATAGGGTGGATAGATGCCGACAATGTGTGCACTAAGAGAGGAGGTAGTTTAGCTGCAATAGGGTGGATAGATGCCGACAATGTGTGCACTAAGAGAGGAGGTAGTTTAGCTACAATAGGGTGGATAGATGCCGACAATGTGTGCACTAAGAGAGGAGGTAGTTTAGCTACAATAGGGTGGAAAGATGCCGACAATGTCTGCACTAAGAGAGGAGGTAGTTTAGCTGCAATAGGGTGGATAGATGCCGACAATGTGTGCACTAAGAGAGGAGGTAGTTTAGCTACAATAGGGTGGATAGATGCCGACAATGTGTGCACTAAGAGAGGAGGTAGTTTAGCTACAATAGGGTGGATAGATGCCGACAATGTGTGCACTAAGAGAGGAGGTAGTTTAGCTGCAATAGGGTGGATAGATGCCGACAATGTGTGCACTAAGAGAGGAGGTAGTTTAGCTGCAATAGGGTGGATAGATGCCGACAATGTGTGCACTAAGAGAGGAGGTAGTTTAGCTGCAATAGGGTGGATAGATGCCGACAATGTGTGCACTAAGAGAGGAGGTAGTTTAGCTGCAGTAGGGTGGATAGATGCCGACAATGTGTGCACTAAGAGAGGAGGTAGTTTAGCTACAATAGGGTGGATAGATGCCGACAATGTGTGCACTAAGAGAGGAGGTAGTTTAGCTGCAATAGGGTGGATAGATGCCGACAATGTGTGCACTAAGAGAGGAGGTAGTTTAGCTACAATAGGGTGGATAGATGCCGACAATGTGTGCACTAAGTGAGGAGGTAGTTTAGCTGCAATAGGGTGGATAGATGCCGACAATGTGTGCACTAAGTGAGGAGGTAGTTTAGCTACAATAGGGTGGATAGATGCCGACAATGTATGCACTAAGTGAGGAGGTAGTTTAGCTACAATAGGGTGGATAGATGCCGACAATGTGTGCACTAAGAGAGGAGGTAGTTTAGCTACAATAGGGTGGATAGATGCCGACAATGTGTGCACTAAGAGAGGAGGTAGTTTAGCTACAATAGGGTGGATAGATGCCGACAATGTGTGCACTAAGAGAGGAGGTAGTTTAGCTGCAATAGGGTGGGTAGATGCCGACAATGTGTGCACTAAGAGAGGAGGTAGTTTAGCTGCAATAGGGTGGATAGATGCCGACAATGTGTGCACTAAGAGAGGAGGTAGTTTAGATGCAATAGGGTGGATAGATGCCGACAATGTGTGCACTAAGAGAGGAGGTAGTTTAGCTGCAATAGAAACTAAAGAAGAGCTAGACTATGTCAGAACAAAACTGTCCTCTTACCTCAGAGATGGTGACAGTCTCAGATTTAGCTCTGCGTCTTCTCGGTTATCAGTTCAACTGTTCTACGTCTTCTAGGTTATCAGTTCAACTGTTTATTGGTCTTAGACGAGAAAAAAATAAATTTACCAGTCGCTTTCGGTGGGCACAAGATACATTTGAAAATTCCCGCCCATTGGTCGTTAATCATTGGTTGCCTAGCAACCTCTCTGGGGGGTATCAAAGCGGATGTTCTGTGTGGTGGTTTTCTATGAACCACACACAAGACGAGGCCACCAACGTTACAGATACCGACATTGGTTCTGTTGATGGGTGGGTGAACGTAGATTGTCGGGATGAAGTAAGTTCATTGAGTTTATGTGAGGTGGTTCTACCTCGTAGGATTAATGAGAAGAACAAGATGAGAATAAAACCAGCAGAAACCAACAGTTTAAATCAGGCTTTAACTAAGGGAGATTTAATGATATTTCATGATAACATTGTCTCTGTCTCTACCAATATTGGAAGTCATGAGTTTCAAAACATTTACAAACAAACAGGCAAGGAGTTATTTCCCCTCTTTGACTGTGGAGAAGGTGAACAAGAACCCAGATATATTTCCTACATTTATGTCTGCGACTCTGTCTATAATTGCTTCAACAAAAGGGATGAGATGTTTTGTGTTTATAGTGCACCAAAGGCAATTGAAGCCAAATGTGAAAGGCAATGTGGTTGTTTTTGTTTGCCATTACAATGGGTTATTGACAATGGGGCGATCTGCATTAGTAGATGTTTAGACTTTGAAGGAAGTGTAGTCGACAATGAGAGTGAGGTTCTTAACAAGTATCTGCAGAGAAACGAGACGTGCGTCTTTATTTGTATTATTGATCTATGTGTTCACTTCTCACAGCTTAATGATGGCTACACGGACTGTACAGGACCAGAGGGACCAATAGACGAGACTATAGGAAAGTTGGAACAGGCGGACACTTGTTACAACATATTTGGGCACATTATCTGGGCCCCCAGGTGTGTCTATGTCAGAGATAGGTACGGAGCTGTTCTGGGCTGTAGAGATATGTCCCATCTTGATAACTGTACAGACTTTGAGTGTCCAGATGGGTATTTTAAATGTCCGAACACTTACTGTATCCCTCAACATTATGTCTTTGACGGTGAGATAGACTGTCCTGCAGGAGAAGATGAACACGATTACATTGTTTCCCCATGTACCGGGAACTTTGCCTGTTGGGACAGTAAAATGTGTCTCCATCCTGACCTAGTTTGTGACGGACATCCTGACTGTCCCCATCAAGATGACGAGGTGGATTGTCACGTGACTTGTACTGAAGGTTTGCGCTGTGTATCTGGGACGATAATGTTACCAGTTCACAGTACAATTACATTTTTAGAAGTCATATTTGATGAGGATAGTAGACATCGTTACTTGGACTTGTCCCGAATTCACTTGGAAAGTTCACGTATGTATTTCCTAACTAAATTGAAAAACCTCACAGTCATTATTTTATCTCAATGTAACATCGGCACTGACGATATTAATTTCTTCCAATTCCCGCAAGTTCTCCGCACATTGGACCTCAGCCACAACCTATTGTCGATACTGGATGGCTGGGAAATTCCTGGCTCTCCCTCAGCAAATATGCGTCACTGGAACTTGTCTTACAATAAAGAACTTGTTGAAGTAAAACATTTGAAAATAAAACTTCTAGAAACACTAGACCTCGCTCACACGGGTTTCCTACTACTTGACAACACTTTCCTTACAGGATTTCCGAACATCAAACATTTAAACCTGAGCTTTACGCAAATAATTAATGTCAATAAACACACGTTTCCTCCTAACCTAATTTACCTGTCGCTTGATTTACGTGGACTTTACATCATTGATTTCTTTGAAGACTTCTTTAACGGTCTTTCTATCGGTCAAGATCTGTACACTGACAGTTTTGAGCTGTGTTGTCCACAGGTCAGGGGAGACAATATTCCGGAAAGTTTGTGTCATGCGCCTGATGACGCCATATCTTCTTGTTTTGATCTGATAGGGGTTAAAGTTCAGCGTATTCTTCTCTGGGTGGTCGCGGTTCTTGCCGTTCTGGGGAACATGACAGTTCTTGGTTATCGTGTAATCTGTGACAGGTCAGTCTTGGCAACAGGTTATGGTCTGTTTGTGACAAACTTGGGTATATCTGACTTTATTATGGGAGTCTATCTGTTCATTATTGCTGGAGCGGATTATTACTATCGTGACGTTTATGTTTTGTATGACAAGAGCTGGAGAGAAAGTGTTGTATGTAAACTTGCTGGCTTCCTGGCTACACTCTCTAGTGAAACATCAACATTTTTTGTTTTCCTTATCACTCTGGACAGATTTTTCATAATGAAGTTTCCGTTTGGTCAAGTCAAGTTTTCCAAAATGAGTAAAATTATCGTTCTGTCTTTGTCTTGGATCATTGGTTTCCTTCTTGCACTGACTCCCATTGTGTTCAGGTTTGAAATATATTCTTCTAACGCAATGTGTCTTGGCTTACCATTGACAACTAAAAAACTTAATGGCTGGGAGTTCTCGTTTGTCGTGTTCATTGTCCTCAACTTCTGTTTCTTTCTTCTCGTTGTCTACGGTCAAAGAGCCATCTTCCGAGCCATGTCCGAGAACAAAGCTACTCGGGTAGCGTCCAGACGAGCACAAGACATAACAGTGGCTAAACAGCTGTCCCTTGTTGCCCTGTCCAACTTTCTCTGCTGGTTTCCTATTGGATTCATGGGATTATTGTCTGTTAGGGGTCACGTGATCAGCAATGATGTTTATGCCTGGACGACGGTTATCGTTCTCCCAATCAACTCTGCTGCAAATCCAGTTCTGTACACGATCCCAACCCTGTTAGCTAAATGGGAACGATTTAAATTTCGTGAGACAAAAACGACATAATTGTCTGTTTCACATTCCATTCAATGAAAACAAGAATAAAATTATTAATTTTTTAATTAGTAAGCTAGTAATACATATGTTCTTTATCTAAAATATCCCTTAATATATTTTTCTTCATTTTGTATTACCAAACAAAGCATAAGCTGTATATCACTGAAAAAAACACATTTGTGCTCATTACCATCCTATAATGTAAACGCTTTCATGTAGTTGCTGATTTATATTGCATGCATTATTTGATTATCTCGTGTAAATGTGAAATCAGATTTGTAATGTTGATGCCGCTTAGGTAGGGATTATTCCAGGAAAGTACTGCTGGACTAGTGGGCTGTGCTGTCACTTCATTTTGAAAGTAGAGACAAGTTTGGGGGGTAATGCCTTGATTTATAGTTGTCTATGAGAAAACAATAGGGAAGTACTGAAAGTGGATACGAATAGAATTTATAGTTGTCTATGAGAAAACAATAGGGAAGTACTGAAAGTGGATACGAATAGAATTTATAGTTGTCTATGAGGAAACAATAGGGAAGTAATGAAAGTGGATACGAATAGAATTTATAGTTGTCTATGAGAAAACAATAGGGAAGTAATGAAAGTGGATACGAATAGAATTTATAGTTGTCTATGAGGAAACAATAGGGAAGTAATGAAAGTGGATACGAATAGAATTTATAGTTGTGTATGAGAAAACAATAGGGAAGTAATGAAAGTGGGTACGAATAGAATTTATAGTTGTCTATGAGAAAACAATAGGGAAGTAATGAAAGTGGATACGAATAGAATTTGTAGTTGTCTATGAGGAAACAATAGGGAAGTAATGAAAGTGGATACGAATAGAATTTGTAGTTGTCTATGAGGAAACAATAGGGAAGTAATGAAAGTGGATACGAATAGAATTTATAGTTGTCTATGAGAAAACAATAGGGAAGTAATGAAAGTGGATACGAAGATGATATTTCTTTGTTTATCAGAGAACAATAGGGAAGTAACGAAGGTGGACACAGAGATGTTTTGTAGTTGTTTATCAGAAAACAATAGGGAAGTAATGAACGTGTATACAAAAATGATTTATATTAACATCTTTTGTAGTTGGTCAAAGGCCTGATATGTTTCACACGTTACACTCTGAATGGGAAAAATAAAACCTCAATGATAAAATAGGTTTTTAATTTGTCGGTTGAAAAATATTTTACATATTTGGGATTTGGATGATAAACAAATCGAGAAATTCTAGACCGGAAATTAGAAATAAACAAAAAACATGTCAGAGATCTCAGTGGGTTGTCCCCCCCCCCCCCTCATTTCACCCCACAATTTAAAAAAAATGTATTAGTCAAGTTGTTGTCGTTAGGTTAAACAGATGCAGCTATGGCCACTCAATTAATACTGATATTCTGCTTCTTCTTTCCTTCCTCATCTGCCTTTCAGCAGATCAGTCTTGGTCTGCCTCTGCCTCTTTTACCTTGTATTTTCCCCTCCAGGATTACTTTTAGTAGGCTGTTGTTTCTTTTAACATGGCCCAAAAATCGCATTTGTCTTGTTTGAATTGTGCTTAGCGGTTCTCTTTTCATTTTTAGCTGTTTTAAGACTTCATCGTTTCTTTGCGTTTCTTTCCATCCAATTCTACCTAGCCGTCTATATATCCATAACTCAAAGACTTCAATTTTCTGTTCTATTTTCTTGTCTAATGTCCATGTTTTTGCACCATATAGGAATGTTGAGAAGAGATAACGTTTTGCTATTCTTAGTTTTAGCCCTGATGTTATTTGTTTTGAAGTTAGTATACTTTTCATGACATTAAAATTACTTTTTACGATTCCTATTCTTTCGTTTGTTTCTGTTTTACATTTTCCGTCACTAGTTATAGTATTGCCAAGGTAGTTGTAGCTCTGAACTGTCTCCAGGTCTATTCCTTCAATTGTAATATTCACTTGTGGGTTTTGAGTATTTTCTGTGTTTATGATCTTAGTTTTTTTTTTTTAATACTCATATCTAGTCCATAAATAGGGTTAGGAATATTAGGAATCATTGGACCTTATTTTATGTCAGGACTGAACAATGAGAGCTGTGCTAGGAGATTAACTCACAATCTTTAGACTTTGAAGCAATGATGTACACAATATATCAGCTCAAGACTAACTACGTTTGTGTATGAGACAGTTACACGGTGAATTCTGTCATGGACAAGCATCAGCTCAAGACTAACTACGTTTGTGTTTGAGACAGTTACACGGTGAATTCAGTCATGGATAAGCATCAGCTCAAGACTAACTACGTTTGTGTTTGAGACAGTTACACGGTGAATTCAGTCATGGACAAGCATCAGCTCAAACAAGGTAGAGAGAGATGGCAGGTTCACTTTGATGTGCGGAGTTTTTGTAAAGAGTGGGGTTCCACTAATAGAGGAAAAGTGATAGAATAATATCAATGATCGCGATAGAAAAATATCAATGATCGCGATAGAAAAATATCAGTGATGGCGATAGAAATATATCAATGATGGCTATAGAAATATATCAATGATGGCGATAGAAATATATCAGTGATTGTGACAGAAATATATCAGTGATGGCGATAGAAAAATATCCTAGATGTGATAGAAATATATCAATGATCGCGATAGAAAAATATCAGTGATGGCGATAGAAATATATCAATGATCGCGATAGAAAAATATCAGTGATGGCGATAGAAATATATCAATGATGGCGATAGAAATATATCAGTGATGGCGATAGAAATATATCAATGATTGTGACAGAAATATATCAGTGATGGCGATAGAAAAATATCCTAGATGTGATAGAAATATATCAGTGATTGTAATAAAATATATCAGTGATTATGATAGACATATATCAGTGATTGTGATAGACATATATCAGTGATTGTGAAAGACATATATCAGTGATTGTGATAGACATATATCAGTGATTGTGATATACATATTCCAGTGATTGTGATAGACATATATCAGTGATTGTGATAGACATATATCAGTGATTGTGATAGACATATATCAGTGATTGTGATATACATATTCCAGTGATTGTGATAGACATATTTCAGTGAATGTGATAGATATATATCTGTGATTGTGATAGACATTTATCAGTGATTGTGATAGACATATATCAGTAAATGTGATAGACATATATCAGTGATTGTGATATACATATATCAGTGATTGTGATAGAAATATATCAGTGATTGTGATAGACATATATCAGTGATTGTGATAGAAACATATCAGTGATTGTGATATACATATATTAGTGATTGTGATAGACATATATCAGTGATTGTGATAGAAACATATCAGAGATTGTGATATACATATATTAGTGATTGTGATAGACATATATCAGTGATTGTGATAGACATATATCAGTGATTGTGATAGACATATATCAGTGATTGTGATAGAAATATATCAGTGATTGTGATAGACATATATCAGTGATTGTGATAGACATATATCAGTGATTGTGATAGGCATATATCAGTGATTGTGATAGACATATATCAGTATTTTGATAGAAATATATCAGTGATTGTGATAGACATATATCAGAGATTGTGATAGACATATATCAGTGAGTGTGATAGACATATATCAGTGATTGTGATAGATATATATCAGTGATTGTAATAGACATATTTCAGTGATTGTGATAGAAATATATCAGTGATTGTGATAGACATATATCAGTGATTGTGATAGAAATATATCAGTGATTGTGATAGACATATATCAGTGAGTGTGATATACATATATCAGTGATTGTGATAGACATATATCAGTGATTGTGATAGACATATATCAGTGATTATGATAGACATATGTCAGTGATTGTGATAGACATATCTATTTAGATAAAAACATGACCACACTTTTAGCATCAGACTGTTGCAATATCAGGGATCTTACAGCGAGAAATCAAATGTAAAAAGGATGGATGATTAAGAACTGTGCTTACACTAGCTAGCTATTGAAAGATAAATGTACTCGGTAATTTGCTAAAGTAAACTGGAAGCCATTGAACATGACATCTATATTATCACATTGATTGATTGTATCTGTTCTACAACTTGAATAATTGATGACTTATTTGTGTACAATCAATTATGAATAAAGTTATTCGTAAAAGAAAAATTAATATCAAAGATAAAGAAATAAAACAAGTATAGGAATTCAAGTATTTGGGCACAATGTTCACAGAAAATGGAAAACTAGACAGAGAAATTGACATGAGAATACAAAATGCAAATGCTGTCACATACCAGCTTTCACCATTGCTAAGACATCGAAACATTTCTATGCCAGCTAAACAACAAATGATAAATAGCATTTTCATACCAACTTTGTGCTATGAAAGTCAAACATGGACCCTTCCTAAATCACAGTTAAGAAAGATCAATACATGTGAGATAATATGCTTGAGAAAAGTAACAAACAACACAAGAAGAGATAGAATACCAAATGAAACCATAAGAAAAATGGTAGGAACTAAACCCTTCCAAGAATATATAGAACAACAACAACTTAAATGGTTTGGCCACCTGGTCAGAATGAATCCTTACCAATCAACATCAAGGGCGTTCTTCTCGAGAATGCATGGAAAAAGACCAAGAGGAAGACCCAGAAAAAGATGGATAGATGCAGTGACAGAGACATGTAACAACAAAGGAAAATCACTAATTCAGACAGTCTGAGCAGATCAAGAACGACAAATGATATAGACCACGACACTTTTTAGGTATCAGTGAAAAGAGAAAAAAAAGAGGTAAAAGAAAATTACGCGGAACTTGATACGAAGAATAAGAGAACGGGAAACTGAGTGTTCAAGAAGGAGATGAAGATGAAGAAAAGAATAAAAAGTAAAAATAATGAAAAGAAGAAGGTGGAAAAGAATAAGGGAGTAGAACAGCAAGAATAAGGAAGAAACAAAAAGGTGTGGTTTTACCCTAAGCAGTAGGTAAATATATCAATAGTATTTGTTTTATTTTGCTTTGACTATGAGAAAAGACACTTGCTATGAAGTTAATGTCCAGCTTGCTGCCGGAGCTACTGAGTTTAGTGATCTGTACACACTGTGACCAACCATGAGCTGTGCGTTTCACTCGTTTTGATCGTGTTTTGATATTCCCATTGCTTACGATGAATGATATCGTATCAAGGGGAACAGATGGCTGTGGTTACTTTGTGTGCGGTTTCGCCTTATATCTTTTGGCGTGTGCTGAAACTGCTATGATGAGGCCTGCAGCTACCTTTCTTCGTTTGGGAGATGAGATATTAATTAGGATGATTCCACTGGCACGGGTGGTTAAGCAATTATAGTTTTAATTCATTTGCAGCGATACCGGGAATAGATCTTTCACCATAACCACAACCATAACTGTGCTCATTGTTCTATTGTGTGAAATGATTCGTGCAATTATCACTGCCATTGATATAACTGTGCTCATTGTTCTATTGTGTGAAATGATTCGTGTAATTATCACTGCCATTGATATAACTGTGCCCATTGTTCTATTGTGTGAAATGATTCGTGCAATTATCACTGCCATTGATATAACTGTGCTCATTGTTCTATTGTGTGAAATGATTCGTGTAATTATCACTGCCATTGATATAACTGTGCCCATTGTTCTATTGTGTGAAATGATTCGTGTAATTATCACTGCCATTGATATAACTGTGCCCATTGTTCTATTGTGTGAAATGATTCGTGCAATTATCACTGCCCATTGATGGTGTGCTACAGATCGTGGTTCCTGGTTATAATAACAGGCCAGGTTATTACAAAGTGATGGACTTAATGCATTTATGATTGTGATTACAGATTGTTTATCACGATGGATACAGTTGTTTATGACGCTGCTAACTGTATGCGGCACTTGAGAGTTCCTTATTACGTACTGTAGATATAGGTGATGGCTGTAATTACATTCTATTTTCACAGAACAAACTTTTACATGTGGTTAGTTTATAAGATTGTAGAAGACGTTACATTTTTTAAATGGCTTTGCGTCAGTGGAGGCAGGAAATTTGTACATCTGCTACATCACAGTTCCAGAGACTAAAAATGTATTCATTCTGATCGACCATACTGTACTGTTGAACGTGTTACGTATTGAAATAAGGTGCGCAGTCACGATACACACTTTCGAGTTTGCTGTAACGGTCATTGTCAGTGGTACGATCTCCATGCGCTGGCACCGAATCCGAGTTGGCTTCGTGGTCAGTGAATGCGCCAGGAGAAACTCTGTCCCAAGAAATGACGTCAGGCACTCAGTTTTGATGGGAAACTTGATCCGAATGCAGCCCAACAGGTTGCGATTCTGTAGTCAAAAACAGATGACTGTTCGTGGGTAAAACCCAGGCCTGATGCTGTTCAACTTAAACTGGGCGTCGCCTGTAGCAAAAATCTTCATGCGCTGGCGCTAAAACACTCTTAAGAGACCCTCTGATGTGTGTGAGTACATTATGTTGATATAAACTCCTAACATACCTTTTGATATAAGTGAATACATTATGTTGATATAAACTCCTAACATACCTTCTGATGTGTCTGAGTACATTATGTTGATATAATCTCGTAACATACATGCTGATGTGTCTGAGTACATTATGTTGATATCAACTCCTAACATACCTTCTGATGTGTCTGAGTACATTATGTTGATATAAACTATTAACATATCTTCTGATGTGTCAGAATACATTATGTTGATATAAACTACTAACATATCTTCTGATGTGTCAGAATACATTATGTTGATATGAACTCCTAACATACCTTCTGATGTGTCAGAATACATTATGTTGATATAAACTCCTAACATACATTTTGAAGTGTCTGATTGCATTATGTTGATATAAACTCCTAACATACATTTTGAAGTGTCTGATTGCATTATAGTGATATAAACTGAATAATGTATTCAGAAACTTCCTTTTGATGTTTCTGAAGATTATTATGTTTTATAAACTCCTAACATACTTTTTGTAAGTGTGAGTAAATTATGTTGATATAAACTACTAACATGTCTTCTGTTGTGTCCGTGTGAATACATTATGTTAATATAAACTACTAACATACATACATTTTATCTGTTTTTTAATCAACGTAGATACAAACTATACACGTATATCTTGGATCATATTTCAGTATCTGTATCGTTTGAATGTCGGTTCAGTACAAACTATAAACACACGGCCTTAAATTAGAGCTTAAATCAAAGGCTGAGGAAAGTAAACCTGAAAAAATGCTGGCTGAAATCGGATGCACTGGGCCATTGGCGCAGAACACAGTGCAACGTATTAACGGGTGTTCAGTCAGAGTGGATCTGGCAGACTCTAAATGTGACGTTCTGTCTGTGGGGGCGATCAACACACTTAACCTGACAGCTGACTTCATGTGGGAGTCTGGAATCCTACTCTGACTGAGTCCTGATCGCAGAGAGAGAGAGAGAAATTAGAGCTGTACAACACTTTCACAGCTTGAGTGTGGATGTTGCAGAAAATAGTGTGAGAGGTAGCATCAAGAATGCCATCATTTCACACAATGTGAGATAGACAAATTCTGGGAATATTATGATCAAAGTGTTCAGAGAATCATCAGTGATTGGTTTATGTTGTATTTTGAACACGTTCACCAAATATCTGCCCTCAAACAAATTCCGGGTTACGTGTTTCATATTTACAACAGAATTCAGTGCTCGCGGGTTTGTTAAGGTTTCTCGGTTATTTTCATCAGAGAGTCAAAGTCGCAAGTGACAAACACAACACTTTAATAATAACCTACATGATATTATTTGAAGAACTTTTCTATATCACGTTGTGTGAAAGTACTGCTATGTAGTACCACATACAGCCAGGTGAGAGTCGCACAGTGCACAAAATGCATGAACAGTCATGCAGGTCCACCAGGTGACAGAAGAATGTAATTTTCTCCCTTCCACCATACAGGGAGATTGATATATATATATATATATATAAGTAAAGTACCTCCGTCACGCCAAGTGGCGTATAGGGAATATGGTGTTAGTGACCATAAATTTGACAGACCTTCAGCACATGATTTTTGGGGTAATATGGTCGGTATTACGTCCGTGCCGCTTCACTTTCCCCCCAAAAAATCCAATACCCATTAAAGGCTGGGTGAACCCCGGAGGCCGTCGGTTGAGATCGAACCCTACCCCTTGTCCTTTGTAGTCCAGTTCACTAACCACTGAGCTATCGCAGCTCCCTTATATATATATATATATTCCCTTGATTTGAACATCAAATATTATTAACAAACCCAGTCATAATAATACATTATAATATAAATCTATTTTTTGGACCGACACATCCGTCTTTAGCATGAAGATGGTTTCTTAACGTTTCCTTGCCAACGGTTATTACGAGCTTCTTTATTCGACATTTAACTGCCGTGGGATCTCTGACGCGCATGATTGCCCACCTGAAGCCTGGCTACTGCCGTGGGATCTCTAACGTGCTAGAATGCCCACCTGAAGCTTGGCTACTACCGTGGGATCTCTAACGCGCATGAATGCCCACCTGATCCCTGGCTACTGCCGTGGGATCTCTAACGCGCATGAATGCCCACCTGATCCCTGGCTACTGCCGTCAGTCACGAGGATCAGATCGCACTATTCAGAGAGGACTAGACATCAGATCGCACTATCTAGAGAAGTCTAAACGTCAGATCGCACTATCCAGAGATGACTAGACATCAGATCACACTATCCAGAGAGGACTAGACATTAGATCGCACTATCCAGAGAGGACTAGACATTAGAACGCACTATCCAGGGATGACTAGACATCAGAATGCACTAACCAGAGAGGACTTGACATTAGATCGCACAATCCAGAAATGACTAAACATCAGATAGCACTATCTAGAGAAGCCTAGACATCAGATCGTATTATCTATAGAGGATTAGACATCAGATCGCACTATCTAGAGCGAACTAGACATCAGATCACACTATCCCGAGAGACCAAGAGATTAAATCGCACTATCCATAGAAAAAGGCAGACCAAAGCCATTAATAAGTCAAGAATTCCAAGTGAATATTTCCAACCGACTAAACGGGAATCGAACCATGGTTTTCTCTTTCCAGAGACCGTTGTCGTATCTCTAGAACCACCCACCTCCACACATAAGTCGTGATTTAAGTCATAATTATACATGTTACAAGCAAACCATACACATTCTTCTCCTGATATGTTATATTGATAAATGCTACAAGAAAACCATTTCTTCAATTCAAACGTTATAATAATAAATCCTTACACCTCTTCTACCTTGCTTAAGTTTAAATCTCGAAACCCAACAGGTTACTTAGCCTGTTCATTTTTTTTATATTTTTATTTGACTAAAATAATACACACCGCATTTAACAAAAAAAAAAAAAAAAAAAAAGGGGACACGACCTAGTAACGCGTCTAGCGATTTCTGCGGTATTTACATGGTTACGTCCCTGCATTATTATTGCAATAATGCCAAACTTACTTAAATGCTTGTCTAATCGTTGTCATGGCATAGATTCAGGACAGATGTCTCGATCTTTTTGTCTGACTAAAAAAAAAGGTATCATATTTATAAAAAAAAAAAAAAGAGACACGACTTAGTAACGCTTCTCGTGATTCCTGAGGTATTTACATTGTTACTTCCCTACAATAAAATATTATTAAAATGTATTGATAACGTTACTGGAGAAGCACATTATTCTACAAATGGAAAAAAAGGAAAACATTCATCACAGTGACAGCCAGCAAATGTATTTTCTGTGAAAAGAAGAAAGTTCACCAAGGTAAAAATATAAATATTTCAGTTTGAATGGCCTTGAGCTTGCAAGTTGTAAACTCAGCACACCACGATATGGAGATGACTATATCTACTGTAGCCGTTGTGTATCGGTTCATCGTCAGTTTGCCAACCTGCTCGACGGTCAAAAGTCTAACCGAACGTTTGTAACTTCCATAAACCCCAATCGTGTTGATCTTGTCTTGTTTTTGTGTAGCACAAATGTTAACATTAATAAGTCATAACAGACAGAAATAGCAGTTGGCTTCATGACTATGTTATGTTACAATTATCATTACTGCATTACATACAGACTCATTGGTGCTCCCATATTGTCTTTAATTTGTTCATCAGCCTCCAAACACTAACTGTGCCAGATCAGTCTTGGTTGATTATTCTTATCATTTGTCGAGATCACACAGTACAACGTTTTAACGGGTGTTCAATCAGAGTGGATCTGGAAGACTCTAATTGTGATGTTCTGTCTGTGGGGGCGATCAACACACTTAACCTGACAGCCGACTTCATGTGGGAGTCTGGAATCCTACTCTGATTGAGTCCTGATCGCAGAGAGAGAGAGAGAGAGAGAGAGAGAGAGAGAGAGAGAGAGAGATTTGTCGAGATAATAATTCTTTTCTTGAGAGACCAATCTTTACCACCAGTTTACACAGTCTAGAGAGCGATCTAGTGCCACCTGTTTCACCGTCCTTCCTTCCATCCATTTCTCTAAGGCGGTTAACAATATATGCCTTATACATTGGTGGTCTATCTGCTGTGATCGTTGAGAAAGTGAATATTAACCCTCATGAAACATAGACAGATGTGTGTCACCTGTTTCAGCGTCCTTCTTTCCACCGATCTCTCTGAAGTTGTTAATGATATCCGCTTTATAATTTGGTTGTCCATCAACTATGATTGCCGAACCGACCAATCTTTTTTGTTCTATCGTTGCACATCAGCGTGACTATGGAGAAACTAGAACGTTGCGCTGTAGAGCATTGACCTTAGAATTGATCTCAGTCTGTAGCCGTGAGGAGGCAGAGATCACGAGAAACGAGAACGTTACGCTGTAGAGTCTTGACCTTAGAATTGATCTCAGTCTGTAGCCGTGAGGAGGCAGAGATCACGAGAAACGAGAACGTTACGCTGTAGAGTCTTGACCTTAGAATTGATCTCAGTCTGTAGCCGTGAGGAGGCAGAGATCACGAGAAATGAGAACGTTACGCTGTAGAGTCTTGACCTTAGAATTGATCTCAGTCTGTAGCCGTGAGGAGGCAGAGATCACGAGAAATGAGAACGTTACGCTGTAGAGTCTTGACCTTAGAATTGATCTCAGTCTGTAGCCGTGAGGAGGCAGAGATCACGAGAAACGAGAACGTTACGCTGTAGAGCATTGACCTTAGAATTGATCTCAGTCTGTAGCCGTGAGGAGGCAGAGATCACGAGAAACGAGAACGTTACGCTGTAGAGTCTTGACCTTAGAATTGATCTCAGTCTGTAGCCGTGAGGAGGCAGAGATGACGAGAAATGAGAACGTTACGCTGTAGAGCATTGACCTTAGAATTGATCTCAGTCTGTAGCCGTGAGGAGGCAGAGATCACGAGAAATGAGAACGTTACGCTGTAGAGTCTTGACCTTAGAATTGATATCAGTCTGTAGCCGTGAGGAGGCAGAGATCACGAGAAATGAGAACGTTACGCTGTAGAGTCTTGACCTTAGAATTGATCTCAGTCTGTAGCCGTGAGGAGGCAGAGATCACGAGAAATGAGCAGGACGAGGAGTAAAAGGGCGACGATACTTGGACTCCAGAATCAAAACAACTGAGAGACTATCAATTGATCAAAGAGAGATCAATTACGTCCAGACAGATTGCAAAAGACAACAAAGTCTCCTCAAAATAAGTCTCCTGAAATAAACTATTCACCTCATACAAGTTGTATTGATATAAACCCTTCACCTGATGCAAATTGTATTGATATAAACTCTTCCTGATACAAATTGTATTGATATAAACTCTTCACCTGATACAAATTGTATTGATATAAACTCTTCCTGATACAAATTGTATTGATATAAACTCTTCACCTGATACAAATTGTATTGATATAAAATCTTCACCCTGATATAAATTGAATTGATATAAAATCTTCCTGATGCAAGTTGTATTGCTATAAAATCTTCCTGATACAAATTGTATTGATATAAAATATTCACATGATACAAATTGTATTGATATAAAATATTCACCTGATACAAATTGTATTGATATAAAATATTCACCTGATACAAATTGTATTGATATAAAATATTCACCTGATACAAATTGTATTGATATAAAATATTCACCTGATACAAATTGTATTGATATAAAATCTTCCTGATACGAATTGTATTGATATAAACTCTTCACCTGATACAAATTGTATTGATATAAACTCTTCACCTGATACAAATTGTATTGATATAAACTCTTCACCTGATACAAATTGTATTGATATAACTATTCACCTGATGCAAATTGTATTGATATAAACTCTTTACCTGATACAAATTGTATTGATATAAAATCTTCCTGATACAAATTGTCTTGATATAAAATCTTCCTGATACAAATTGTGTTGATATAAACTTCCTGATACAAATTGTATTGATATAAAATCTCCCTGATACAAATTGCATTGATATAAAATCTTCACCTGATACAAATTGTATTGATATAAACTCTTCACCTGATACAAATTGTATTGTTATAAACTCTTCACCTGATACAAATTGTATTGATATAAACTCTTCACCTGATACAAATTGTATTGTTATAAACTCTGCACCTCATACAAATTGTATTGATATAAACTCTTCACCTGATACAAATTGTATTGATATAAACTCTTCACCTGATACAAATTGTATTGATATAAACTCTTCACCTGATACAAATTGTATTGATATAAACTCTTCACCTGATACAAATTGTATTGATATAAACTCTTCACCTGATACAAATTGTATTGATATAAACTCTGCACCTCATACAAATTGTAATGATATAAACTCTTTCTATCTATCTATCTATTGAACCTTCGAGCCGTAACCGGCCCATAGGGCGTAGACCAAGATACACCTTCTCCTATATGAATTTTTGTTCTAGCAGTTTTCTTTAAAGATATTTTATCAAATCTCGCCATCTGTCTCTGTTCTGTGCAAGCAGTTCTATCTCATTGAGGGAGCCGATTCCTGCTGCTCTTGCCTCTCTCATCAATGTTCTTCTCAGTGTCTCCCTGGGTCTTCCTCTTTTTCTTTTACCTGTTGTTTCCCATATGAGGGCTTGCTTTGCTATTCGATTATTATCTCTTCTCATCACATGTCCAACGTATGACCATCGTCTTTTCTTTATTACTGAAGATATTAGTGGTTGATTGGCGATTTCTCTAATTTCCTCGTTTGTTTTGAATTCGTTCCATTCTATACCAAGTATTTTCCTTAGACATTTATTTTCGAATGCGTTCAACTTTGTTTCTATGTCTCTTGTTGTTTTCCAGCTTTCACACGCATACGTAAGGGTTGATAGTACATTTGATTTGAATAGCCTAAGTTTTGTGTTTGTGCTAATGAGTTTTGATTTCCACAACTTTTCAAGGCTTCTGAAAGACATTGCTGCTTTAGCCAGTCTGATTCTAATTTCTTTGCTCGTATCCCCTTCTCGATCAATATGACTTCCAAGATAGATAAAGTGATCGATCTCTTCTACTGGTTTGTTTTCCATGTATATTTTGTCACTTGTTGGAATTAAACTTTTCATGACTTTAGTCTTTTCATGATTGACCTCAAGCCCAATTTTGCTGGCTATTGATAATAGTTCATTTGTGTTTTCCTGCATCGTTTTTATCTGACTGCTGATGAGAACTATGTCATCAGCAAAGTCGAGGTCCTCCAAATGGTCTCCTTGTATCCATTCGATGCCTTTATTACCAGTGCAGCATTTCTTCATTATGAAGTCCATAACAATTCCAAATAACAAAGGCGATAAAATACATCCTTGTTTAACCCCAGTTTCTATTGGGAAACATTCGCTCAGTCCTTCCTCTGTTCGAACTGCACATGTGTAACCATCATACATGTCTTTGATAATATTTATGATTTTTGATGGTAAACCATATTGCTTCAGAATTTTCCACAAAGAATCTCTATGAATACTATCAAATGCTTTTTTGAAGTCGATGAAGTTAAGTACAAAAGGTTTTTGCTTTTCAATGTGTTCCTCCAATATAAGTCGTAGAGTAAAAATGTGGTCAAGACAGCTTCTCCCTTTTCTAAACCCAGCCTGTTCTTCACGCATTACTGTATCTATTGAATCCTTTATTCTATTTAGGATGATTTTACAGAATAACTTTGAGGCAACTGACAAAAGTGTCACGCCTCTCCAGTTGTTACAATCTCTAAGATTGCCCTTTTTTGGGATCTTAACAATGATTCCTTTTTTCCATTTATGAGGCGTCTTCTCTGTTTTCCAAATGATGTTGAACATTTTTTGGAGATGTATTAAATTATGGCTATCAATTGCCTTGAGGATCTCAGCTGTTAACTTATCTTCTCCAGCAGCCTTGTTATTGGTCATTAGCTTTAAGGTGGTTTCTATTTCACTCAAGGTGAAGTCATCTAAATTTACATCTAATTCTGTTGCTGGTGTTTCAGCTTCAAAATCTATTAAACTGTGAGGTAGTGGACGGTTAAGAATTTCTTTGAAGTGTTCCGCCCAACGGGCTTTTATGTCTGCGCTTGTTGTTAGCATTAATCCAGATTTGTCTAGAATTGGTGTTCCACTGGATGTATAGGTGTTTGTCAGCATCTTTTGTACAGTATAGAGAGTTCTGCTGTCTCCTGTAATTGCAGCTGTCTCTGCTTTCTCTGCCAAGTTGTCTATATAAGCTCTTGTATCTCTTCTTGCCGAACTTTTCACTTTTTTGTCTAATTCTTTGTATGTTGCTTTTGCCAGAACCTTTCCAAGATCTGTCTTTACATTAGTCACGGCTCTCTTTGCTTCTCTTCTTTCTTTGATGTATTTCCATGTGGTGTCTGAGATCCAAGCTCGTTTTTCCATTTTCTTCAGTCCAGCACTTGCTTCTGCTGCTGTCATTAGTATTTTGCTCTGTGAGTCCCACATTTCATTGATATCTAAGTCTATTTCACCGAGTGCTGAATAACAATTACTTAGCTCTATGTTAAACTTTTCCTTTATGGCTTCATCTTTCAGTTTATGACTATCAATTTTATGTGTAATTGACCTCTTCTGTTGCTTTCTAAATTTTAATCTTATTTTCCCAATGCACAAGTTGTGGTCACTATTAACATCAGCACCTCTGTAAGCTCTTACATCTATTAATGATGATCTGAATTGTTGTTTAATACATAGGTGGTCAATTTGATTTGAGGTTCTATCATCAGGAGATATCCATGTTGTTTTGTGAATATTTTTGTGTGGAAATAATGTCCCACCTATAACTAAATTTTCTATTAAACATAATTCTATTAATCTTTCTCCATTCTGACTTGTTGTATTACAGCCTTCTCTCCCCATCACATGTTCCACTCCTGCGTTATCTTGTCCTACTTTGGCGTTGAAGTCTCCCATTACAATTAAAAGATCGTGTTTTGGTATTTTGTTTATAAGTTGTTGCAGTTGGTTATAAAAATCGTCCTTAACTTCATCATCAGCTTCGTTAGTAGGCGCATAACATTGAATAATTGAAAGTCTTCCATGTTTTGTTTTGTATCGTGTTCGTATCAGACGGCTGTTTACCGGTTCCCATTCTAATAAACTTCTTGCAGCTTTGTCTGTCATCATTATGCCTACTCCTTCACGGTGTTTTCCATCTTCCCTTCCAGAAAAAACTACTATTTTATTATCAATAGATCTCCTACCTGTTCCAAGCCAGCGCATTTCGCTTAATCCTAAAATATCTAGATCGTATCTGTCCATCTCGCTCGCGACCTGTGCATGTTTCGTCGAAGCGGCCATTGTTCGCACATTCCAGAATCCTATTTTGGTTGTTGTTTTGGGGCCGAAAAAACTATCACTACTATCTACTGCTAATTTACACATTCTGTATCAGGTCTACGTTTCATTAACAACATTAACTCTTTACCTGATACAAATTGTATTGATATAAACTCTTCACCTGATACAAATTGTATTGATATAAACTCTTCACCTGATACAAATTGTATTGATATAAACTCTTCACCTGATACAAATTGTATTGATATAAACTCTTCACCTGATACAAATTGTACAAATAATTGATATAAACTCTTCACCTGATACAAATTGTATTGATATAAACTCTTCACCTGATACAAATTGTATTGATATAAACTCTTCACCTGATACAAATTGTATTGATATAAACTCTTTACCTGATACAAATTGTCTTGATATAAAATCTTCCTGATACAAATTGTCTTGATATAAAATCTTCCTGATACAAATTGTATTGATATAAACTTCCTGATACAAATTGTATTGATATAAAATCTCCCTGATACAAATTGCATTGATATAAAATCTTCACCTGATACAAATTGTATTGATATAAACTCTTCACCTGATACAAATTGTATTGATATAAACTCTTCACCTGATACAAATTGCATTGATATAAAATCTCCCTGATACAAATTGTATTGATATAAAATCTTCACCTGATACAAATTGTATTGATATAAAATCTCCCTGATACAAATTGCATTGATATAAACTCTTCACCTGATACAAATTGTATTGATATAAACTCTGCACCTCATACAAATTGTATTGATATAAACTCTTTACCTGATACAAATTGTATTGATATAAACTCTTCACCTGATACAAATTGTATTGATATAAACTCTTCACCTGATACAAATTGTATTGATATAAACTCTTCACCTGATACAAATTGTATTGATATAAACTCTTTACCTGATACAAATTGTCTTGATATAAAATCTTCCTGATACAAATTGTCTTGATATAAAATCTTCCTGATACAAATTGTATTGATATAAACTTCCTGATACAAATTGTATTGATATAAAATCTCCCTGATACAAATTGCATTGATATAAAATCTTCACCTGATACAAATTGTATTGATATAAACTCTTCACCTGATACAAATTGTATTGATATAAACTCTTCACCTGATATAAATTGCATTGATATAAAATCTCCCTGATACAAATTGCATTGATATAAAATCTTCACCTGATACAAATTGTATTGATATAAAATCTCCCTGATACAAATTGCATTGATATAAAATCTTCACCTGATACAAGTCATTTCCTGCGAACCTCCGTCTTTCCTGATCAACATCATCGAGTTAAGAATAATGACATGACTGTAACCGTGTAACTCTAACCAGATATAGACATTTGTCACTGCCACGTGGAGCATGTATTTGCTGATCAACGCCATCGAATCACTAATCATAAGCAATTAAGTATAATCACGTGAATTTTAACCAAAATAAGACATTTGCCACGGCAGTATTTCCATCCTAGTACTGGCTGCAGAGCTTAAGATTCATTATCTTCATGAATAGTTAAGCCAATAGAACGTGCAGTAGGCGCACATTGACACATATAGTGGCTCACTACAGAACCGTCCATCTAGATCACGAAGTCAATGTCATTGTAATGTTCAGATCAGTGTATTAACATCTGCATAAACCACAAAAGGTATCACTTCTCTGCATCCTCTGTCAAGTATTGTAATTAAATAAGAGAAATAGAGAACCCTGAACGCACATGTTCCCATTCTGTCCCAGGTTCCCATTCTGCCCCCCGTTCCCATTCTGTCCCAATTTCCAATTCTGTCCCACGTTCCCATTCTGTCCATGCTCCGATTATGTCCCAGATTCCTGTTCTATCTCACGTTCCCATTCTGTCATAGGTTCCAATTCTGTCCCACTTTCTCATTCTGTCCCACGTTCCCATTCTGTTCCAGGTTCCAATTCTGACCCACGTTCCCATTATATCCAAGGTTCCTATTCTGTCCCACGTCCCCATTATGTCCCAAGTTTCCATTTTCTATCAGGTTCCCATTATGTCCAACGTTCCCATTCTGTCGCAGGTTATAATTCTCTCACAAGTTCCAATTCTGTCTAGGTTCAGATTCTATTCCAGATTCCCATTCTGTCCCAGGTTCCCATTCTAATCCAGATTCCCATTCTGTCCCATAATCCTATTCTATCTCAGATTCCCATCCATTCTGTACCAGATTCCAATTCTATCCAACGTTCCAATTCTAACCCACATTCCCATTCCATCCTATATTCTCATTCTATCCCAAATTCCCATTATGACCCAGATTCCCATTATGTCACAGATTCTCATTCTATCCCAAATTCCCATTATGTCCCAGATTCCCATTCTGTCCCACATTCCCATTCTGTCCCAGATTCTCATTCTATCCCACATTCCCATTCTGTCGCAGATTCCCATTCTAACCAAGATTTCCATTCTGTCCCAGATTCCCATTATGTCCCAGATTCCCATTCTGTCCCACATTCCCATTCTATCCCAGATTCCCATTCTGTCCCAGGTTCCCATTCTATCCAAGGTTCCCATTCTATCCCAGATTCCCATTCTGTCCAAGGTTCTCATTCTATCCCAGATTCCCATTCTATCCCAGATTCCTATTATATTCCAGATTCCCATTCTATCCCAGATTCACATTCTGTCCAAGGAACCCCATTCTATCCCAGATTCCGATTCTGTCCAAGGTACTAATTCTATCCCAGATTCCCATTCTGTCCCAGATTCTCATTCTGCCCATGGTTATCATTCTGTCTTAGATTCCCATTCTGTCCCAGATTCTCATTCTGTCCAAGGTTCCCATTCTATCCCAGATTCCCATTCTATCCCAGATTCCCATTCTATCCCAGATTACCATTCTGTTCAAGGTTCCCATTCTATCGCAGATTCCCATTCTATCCCAGATTCCCATTCTATCCCTTATTCCCATTCTATCCCAGATTACTATTCAGTCCAAGGTTCCCATTCTATCCCAGATTCCCATTCTATCCCAGATTACCATTCTGTCCAAGGTCCCCATCCTATCCCAGATCCCCATTCTATCCCAGATTCCCATTCTATCACAGATTTCCATTCTATCCCAGATTCCCATTCTGTCCAATGTCCCCATTCTATCCCAGATTCCCATTCTATCCCAGATTCCTATTATATTCCAGATTCCCATTCTATCCCAGATTCACATTCTGTCCAAGGAACCCCATTCTATCCCAGATTCCGATTCTGTCCAAGGTACTAATTCTATCCCAGATTCCCATTCTGTCCCAGATTCTCATTCTGCCCATGGTTATCATTCTGTCTTAGATTCCCATTCTGTCCCAGATTCTCATTCTGTCCAAGGTTCCCATTCTATCCCAGATTCCCATTCTATCCCAGATTCCCATTCTATCCCAGATTACCATTCTGTTCAAGGTTCCCATTCTATCGCAGATTCCCATTCTATCCCAGATTCCCATTCTATCCCTTATTCCCATTCTATCCCAGATTACTATTCAGTCCAAGGTTCCCATTCTATCCCAGATTCCCATTCTATCCCAGATTACCATTCTGTCCAAGGTCCCCATCCTATCCCAGATCCCCATTCTATCCCAGATTCCCATTCTATCACAGATTTCCATTCTATCCCAGATTCCCATTCTGTCCAATGTCCCCATTCTATCCCAGATTCCCATTCTATCCCAGATTCCCATTCTGTTCCAGGTTTCCGGTGTCTCCTACGTTGCTCGTTTGTCCCAGATGTAATGTTAGTCCACAAACAACTCTCTGATTCTACAATAGTGTTCTATTTCAATTATAATTTGCCAGTTCAGAAATCAGTTCTAATTTGCCAGTTCAGAAATCAGTTCTAATTTGCCAGTTCAGAAATCAGTTCTAATTTGCCAGTCGGTCAAGACAATAAACCGATCTTCTACCCAGAGAAGTGTTGAAACCATTATCATTGTTTTACCGGAATTGACCGAGCAGTGGGAGTTGTACTCGTGGTTGGAATAAAAATACTCCCACGTTCGACCCAGCCGTTGGAAGAAATGGGTACCATGGTAGCACTGTGGGAAGGTGAGGAATGTCGTCTAGCATTGAGAGCTTTCATGCTTGAAGCGACACTATACAGAAGTGTTCGGAGACTTCTGGATAGGCAGCAGAACATGTATGGGTGAAAGTTAGCGTGCTAAGACGCCGATTCATGTCTCGTATTTTAACTTTGCCTTACCGTTAAGATCGTATTGTGGATGAGATCATTACTGAATTAGTAGTAGTACTATTAGTAGTAGTAGTAGTAGTAGTGGTAGTAGTAGTAGTAGTAGTAGTAGTAGTGGTAGTAGTAGTAGTAGTAGTAGTAGTAGTAGTAGTAGTAGTAGTTGTAGTAGTAGTAGTAGTAGTAGTAGTAGTAGTAGTAGTAGTAGTAGTACTATTAGTAGTAGTAGTAGTAGTAGTAGTAGTGGTAGTAGTAGTAGTAGTAGTAGTAGTAGTAGTAGTAGTAGTAGTAGTAGTAGTAGTAGTAGTAGTATTAGTAGTAGTGGTAGTAGTAGTAGTAGTAGTAGTAGTGGTAGTAGTATTATTAGTAGTAGTAGTAGTAGTAGTAGTATTAGTAGTAGTGGTAGTAGTAGTAGTAGTCGGAGACTTCTGGATAGGCAGCACAACATGTATGGGTGAAAGTTAGCGTCATAAGACGCCGATTCATGACTCGTATTTTAACTTTGCCTTACCGTTAAGATCGTATTGTGGATAAGATCATTACTGAATTAGTAGTATTAGTACTAGTAGTAGCAGTAGTAGTAGTAGTAGTATTAGTAGTAGTGGTAGTAGTAGTAGTAGTAGTAGTAGTGGTATTAGTAGTAGTAGTAGTAGTAGTAGTAGTAGTAGTATTAGTAGTAGTAGTAGTGGTATTAGTATTATTAGTAGTAGTAGTATTAGTAGTAGTAGTAGTAGTAGTATTAGTAGTAGTAGTAGTAGTAGTAGTAGTATTAGTAGTAGTAGTAGTAGTAGTATTAGTAGTAGTAGTAGTAGTAGTATTAGTAGTAGTAGTAGTAGTAGTAGTTTGGTAGTAGTAGTAGTAGTAGTATTAGTAGTAGTAGTAGTAGTAGTAGTATTAGTACTAGTAGTAGAAGTAGTATTAGTAGTAGTAGTATTAGTAGTAGTGGTAGTAGTAGTAGTAGTAGTAGTAGTAGTGGTATTAGTAGTAGTAGTAGTAGTATTAGTAGTAGTGGTATTAGTATTATTAGTAGTAGTAGTATTAGTAGTAGTGGTAGTAGTAGTAGTAGTAGTAGTAGTATTAGTAGTAGTAGTAGTAGTAGTGGTATTATTATTAGTAGTAGTACTAGTAGTAGTAGTAGTAGTAGTAGTAGTAGTACTAGTAGTAGTGGTAGTAGTAGTAGTAGTAGTAGTAGTGGTATTAGTATTAGTAGTAGTACTAGTAGTAGTAGTAGTAGTATTAGTAGTATTAGTAGTAGTGGTAGTAGTAGTAGTAGTAGTAGTGGTATTAGTAGTAGTAATAGTAGTAGTAGTAGTCGTAGTAGTACTAGTAGTAATAGTAGTAGTAGTAGTAGTAGTAGTAGTAGTAGTAGTAGTAGTAGTAGTAGTAGTAGTAGCCTCCGTCAGTCCTAGTTGACTATTGATTTTTCATCGCCCCCAGAAATGTTATTTTTTCTTTTCTTTCACCGTGTATTCTCTTTCTCTATGAATCTGTCTGCTTCTTGTTTAAGGTGAACCTTTAGAGTGTGCTTCCAGAGACCGCGGTCTGCAGCCTTTACTTCTCATGCTGCAGGGTTTTTGTTCAGAATTACTGAAGTAGAAGGGAAATAAACATCCATATACAATCATAGTCTTCCACTAGGATTGTGAGGAAAAGTGTACAAGAGACAGACTAAAACCGCTAGTCACACAACAATGGCGAGAGGTGAACTCTCTAGGTCAAATGTTTGGTAGTTTGAAAGGTCGACCACATACCGAGCATTGAGAAGATGGTTTATCGTTTTTAGAATGTCAGAGTTGAGATACGTCGTCACATAGATGGATAATGATGATTGTCTCATTACAATTTACAACATTGCTTTCGCAAATATCATTATGTTGTACAGGTTTCCCTATAAAATCAATGGCATTTCCTTCATTTTGTCGCAAAAACCGTCGGCCCGAGTTCTAGTGACAGCTTAAGTTGACTTGCATTCTTGAGGCTACTATCAAACTATGACGTTTTTATGGCTTTCTCTTTTGGCATGTGTAACATTCCTTGTCATTGGAGGTGAGTACACGACAATTATAAGACACATACTGATATTGTTATTGTTGTATCAAGGAGTGTAACTGACTGACTAGCTATCGCTGTATCAGTGAGAGTAGCCGACTGACTATCGCTTCATCAGTGATAGTTGCTGTCTGACTAGATATCACTTCTTCAGTGATAGTTGCTGTCTGACTAGATATCGCTTCATCAGTGATAGTTGCTGACTGACTAGATATCGCTTCATCAGTGATAATTGCTGTCTGACTAGATATCGCTTCATCAGTGATAGTTGCTGTCTGACTAGATATCGCTGCATTAGTGAGAGTAGCAAACTGATTAGCTATCAATGCATCAGTGAAAGTCAGTAGCAGACTGACCTGCCATCACTTCATCAGTGAAAGTCAGTAGCAGACTGACCTGCCATCACTTCATCAGTGAAAGTCAGTAGCAGACTGACTAGCCATCACTTCATCAATGAGATTCAGTAGTAGACTGACTAGCCATCACTTCATCAATGAGATTCAGTAGTAGACCGACTAGCCATCACTTCATCAATGAGATTCAGTAGTAGACTGACTAGCCATCACTTCATCAATGAGATTCAGTAGTAGACTGACTAGCCATCACTTCATCAATGAGATTCAGTAGTAGACTGACTAGCCATCACTTCATCAATGAGATTCAGTAGTAGACTGACTAGCCATCACTTCATCAATGAGATTCAGTAGTAGACTGACTAGCCATCACTTCATCAATGAGATTCAGTAGTAGACTGACTAGCCATCACTTCATCAATGAGATTCAGTAGTAGACTGACTAGCCATCACTTCATCAATGAGATTCAGTAGTAGACTGACTAGCCATCACTTCATCAATGATATTCAGGAGCAGACTGAATAGCTTCTTTGATTTAAACCATGAAGTTAGTGACTCATTATCTATGCTTAATATGGCTTCTTTTGTCCCACTGTTTTTCTTGAATCCAAATTGTTGCTCCTCTAATTCAGTATTGATTTTATTCTGAATCCTTCCCTGTATAACTTTTAGTAACATTTTTGTTACCTGGCCAACAATTATTATTTTCTATTTGTTTTTAAACAATTAACTTTTTTGAATTATGAAAATAAACACATGAACATATCACCCGTTCTCTTGCCTCTCTCCAGCAACTTAAATGTTAAAGAACTACACACCAATATACTTATCATCATCATCATCGTGTGCCCTCTCCGCAGCGAAGGTTGGCTACCATGGATCGCCATTCTACTCTGTTTCTTGCTTTGATGGTGCAGGCTGACATATATTGACTTGTCCATCTTTTGATGTTACTCGTCCATGTTAGTCTTGGTCTGCCTCTGCCTCTTTTGCCTTGTATTTTTCCTTCCAATATTACTTTTAGTAGGCTGTTGTGTCTTTTAACATGCCCCAAAAATTTAATTTGTCTTGTCTTTATTGTGTTCAGCAGTTCTCTTTTTATTTTCAGTTGTTTTAAAACTTCATCGTTTGTTATCGTTTGTTTCCATCCAATTCTATCTATTCTTCTATAAATCCACATTTCAAAGGCTTCAATTTTGTGTTCTGTTTTCTTGTCTAATGTCCATGTTTCTGCACCATACAGGAATATTGAGAAGATGTAACATTTTGCCATTCTTAGTTTCAGCCCTGCTGATATTTGTTTTGTTGTTAGTATATTTTTCATGGCATTAAAATTACTTTTTGCCATACCTATTCTTTTGTTTATTTCAGTTTTGCATTTTCCATCATTGGTTATAGTATGTCCCAGGTAGTTGTAACTCTGGACTGTCTCCAGATGTATTCCCTCAACTGTCTTATTTAACTGTAGGTCTTGAGAATTTTCTTTGTTTATGATCATAGTTTTAGTCCTTTTGATATTCATTTCTAGCCCATATTTTTTGCTCGTTATGTTTATCACATTAAGCAATTGTTGTAGGTCTTTAGGATTTTCTGCTAGTAGAACAGTATCATCAGCATATCTCAGGTTATTGATTATCTTTCCATTAATGTTTAGACATGATATCTCTGAATTGTTTTAAAAGATTTGCTCAGTGTATAGATTGAACAAGCTTGGTGATAGGATGCATCCTTGTCTTACACCTCTTTTTATGTCCATGGGTGTAGAGTTCTCCTTGCTGTTTGCTCCCAGTACAAATTACATATTAGTCGTATGTCTGTGTCGTCTAGATTTATACCCTTTAGGCAGTCTATAAGTTGGTTATGGTGTATTCTATCGAAAGCTTTGGTGTAGTCTATAAAGCAGGCATATATTGGTTTGTTTACTTCTGTGTACTTTTCAATCAATGTTCTCATGCTGCATATGACTTCTTTTGTCCCACTGTTTTTCTTGAATCCAAATTGTTGCTCCTCTAATTCAGTATTGATTTTATTCTGAATCCTTCCCTGTATAACTTTTATTAAAATTTTTGTTACCTGGCTCATTAGGCTTATTGTTCTGAGGTCACTGCATTCAACTGCACCATTCTTTTTAGGCAATGCAATGAAAGTTGATGTTTTTAGATCGTTTGGTATGTATCATGTATGGTATATGTCATTGCATATGTCTGTGATCACTTCGACGCCAAACTCTTCTAGAGCCTGTATCATCTCTATCTGTATATTGTCAGGCCCTGCTGATTTTACCTTTTTCATTGTTTTTATGGCTTTTTCTACTTCGGATTTCAGGATTGTATAGTTGTATGTACATTTTATGTCTGGCTTTTTGTCCCTTTCGTCATGAAATAATTCTGTTATATATTCTTGCCATCTATCTATTATATCTTTGTTGTCTGATAGCATTCTTCCCTCTTTGTTTGCTTTACATCCGATTCCTGCAGATTTTTTGTCTTTATTCGTCATTCTCTTTATTTCTGTGTGCATCTCTCTTAGGTTTTGTTTACTTTCCATAGTTTCGATTTCTAGACATCTTTGGTTGAGCCAGTCTTCTTTTGCCTTTTTGCACATTCTCCGTATTTCATTGTCTATATCCTTGTATCTGGCAGTGTTTTTCGCTTGTCTTCTTTCTTTCATTTTTTCTAATATTTTGTCCGTTATCCATTTTTTATATTTGTTACTTTCCTTTTTGGGCAAGGTGTTGCAGGATTCTTGCATGCTTCTCTGCTCCCTTCTTGTAGCTGCTGCCACACGATTCTGATGTCTCATTAACTTGGACATCATTCACGAACAATGTCAGATGAACATTCCATAGATCTGGCTCTGCTGATGAAGTGCTTGGTGCACCAGTTGTATCAATTATACAGGAGGCTCCTGATCTGTGGTCATTAATATCACAGACGGCATATGATGTTGTTATATTCAGTATTTCTTTCTGGGGTGTAAATATGTGGCACACACATGGAGAGTGGTTTGTGGTCACAGTAATCCCATTAAAGGCAATTCTAGGGTAGCATGGCATAGCTGTTTCAGAACAGCACAAGCCTATGATTTTTTCTGTGTTCGCTATAAAGCTGCTGCTGCTACACAATCCTGACCAATTATAGGTGTGGTCATTATTCACTTGCAATGACAAATGCTTTGTTTACATCATAAACCTCTGGAAGCGAATCATTTTTGGGACTAATAATACAATTTATTCTTCCATCGGGGATATCTTAATTGAGTCCCTCCCAAAGAAAGGTCTTCTAAGGACCTAACTTGTGCAAACGGATGGCATTGGCAGGGATCATTTTAAATCTATGAAGTGGGCTAATTTTGTGTTTAACTCAAAAGCATATGGTCTTATATTTACCTTTTCCTACTTTAGCGTTCATGTCACCCATTATAATCAAGATGTCTGATGATTTCACTTGCTTCATAACTGTGTTTAGATCTTCATAGTATGCCTCTATTTGTTCATCTGTATAGTCTTGAGTAGGTGCGTATGTCTGTAATATTGCTATGTCGAATGGTTTTGCCTTCATTTTTATTAGTATATTCCTATCAGTATATGTCAATTGAGTATTTATATATTTTTGTAGCTCTCGTTTTATTAGAATGCTTACTCCTCTTTGATGTTCTTTTGTGTTTCCTGAATATATAAATGTATATTTATCGTCTTGTATGTATCCACTTTCCTTCCATCTTGTTTCCGAGATTCCTAAGATATCTATGTTTAGTCGTTCTGCTTCTACCATAAGATTTTCTAGTTTTCCTTGTTGGTATAAGGTCCTAACATTCCATGTAGCTATTTTTAATTTCGTTCTTAATACATCATCATCATCATCATGTACCTTGCCGGTTGGCGTAGGCGATCATGTCCCTCCACAATCTTCTATCTACAGTGCATCGTATCAGTTCTGTTGTTGACTGTTTTCCATGCCATGACACCAAGCTATCCAGTATTTTCTCTCTTTGTCGTCCGCGATCTCTCTTTCCTTTTATTTTGCCAGTTGTAACCAAGTATTCCAACTTTCCTCTTCTCATGATGTGCCCAAAAAATGTTGATTGCTTCTTTCTGATGTTTTTTAAGAGCTCCCTTTTTGTGTTGGCCTCTTTGAGAACTTCCTCATTGGTCTTTTTATCTGTCCAGGGAACTTTCAACATTCTTCTGAGAAATCCCATCTCTGTGGCCTCTAACCGTCTTAATACAGTAGTTAGAATTTCTCTCCATGGCTTTCTTTGGATTGTTACGTGATGAGGCTCCAATCTCTTTCACGGTGGTCTGCCATTTTCGCCTTTCGTGTTCTGAAAATGCCTCATGTGTACCACACACTTTGCTGTTTTCGCTTTCTGGGCCATTGATTATTTCAATTAATTCTTCCGCCTCATCCACCGTCGCTTACTTTTCACATACGGGTTGAACACACCCGACTATCGACGCCATTGTTGTCGAACCATGTGCTTGCCTATCGAACCGCGAACACACGACACAAAGAAAGAATAAATCCACTTAAATATCGATAAAGTTCGCAGTCCATCCTCCAGTCAGAAGTAAAACATTACACCAAGTGGGGAATAGCAACACATAAATTCACAACTAGACTGTCTCGTAAATCATTTAAATATCCCAGCAAGAGTCGAATTATAAAAACGACAACACGTAGTCGCCATGACACCGGAAGTGATATAATATACTTATATTTAATGAAAAATTATTACAGGTTAATTCTCTAATCAAGGATAGGAAAGGGAATTATTTAGCATTATAAAAGAGCAGTAGAAGAGCTGGAAAGAAACATTTTAAGAACTGTTGAACATATTGGGCAAACATAATCATCCAAACATATTAACAACAGAGGGAGAAATGCAAGGTAGACGTGAAAAAGAGAGCGATGAAGAAATAATAAAAGCTATCAGATTACAAAAAGATGTTATATTCAAAAGACTAGAAGGAATACTATGAAAGCAGAAATTAACATCAAAGTTTAAAAAAAATAGATAAAACATGAGAGCGAGAAACAATAATTAAAAATAGGAAATAAAGTTACAATATTAAACTACCAAAATCATGACGGTTACATGAGTATACAGAATCAGAGTAATTTCATGTTCTCAAACAGAGTAAGTCCAAAAACATGACGGTTACATGAGTATACAGAATCAGAGTAATTTCATGTTCTCAAACAGAGTAAGTCCAAAAACGTCACGAAGACAGTCTTTCATATTGGCCGCTTGCGCATAATGACATGATGCAAGTGCAGGAAACAATTATTGTCTTAGATCTGTCGACAAATTTCAGGCACATATCAATAGAGAAAGACATGCCTTAAAGACAATGGATGCGAATAGACATTCACAAACTAACAAGCGAGTCATAAAACGTGATGCAGACTAAGACATTCACAAACTAACAAGCGAGTCATGAAACATGATGCAGACTAAGACATTCACAAACTAACAAGCGAGTCATGAAACATGATGCAGACTAAGACATTCACAAACTAACAAGCGAGTCATAAAACGTGATGCAGACTAAGACATTCACAAACTAACAAGCGAGCCATAAAATATGATGCAGACTAAGACGTTCACAAACTAACAAGCGAGCCATAAAACATGATGCAGACTAAGACATTCACAAACTAACAAGCGAGCCATAAAACATAATGCAGACTAAGACATTCACAAACTAATAAGCGAGCCATAAAACATGATGCAGACTAAGACATTCACAAACTAACAAGCGAGCCATAAAACATGATGCAGACTAAGACATTCACAAACTAACAAGCGAGCTATAAAACGTACGTGGCTGAAGGTTTGATAATATATGAAGTTACATTGAGCAAGTAATTATGAGGGACGGCAGCAAAGCTGGTGTGAACTATACGAAAGATTTTCACGTATAAATTGTATCCTGATGTTCCGGAAAATGATGCAACAATAATAAACGTTTAGACCTATAAGGTCTTTCTTTCCTTCTTACATTCTTTCTTTCTTTTTTTCTTTCCCTCTGCATTTGGCTTTCGATTCCGTGGGGAAATATGGTTTTCGATTGTTTGCTCTGTTAGTTGCTTCTAAGAAAATACACATCAGAACACCCTCTGTTCTTTCTAAAATCTATTTGTGCGTCGTTTATTTCAGGTTCTAAAATTGGTCTGAACCTCTTCTATATTATTTTGACTTAAGAGTTTACCACTGTGGCTTGATAGGGATATCCTCTTTAATAATTGCCGCCTCTCTTGATACCTTTATTTTCCATAGTGTAATTATGATGGTGTGTTTCCAGGCTTCTGTTACTTCTGTTGTTGCCAAGCTACGTTGACTATTCTCGTTAACCACTCTACTTCTGTTGTTGCCAAGCAACGTTAACTATTCTCGTTAACCATTCTACTTCTGTTGTTGCCAAGCTACGTTAACTATTCTCGTTAACCACTCTACTTCTGTTGTTGCCAAGCTACGATAACTATTCTCGTTAACCATTCTATGTCTGTTGTTGCCAAGCTACGTTAACTATTCTCGTTAACCATTCTATTTCTGTTGTTGCCAAGCTACGTTAACTATTTTCGTTAACCATTCTTAACCATGTTGTTACCAAGCTATGTTAACTATTTTCGTTAACCATGCTACTTCTCTTGTTGCCAAGCTACGTTAAATATTCTCGTTAACCATTCTACTTCTGTTGTTGCCAAGCTACGTTAAATATTCTCTTTAACCATTCTACTTCTGTTGTTGCCAAACTACTTTAAATATTCTCGTTAACCATTCTACTTCTGTTGTTGCCAAGCTACGTTAAATATTCTCTTTAACCATTCTACTTCTGTTGTTGCCAAACTACTTTAAATATTCTCTTTAACCATTCTACTTCTGTTGTTGCCAAACTACTTTAAATATTCTCGTTAACCATTCTACTTCTGTTGTTGCCAAGCTACGTTAAATATTCTCTTTAACCATTCTACTTCTTTTGTTGCCAAGCTACGTTAATTATTCTCGTTAACCATTCTACATGGGATGTTGCCAAGCTACGTTAATTATTCTCGTTAACCATTCTACATGTGGTGTTGCCAAGCTACGTTAACTATTCTCGTTAACCATTCTACTTCTGTTTTTGCAAATCTAAGTTAACTATTCTCATTAACCATTCTACTTCTGTTTTTGCCAAGTTACTTTAACTATTCTCGTTAACCATTCTACTTCTGTTGTTGTCAAGCTACGTTAACTATGCTCCTTAACCATTCTACTTCTGTTGTTGCCAAGCTACGTTAACTATTTTGGTTAACCACCCTACATGTGGTGTTGCCAAGCTACGTTAAATATTCACGTTAACCACCCTACATGTGGTTTTTGCAAGCTACGTTAACTATTCTCCTTAACCATTCAACTCATGATGTTTTTGAGGCTATAATTATCTCTATTGGTAGGTTGTCAGTTACTGGAGCTGCGTTTCGTGGTACATGCCTTGTAGTTTCTGCGATTTTGGCTCTTAGGTTGTTTGTGGATTTGGTTAGCGTGTTTAGAGAGTCTTCAATTATTCTTTCCACCACTGTAGTGATCTTTGTTTGCTATGTACTGGGTGGCCATCTTTGTGACTTGTAAGTTCAGTGTGGTCGTAATTTTTATTTCTTCTTCTCATTGATTGAAACGTTGTGTGGAAATTCTTAGTGACTCCAGCGTAGTCTCCGCTGATCTTCCGATATAAGTCTGTCCAGACTTTTTTTAGTTTTATTTCTGTGACTAATAATTTTACTTCTCTTCTAATTTTATTATATTTATCGTTGATTTCTTATCTAAATTTTGTCCTCAACTAATTCTATAGTTTCTTCTTTTCTTTCGTTACTGCTGTGGTGTTTTCGTTCCACCAGGGTGTACACTTGGGCCCTTCTCTTTGCTTTTTTCTCCAGACTTTATAAATGTTGGTTGCTTGCTTTTGAGAGAAGAAAACCTGTGAACGAGAACAGAAGTCACACATAGAACGGCAGCTATTCAAGCAATTCACTAGAGCGATAGTCAGCAGCTCAAAATGTAGAGTAAGATGTAGATTAAGATGTAGAGCAAGATGTAGAGTAAGATGTAGAGCAAGATGTAGAGTAAGATGTAGATTAAGATGTAGAGTAAGATGTAGATTAAGATGTAGAGTAAGATGTAGAGTAAGATGTAGAGTAAGATGTAGAGTAAGATGTAGAGCAAGATGTAGAGCAAGATGTAGAGTAAGATGTAGAGCAAGATGTAGAGCAAGATGTAGAGCAAGATGTAGACCAGATTGCTTTTCTTTCATACCCACGGATCTTATTGTCTCGTATGGTTCAGGGTCAGACGTTAAAAACAAATAACACCAGGGCTAAAACTAAGAATAGCAAATTGATACATCTTCTCAATATTCCTATATGGTGCAGAAACATGGACATTAGACAAGAAAAACAGAACAGGAATTGAAGCCTTTGAAATGTGGATATATAGAAGAATAGGTAGAATTGGATGGAAAGAAAAGAAAAGAAAACAAATGATGAAGTCTTAAGACAACTAAAAATGAAAAGAGAACTACTAAACACAATTCAAACAAGACAAATGCGATTTTTGGGCCATGTTAAAAGACACAACAGCCTACTAAAAGTAATCCTGGAGGGGAAAATACAAGGTAAAATAGGCAGAGGCAGACCAAGTCTAACATGGACGAGTAACATCAAAAGAGGGACAAACCAGACTATGACAACCTGCACCATCAAAGCAAGAGACAGGGCAGAATGGCGCTCCATGGTAGCCAACCTGCATTGCGGAGATGACACTCGATGATGTTGATGATGATGGTTCAGGACTAGATAGTTGTATATAGAGACAGATAGTTCGCTGATAGTTAAAACAGTACACAGAAGAAGCGAGATAGTTGTATATAGAGACAGATAGTTCGCTGATAGTTAAAACATTACACAGAAGAAGCGAGATAGTTGTATATAGAGACAGATAGTTCGCTGATAGTTAAAACAGTACACAGAAGAAGCGAGATAGTTGTATATAGAGACAGATAGTTCGCTGATAGTTAAAACATTACACAGAAGAAGCGAGATAGTTGTATATAGAGACAGTTAGTTCGCTGATACTTAAAACAGTACACAGAAGAAGCAAGATAGTTGTATATAGAGACAGATAGTTCGCTGATAGTTAAAACAGTACACAGTAGAAGCGAGATAGTTGTATATAGAGACATATAGTTCGCTGATAGTTAAAACAGTACACAGTAGAAGCGAGATAGTTGTATATAGAGACAGATAGTTCGTTGATAGTTAAAACAGTACACAGTAGAAGCGAGATAGTTGTATATAGAGACAGATAGTTCGTTGATAGTTAAAATAGTACACAGTAGAAACGAGATAGTTGTATATAGAGACAGTTAGTTCGCTGATAGTTAAAACAGTACACAGTAGAAGCGAGATAGTTGTATATAGAGACAGATAGTTCGCTGATAGTTAAAACAGTACACAGAAGAAGCGAGATAGTTGTATATAGAGATAGATAGTTCGCTGATAGTTAAAACAGTCCACAGTAGAAGCGAGATAGTTGTATATATAGACAGATAGTTCGCTGATAGTTAAAACAGTACACAGTAGAAGCGAGATAGTTGTATATAGAGACAGATAGTTCGCTGATAGTTAAATCAGCACACAGTAGAAGCGAGATAGTTGTATATAGAGACAGATAGTTCGCTGATAGTTAAAACAGTGCACAGAAGAAGCGAGATAGTTGTATATAGAGACATATAGTTCGCTGATAGTTAAAACAGTACACAGTAGAAGCGAGATAGTTGTATATAGAGACAGATAGTTCGCTGATAGTTAAAACAGTACACAGAAGAAGCGAGATAGTTGTATATAGAGACAGATAGTTCGCTGATAGTTAAAACAGTACACAGTAGAAGCGAGATAGTTGTATATAGAGACAGACAGTTCGCTGATAGTTAAAAAAGTACACAGTAGAAGCGAGATAGTTGTATATAGAGACAGATAGTTCGCTGATAGTTAAAACAGTACACAGAAGAAGCGAGATAGTTGTATATAGAGACAGATAGTTCGCTGATAGTTAAAACAGTACACAGTAGAAGCGAGATAGTTGTATATAGAGACAGATAGTTCGCTGATAGTTAAAACAGTACACAGTAGAAGCGAGATAGTTACTTCCAAGAAAGATGCAGACAGGAGATTCTGTTAGTAGAGCACCTATCAGGATTTACTGAAGATAGAAGTAGAACTAGAATGAACATGAGCCCACTATGTGTGTATGAAGTACATGTTTGTAGTAGTAACAGTGTGTGACTTGTGAAGACAATAAACATAAGGGTTGCAGGACCCATTTAACATCCAATCAAATTCTGAGTTTTTATATATTTGAATCATGTTACTGCTTATGTACATTAAGTAATGACGATACGGAAAGCTATACGGATGGACCTGAAGAGCGACCAGATCAAAGTTATTGCCACTACAATCGAGAGAGACAATGGTGACCCCACACAACGTGATAAGCCCTAACAGCAAATTTTGATTGACGTGACACCACGGCCTTAATCGTATTTGAGAGGTTTTGAGTGCCACAACAATAAGGTCTTCATCAGTAAACATGGGCATTGTAAGAACGCATTTATTTAATTACAAGAAATATGAGAGATATAATATTGATTAAAATTGAACACATCTAATTCGTTATTCGTTACTTGAGCCGTATCGACTGGATACATCACTATGCACTCAAGATGTTAATCGGAAAATATAAACTTCCTAGGCATGGTCACGTGCGCTATAAAATATATAGATCTTTACAAAACATTAGAAGCTGGGTACAATCATATAGCAGCAAGAGGGAAAGTCGAGTGAGGGAATGAACGAAATCAGAGTAGAGAAGTTGTGAAAATAATTAGAGGACATCAGCAGGTCTAAACAAAGAAATAACAGGATATATCGATCTCCTCTGTTAAGAAAATTAAGGAGATCCACGACTTCTATTATAAACATAAGACAAAGTTAAAACACGCACTTCAGTTCATATTCCCCACATAGAATATAACTTCGTCATTAAATATTTCAACTTCTAAATAAAATCTACATGACTGAAATAGACATTTCTTTTATTTCAGGGATCGCAAGAAGGGAGTCAGCAAACTTTCCTCTAGACGGATGCCTCACACAAGAGATTGACTTTCTGTTTCTTTATTGCAAAAATTGCTTCAATCAAAATGATTACATTGCTGAGTTAGTGCAAACTATTAAAGGTCCAGATAAAAATAAATCACGATTGAGGTTTTGTGAAGTCTATGACAGGTTCAGTAATAACATTTCTAACGTCGACTTCAGTAGATTTCATTTCATTGCATCTGTTTCATCAAATAAAACAAAATATTTCCAAAACCAAGACGCGATGCTCCAATACACCAATATAAGTAGAGCCATTAGGCAGAAAACAGAATTCGTGGAACGTTTGTTTTCTGAGAACGATGAGATCAGGGTGAATGTGACCCATGTTGCTGTGATATTTCTTGACAGTGTCGGATCATCACTTGAGGAGATCAAGCGTATCCCAGAGATTGTACAACAGCAGCAAGTTACACACACCAAAATATTTATTGCTGTCATTCATAATTCATATGTAAATCATGAATTCAGTCTGAAAGATACAATTATACAAACAAATGGCAATTTTTTATATTTTTATCAGATGTTTCTGATGGGAATTTGCAAAGAGTGTCCTAAAGGTTGGTTCAAGTTTGTGCACAATGATCACATCGGTTCTCTGTCTTGCTATTTTTTGTCTGATTCACGCCGTGCACTGAACTGGCTTAGGAGCCTAGAATGGTGTTCTATATCATCATCAGCCAATTCTTTGGCCAAAATAGAAACTAAAGAAGAGTTGAACTTTCTACTGACACATCTAACCGCGTATCATCATGAGCATAGTTCAGACACTACGGAATCTTCTTATCAGTCATTGTTCCATATAGGACTAAAAAGAGACAAAACAAACATTGCGAAAAGCTTTCGTTGGTCCCCTGAGTTAGATCGATCATACCCATTGTTATTGCAACATTGGCTGCCTGGGAAACCGTCAGATGGGTTCAATGAGTGTGCCGTGTGGCAGTTTACCTGGAGCAATACCGGGAAGCAGATCGCGAACGTCACAAGTAGCGACAGTCGTTTAGTTGACGGATGGGTGGACGTTGGATGTCAAGATAAAATAACTTCATTAAGTTTGTGTGAGGTGGCTCTTCCCCGTATACTTAATGACAGTTACATAATGAGAATAAAGCCAGCTAGCAGCGAACGTTTCAGACAGGCTTTAGCTAAAGGTGGACACATGATATATAGAGGTAACATTGTGTCCGTCTCGGCAAACGTTGGCAGCAAGGAGTTTATGGAATTTTTAAAACAAACGAACCAAGAATTTCCCATCTTCGACTGTGGGGCTGGTGTGCCAGATCCTCGATACATTTCCTACCTTTATGTCTGTGACTCTGTTGATCACTGCAGCAATAGACGCGATGAAATATTTTGTGTTTTAAAATCAGTGGGTAAAAAAAATAATGAAGTTGTTACGAATAAATGTCAGGGTGTATTGTGTGATGACGGTAATTGTTTGCCTTTACAATGGGTCGGTGACGGTGAGGTTAACTGTAATCTGTACAGTTACATCTCAGAAAAGAAAGTCAATGATGAAGATGTGTCTGTAGTGAGTTCCATCAAGAAAAACAAGATGTGTGCTTTATTTTGTGATGATAAATGTGTACTTTTCTCCCAACTTAATAACACCGAAAGGGACTGCATAGGACCAGATGGACCATTAGACGAAACTGTAGGAAAATTGGAAACAACAGACAGCTGTTACAACATATTAGGCCACCGTATGTGGGCCCCAAAGTGTGTCTATGTCAAGGATAGACTCGGAGCTATTTTAGGCTGCAGAGACATGTCCCATCTTCAGAACTGCACATATTTTGTTTGCCCTGAAGGATATGTGAAATGTCCTAACACCTACTGTGTCCCCCAACATTATGTCCTTGATGGAACAGAAGATTGTCCTATTGGGGAAGACGAGAATCATTTGGGCATTAGTTCATGTACTGGAAACTTTGATTGTTGGGACAGTAAAATGTGTCTCCATCCTGACCTAGTTTGTGACGGACATCCTGACTGTCCACACGGAGACGACGAAATTGATTGCAATGTTAAATGTGTTGAGGGTTTATGTTGTATATCGGGGACAATCATGGTATCAGATTACGGCAGACTGAACTCCACATTGGACTGGAGCAAACTTGACACAAGAACACGTTACCTTGACTTGTCCCATGTTGACCTATCAAATTCACCAATAAATCATTTACACAACCTAAAAGTCATGATTCTTTACAATTGTAGCATCTCTCATTATATGATCTCTGATAAATTAAAGGGCGCATGGACAATAGACATGAGTTACAATAATTTCACAACTGTCAATGGTTTACGTACTCCCAACTTTAATAACCACACAGGTCTTCGACACTTAAATTTGTCCTACAATAAACATCTTATTGAGGTGATCAATGTAAAATTAAACTTTCTAGAGAATCTGGATCTCTCTCACACAAGCTTGTCACATTTGGGCAGCACTTTCTTTGATTCTCTTCCAAACTTGAAATGTTTAAACTTGAGTTTTACAAAAATCACTATCTTTCGAAGCGATACATTTCCTCCTGGGCTGACTTTAGATTCATTGGATTTACGTGGACTATTTCTCATAGATTTTTATGAAGACTTTTATAATGATCTCACTATCAGTAAAGATCTGTACACTGCTAATTTTGTGTTGTGCTGTCCACAGATTAGAGGGCGTAATATACCATCCCATAACTGCCACGCCCCTGATAACGCTATCTCCTCTTGTTTTGATCTGATAGGTATCGATGTTCAGCGTGTTCTTCTCTGGGTGGTCGCGGTTCTTGCTGTTCTTGGGAACATGACAGTTATTGGTTATCGTGTAATCTGGGACAGGTCAGTTCTCAGAACAGGTTATGGTCTGTTTGTGACAAACTTGGGTATATCTGACTTTATTATGGGAGTTTATCTGTTCATTATTGCTGGAGCGGATTATTACTATAGTGACGTTTATGTTTTGTATGACAAGAGCTGGAGAGAAAGTGGTGTATGTAAATTTGCTGGCTTCCTGGCTACACTCTCTAGTGAAACGTCAACATTTTTTGTTTTCCTTATCACTCTGGACAGATTTTTAATGATGAAGTTTCCCTTTGGTCAAGTCAAGTTTTCCAAAATGAGTAAAATTATCGTTGTGTCTTTGTCTTGGGTCATTGCTTTCCTTCTTGCACTGACTCCCATTGTATTCAGGTTTGAAATATATTCTTCTAACGCAATGTGTCTTGGCTTACCTTTGACAACTGAACGTCTCAATGGCTGGGAGTTCTCGTTTGTTGTGTTCATCATTCTCAACTTCTGTCTGTTTCTTCTCATTGTTTACGGCCAAAGAGCCATCTTCCGAGCCATGTCTGAGAACAGAGCGACTGGAGTAGCATCCAGGAGAGCGCAAGACATTACAGTAGCAAAGCAACTGTTTCTGGTTGCTCTGTCCAACTTTCTCTGCTGGTGTCCTGTAGGAGTCATGGGTTTATTGTCACTTGGCGATTACGAGATCAGCAATGAAATTTACGCCTGGACAACGGTTATAGTTCTCCCTATCAATTCTGCAGCTAACCCAATTCTCTACACAATCCCTTTAATTTTGACTAAATGGGAGCAGTTTAAATATCGTGACACAGGATCGATACACACTTCTGCATAACTTTGTATTTATTGAACTTAATAATCAAAGTTCCTCATTCCTTAACTTTTCTTACAATAAAATACGCTGTTGTTGCATTCTTGAGCACTTGGTACATTATGGGAGCCATCCTGAGCTTATGGTGTGGGTCATATGCCCCTTGGCCAGATCCAATTATGTTACATCTAGGTTCAGCTTGTCGATCTTGTCTACCTTCATTTTCCTTGGCAATGTCCAAACATGGTACATATAGATTCAGCTTTTTATCTGTTTTCTCCCTATTTCTCCTTGGCAAAGTCTAAGCAATTAAAGTCTAGGTTCAGCTCGTCGCTCTTGTCTCCCTGTATCTGCTTGGCAATGTCCAAACATGTTACATATAGATTCAGCTTTTGACTGTTTTCTCCCTTTATCTCCTTTGCAAAGTCTAAGCAATTAAAGTCTAGGTTCAGCTCCCTATACTTGTCTTTCTATGCCACGGTCCATGTTATTGTTCAATGTCCAACCACACCGGTACGCCCCTCTTCTGTATTAGAGTATCGACGTACTCCATGAATTAAGCATTTAATCGCCTTGCCATTGTTTAGAATAAGATTTTCCTTCGTCATTCAGTAGGGGAATTGTTCAGGCTGTTCAACTGTAGTGAGCTTCTGCCCCTACGGGATGCACTTCTCTATTTATCATCTGCTATTCCGGGCTTATCCAATACACTCCTCTATTTATCATCTCCTATTCTGGGCTTACAAGCAACATATCCAATACACTTCTCTATTTATCATCTCCTATTCCGGGCTTACAATCTACATATCCAATGCATTCCTCTATTTATCATCTGCTATTCCGGGCTTACAAGCAACATATCCAATACACTCCTCTATTTATCATCTCCAATTCCGGGGTTTACACGCTACATATCCAATACACTTCTCTATTTATCATCTCCTATTCCGGGCTTACAATCTACATATCCAATACACTTCTCTATTTATCATCTCCTATTCCGGGCTTACAAGCAACATATCCAATGCATTCCTCTATTTATCATCTGCTATTCCGGGCTTACAATCTACATATCCAATAGACTTCTCTATTTATCATCTCCTATTCCGGGCTTACTTGTAGTGTGGCAGCCGACAACTGAGCCGTTGAGATCCATGTAGACTGTGTTTCTCACCACTTGTAGTGTTGCAGTCAGGACCTGAGCCGTTGAGATCCATGTAGACTGTGTTTCTCACCACTTGTAGTGTTGCAGTCAGGACCTGAGCCGTTGAGATCCATGTAGACTGTGTTTCTCACCACTTGTAGTGTTGCAGTCAGGACCTGAGCCTTTGAGATCCATGTAGATTGTGTTTCTCACCACTTGTAGTGTTGCAGTCAGGACCTGAGCCTTTGATGTCTCTGTAGACTGTGTTTATCACCACTTGTAGTGTAGCAGTTAGGATCTGAGTCGTTGCAGTTCATTAGACGGTTTTTTTTCACTACAAAGATAGATCGAATTTCTGTTTTTGTAGTTGTAGATGCAGCATATCGTCATCATTAGGTAACTTGCGCGCAGTTGTTGACTTCGTATCTCACAGTATATGTCTCTCTCTCTCTCTCTCTCTCTCTCTCTCTCTCTCTCTCTCTCACTTACAACGGTTTCCTTGACAATTTCACTGATTTATTTTTATTCTTGTGTCCCTTTCGTTGAGCTGTCTAGTATATGATCTAATGATCTTGTATGTATATTTTCTTTTTGTTTTTCCTTATTGTCAAAACATTTTCAATTTCCTCTCTTCGCATCACATTCCAATTTACGTCGATTATCTTTTCAGATATTATTTCAAATAAGTCATTGTCAGCCTGCCTTTCACCAACGACTAATGAATTGCGCAGTCTAACTTTGCAGGTTATTCACAACCTTCTTAAAAACTACAATTATGACCTGATCTAGACCGGCCGTACGCTAATCTTACGATCTGTTGTTTGATGTGCGACGGGAATAATCTGACGACTAACTGTGTGTCCATATTTTCGGAATTGGAGTCAACAACGATGACCTAACATCGTCAAGCACTACACATTAAAAAAAAATATGACGATCATCACTTTCAAGAGGACGCGAACTTCCGGTATATGGTGGATAGGCGGAGGGAACAATTGAAGGCTATGCATGAAAAGTGTTCCTTGTTGCATTTTCCTCATATTCCAAGTCCGGCTTGTTGCAGGAGCTACTGAGTTATGTGCTCTGTGCACATCGTGAGCTTTGTCTCATCCGTTTTGATCATGTTTCGATATTTCAATTGTTTACGATGAATGATGATATCGTATGACAGGTAACGGTTGGCTGCACTCACTTTCTGCGCGGTTTCGCCTTATGTCTTTTGGCATGTGTCGAGACTGCTACGATGGGGACTACAGTTACCTTTCTTTGTTTGGGAGATGATATATTAATTCGGATGATTATGCCGGCACGGGCGGTTGAGCAATTATGGATTTTAATTCGTTTGCAGTGATACTGGGGCCTTCCATAACCAAATAACAAAATGGATAAAAATAGGGAGCCGCGATAGCTCAGTGGTTAGTGATCTGGACTACAAAGGACAAGGGGTAGGGTTCGATCTCAACCGACGGCTTGCGGATTCACGCAGCCTTAAATAGGTACATGATTTTTTTCTGGGAAAGTAAAGCAGCACGGGCGTAATACCGACCACAATACCCCGAAAATCATGTGCTGAAGGTCTGTAAAATTAATGGTCACTAACACCATATTCCCTATACGTCACTTGGCGTGACGGGGGTACTTTACTTTACTATGGAAAAAAATACACTTCCATAATTAGATTCTCTATAGTATGTATGTGTATATTTGTATACATTTTCTTCGTATATTGCTTTTCTAGCGTCGCCGGCGTAGATACATTTTGCGGCATCTTGCATTCTTGTTGACCCTCTCCAGCTGTCATATTTCGTGTGTTTCTAATATTCCTTCAATCTGTCTTTATAATGGGATAAGCTCAAAATATAAACTACGTGACAATGAATATATTAACTATGCGCGCGTGTGTGTAGTTTGTTTTAGAGCAGTACTTTCCATATCGTGTTTTTATATACAGTGTACATACATTTTGTCCTGAACCTGGTGAAGTCATTTGCCGAAATGTAGCAAATAGAGAGAAATAGTCTCTCTTCTATGTAGATTTAGCTGCTTCATTTCATTTCACGCTTTTATCAATTGCATATTTTTAATTGCATATTTTATCTATTGTATATTTTATCAATTGTATATTTTATGTATTGTATAATTTATGTATTGTATATTTTATATATTGTATACGAATGTTGAAAGTTCCCTGGACAGCTAAAAAGACCAATGAAGAAATTCTCAAAGAGGCCAACACAAAAAGGCAGCTCCTAAAAAACATCAGAATGAAACAATACACATTTTTCCGGCACATCGCGAGAGGAGGAGAGTTAGTTACTTGGTTACAGCTGGCAAAATACAAGGAAAGAGAGATCGAGGATGACAAAGAGAGAAAATACTGGATGACTTGATGTCGTGGCATGAAGGTCGGCCAACAACAGAATTAATACCATGCACTGTAGTTAGAAGGTTATGGAAGGACATGATCGACTTCGCCAACCAATATGGTATGTGATGATGATGCAGATAATTTAGCTATTGTATAATTTATCTTTTGTAGATTTTATCTATTGTATATTTTATCTATTGTATATTTTATCTATTAAATATTTTATCTATTGAATATTTATCTTTTGTATATTTTATCTATTGTATAATTTATCTATTGTACATTTTATCTATTGTATAATTTATCTATTGTATATTTGGTCTATTGTATGTTTTATATATTGTATAATTTATATATTGTATAATTTATATATTGTATATTTGATCTATTGTATATTTTATATATTGTATATGTTACCTATTGTATAACTTATGTATTGTATGTTTGATCTATTGTATAATGCATCTATTGTATATTTTATATATTGTATATGTTACCTATTGTATAACTTATGTATTGTATGTTTGATCTATTGTATAATGCATCTATTGTATATTTTATATATTGCATATGTTACCTATTGTATAACTTATGTATTGCATGTTTGATCTATTGTATATTTTACTATTGTATAATTTATCTATTGTATATTTGATCTAATGTATATGTTATCTATTGTATATTGTATCTATAGCATAATTTTCCCAGTAAAACGTTCTGGAATTAATATTGCAAGTATTATGAAAGGGTCGAACTTCACAAATATTTCATAATTTATGACATTCCTTAAGTAGCTCTCAGCTTAGATGTTGAACAGAAAGGATGTCCGCCCGTGGCACCCCTTACGGTACTTCTCATCAAATGTGTGTTCTGCCAGCTAGTATGAGCTTGGTAGCTGCTTGCTGTTTGTGATATATTGATTCAATAATTGTTATTAAGCGTATTAAGCCTATCATTCATAATGCTTCACAGTTTCTGATATTGTCACAGTCAAATGATTTACTGTAATCTAATACAACATGTATGCAGTTCTATGTTGTATTTCCTACACTTTTCAAAGATGTTTTTTCATGTTAAAGATGTGGGGTGTCTCTACATGTCTGAAAACTGCTTGAAATATACACGGTATATGATATTATTGTACTTATACGTTTATTAAACTATTATTTAAAGTTACATGCAATACGTGAAATATAAATGAAACTGAAAACAGATAAAAATACAGCAAACGGTCGAGCGACCTTCCGGCACTGGCACTTTAACTACCAATGGCGAGTGGACTGTACGGCTGGATTATGGTAAAAGGACCAGCGTTCTGTCGACTGTACGGCTGATAGTCACCGAGTTTTTGTTTTGTTACTTACTTATTTTGACACTTCTATTTTTTCGTGAAATACCATTTTCCTTTACTTTCTGAGGTGATCCCTCGAAATCGCCTCATTCCACAAGATGATTCACAACAAGCTATTTATTATTGGAAACAAAATTTAGAATAGATTATAATGTTTGTAAACCGACGGAAGGCAACAGAAAACCACCGTCGTAACTTCTTTGTACAATCATGAATCGCCACAACAATAGAAATAACGACAACAATGTTAAGGGGGATTCCAATGGAAAACCCTGGTTTGGTAGGGGACATCATGTGCTACAGGTGATACCCGATCGTCATCAAGCTAATGCAAGCAAAATAAAGATTAAACAAACTCTAAAGATAGGTACTTAGAATGTGAGAACACTCATGCAGAAGGGTAAACTAGAAAACATCATACAAGAAATGAAAAGAATGGGTTTGCAATTACTGGGACTTTGCGAAATGAGATACACCGGATCAGGGGAGATGTATTCTGATAAACATAGAATAATCTATTCTGGATGTACTGAACACCAAAGAGGAGTAGGTATCATCTTGGATGCAGAAAAATCAAGAACAGTGAAAGGCTTTTACCCAATATCTGACAGAGTCATTCTAGTGAAATTGAATGGAAAGCCAATAGACATAAATCTTATACAAGTTTATGCACCAACAGCAGACAGTCCAGAGGAAACAATTGATAAATTGTACAACGAGTTAAATGATGCACTTCATAAATGCAAACCACATGAAAACACCATAGTTCTAGGGGATTTTAACGCAAAAGTAGAAAAGGAAAGCGTTGATGAAGTAGTTGGTCATTGTGGCTTAGGCAAGAGGAATAAAAGAGGTGAGAAACTTATTGACTGGGCAAGAACACACAACATGATGATAGGAAACACCTGGTTTAAGCAACATCCAAGACGTCTGTGGACATGGAAAACCCCAGGGGACAACGCACGTAATCAAATTGATTATATAATGATAAGCAATAGATTTAGAAACAGTGTTGTGTGTATGAAAACTAGACCAGGGGCAGATTGCAATAGTGATCATGTACCAGTTGTGGGAAAGCTTAGAGTAAAATTAAAAACAACAAATCGAGCCTTAGTTAACATAAAGTTAAATTTAGATTTACTAAAATCAGACAAGAAGCTGCAAGACAAATATAAAATCACAATTCAGAACCGGTACAATGCAATATAGAAGATACAAAGCATTGATGAACAGTGGGAAATGCTAAATGAATCAATGCAACAAACATCAAAAGAGTACATACCACCAGTGAGGACAAATTCAAGAAAGAAATGGATGACAGATGACATTTTGCAGCTAGTGGATACAAGAAGAAGAAATAAAGAAAATAAAGATGAGTATAAGAGATTAAATAAAAGAAATTGTAGTAAAATGAAATGAAGCAAAAGAAGCATGGCTAAAAGAGAGATGCAAAGAGATTGAAATGCAACAAAAAGGAGATGCTAAAGCTATATACAAACAAATTGAGGAATAAACAGGAAGAAAAAAGCAATCAAAACTGGATGTTTAAGATCAAAGAAAGGAGAACTGTTGATTGATCAAGAAAACATAAGGGAACGACGGACTGAGTACATTAAGGATCTTTATTATGATGAACGAACGAAAGTAAATATTAAGGATAATGGAGAAGGACCAGAAATACTAAGAGAAGAAGTTGAAGACGCCTTGCGCAACATGAAAGCAGGCAAAGCTCTTGGATCAGATAATATAACTAAAGAAGAGATTCAAGCCATGGGTGAATTTGGAATAGAAATAATAAAAACATATTGAATGATATCTACAACAGCGGATATATACCAGACGACATGCTCAAATCAATATTCATAGCCCTACCAAAGAAATCGGGTGCGATTGAATGCGATGATCATCGCACAATAAGCCTTATGAGTCATATGACTAAGATATTACTAAGAATCATCATGCGAAGAGTGCGAAACCAAATCAGTCCAGAAATTAGCGATGAACAGTGTGGTTTTGTTAGAGATAAAGGAACAAGTAATGCCATTTATATCATAAGATCTTTAGTAGAACGAGCCATAAAGGTGAAAACAGATCTATACCTATGTTTCATAGATTACACCAAGGCATTTGACAAAGTAAAGCACCAAGAAATAATCACAATTTTAGAAAGCATAAACATAGACAGCAAAGATCTAAGAATAATAAAGAGCATATACTGGCAACAAACAGCGGCCATACGAACTGGAAACCAATTGGGGATGTTTCAACAAATAAAACAGGGTGTTAGACAAGGTTGTGTTCTGTCACCAGATTTGGTTAATATTTATAGTGAGATTATTTTAAGATCCATAAGGGGCATGCCTGGAATAACAATTGGAGGTCATAATATTAATAATCTAAGGTATGCTGATGATACAGTCTTAATTGCTAAGAGTGAAAATGATTTACAAGAAATGTTGGACATTATGGTGAAAGAAAGCAAAAATAAATGACTCAGTCTTAATAGTAAAAAGACTGAGGCAATGGTAACAACAAAGAAAAAGACATCACCTCAGTGCAAAATAAAAACAAGTGGAACAATATTAAAACAGGTAAATGAATTTAAATATTTGCGAACTTTGTTAACCTCAGGCGGAAGATGTACAAAAGAGGTGAGATGCAGAATGGCTCAGGCAAAAACAGCTTTCCAAAAAAATGAGGAAGATACTATGCAATCCATTTTTGACAATAGAAACAAGAAAAAGAGTTCTTATATGATATGTAGAGCCAGTCTTAACATATGGAAGCGAATCATGGACAATAGGACAACAGACAAGAAAATCTCTGGAGTCTGTAAAAATGTGGTTTTACAGAAAAATGTTGAGAGTACTATGGACAGCTAAAAAGAGTGATGAAGATGTTCTGAGAGAGGTCAAAGCAAAAAGAGAGCTAATTTCCAATATTAGGAAGAAACAATCATCATTTTTTGGCCATGTAATGAGAAGAGAACAACTGGAATATATTGTAACTGGAAAAATTGAGTGACGAAGAGATAGAGGGAAGCAAGGAGAAAAAATAACAGACAGCTTAAGAGAATGGCTTGGCAGAAGGTCAACAACAGAAGTGATAAATAGCTGCCGAGATCGAAAGTTGTGGAGAGACATGATCACCTACGCCAGCAGGCCCGGTACTTGATGATAATGATAATGTTTGTAACGAATCATAGCACAAAATTGAACAGATATATTATTCGGTTACGGTTTAGTTTCGGTGTAAATAAATACTGGCTCATTTGAATTCATTTCTGATGTTTTTATAAGACAATATATATACTTTTGTCATATCGCTTGACACATAGCGGTATAAACATAAAAAAACGTTTATTGTATCTTTTTGTACTAACTGTGAAGGAAAATTGTGTGTCCAAAATTGTTCATTCTAAATAGAATTAATTATAACGTCAAGGCGAATATGATAAATAATATGTCAAGATCTGGTAATTGATATGAGAAACAATGTATTTATCGCAGATTCTGGCACATTTTTTTTAATAAATCAGCATTATTTAAGATTGTTTTATTATTTTAACTTTTATTTACTACATTTGTATTCTTACGGCAATATTCTTTTATTTGATGTATCAAATGTAGTTATTTTCTTCAATAATTACATTGTTGATGTGATTTTCTAGACAGTGGTGTCGTTTCAATGTGTTTTTATCTCTCAGTTCTCTTTGGTCTGGGCGTATGTTTTCTTCGGTACGTAGAGTGCTTCGGGGATAAACTTCCGCTTTAGTTCTTTCACCAGAGGACAGGCATCAATTTGAGTTCTTTCACCAGAGGACAGGCATCAATTTGAGTTCTTTCACCAGAGGACAGGCATCAATTTGAGTTCTTTCACCAGAGGACAAGCATCAATTTGAGTTCTTTCACCAGAGGACAGGCATCAATTTGAGTTCTTTCACCAGAGGACAGGCATAAATTTGAGTTCTTTCACCAGAGGACAGGCATCAATTTGAGTTCTTTCACCAGAGGACAGGCATCAATTTGAGTTCTTTCACCAGAGGACAGGCATAAATTTGAGTTCTTTCACCAGAGGACAGGCATCAATTTGAGTTCTTTCACCAGAGGACAGGCATCAATTTGAGTTCTTTCACCAGAGGACAGGCATAAATTTGAGTTCTTTCACCAGAGGACAGGCATCAATTTGAGTTCTTTCACCAGAGGACAGGCATCAATTTGAGTTCTTTCACCAGAGGACAGGCATCAATTTGAGTTCTTTCACCAGAGGACAGGCATAAATTTGAGTTCTTTCACCAGAGGACAGGCATCAATTTGAGTTCTTTCACCAGAGGACAGGCATCAATTTGAGTTCTTTCACCAGAGGACAGGCATAAATTTGAGTTCTTTCACCAGAGGACAGGCATCAATTTGAGTTCTTTCACCAGAGGACAGGCATCAATTTGAGTTCTTTCACCAGAGGACAGGCATCAATTTGAGTTCTTTCACCAGAGGACAAACATCAGCTTTAGTTATTTTAACAGGGGACAGACGTCAGCTTCAGTTATTTCAACAGGGACAGACGTCAGCTTTATTTATTTCAACAGGGACAGACGTCAGCTTCAGTTATTTCAACAGGGACATACGTCAGCTTCAGTTATTTCAACAGGGACAGACGTCAGCTTCAGTTATTTCAACAGGGGCATACGTCAGCTTCAGTTATTTCAACAGGGACAGACGTCAGCTTCAGTTATTTCAACAGGGGCAGACGCCAGTTTCTTTTATTCAACGAGGGGACAAACATCATCATTCATTCTTTCAATGGAGGGGACATCCGCTTCAGTTCTTTCATTAGAGGACAAATATCAATGTTAGTTCTTTCACCTGATGACAAACATTAGAATTAGTTCCTTCACTAGAGAAATAACATTAATTTTGTTCTTTCACAAAACAGAGGCCATAAACTTCATTTTTCTCCTAAAGGACATACATCAACTTTAATTATTTCACTAGAGGACATGCATCAACTTTAGTTATTTCACTAGAGGACATACATCAACTTTAGTTATTTCACTAGAGGACATACACCAACTTTAGTTATTTCACTAGATGACAAACATCAACTTTAGTTATTTCACTCGATGACATACATCAACTTTAGTTATTCACTGGAGGACATACATCAACTTTAGTTATTTCACTAGATTACATACATCAATTTTAATTTTTCACTAGAGGACATACATCAACTTTAGTTATTTCATTAGATGACATACATCAACTTTAGTTATTTCACTACATGGCATACATCAACTTTAGTTATTTCACTAGAGGACATACATCAACTATAATTATTTCACTTAAGGACATACATCAACCTTAGCTATTTAAGGAGAACATAAATCAATTTTTTTTTCTCACTAAGAGAACATACATCAATTTTAGTTATTTCACTAGAGGACATATATCAACTTTAGTTATTTCACTAGCGGACAAACATCAACTTCAATTATTTCACTTAAGGACGTACATCAACTTTAGCTATTTAACTAGAGAACATACATCAATTTTATTTTTCTCACTAAGAGGACATACATCAAATTCAGTTATTTCAATAGAGGACATACATCAACGTCAGTTATTTCACCTGAAGACATACATCAACTTTAGTTATTTCACTAGATGACATATATCAACTTTAGTTATTTCACTAGCGGACATACATCAACGTCAGTTCTTTTACTAGAGGACATACATCAACTTTAGTTATTTCACTACTGGACATACATCAACTTTAGTTATTTCACTAGAGGGCATACATAAACGTCAGTTATTTTACTAGAGGACACACATCAACATCAGTTTTTGTACAAGAGGAAATACATAGTTCTTTCATTAGAGGACAAGTGCAATCATTAGTTCTTTCACTTGAGAACAAAAATAAACATTAGTTTTTGACTAGAGGACAGTCATCATTTTAATTTAGTTCTTTCACAAAAAACACCAGCATTACTTCTTACACCAGGGAGTTTATATTAAGAATAGATAAATAGTTGAATCAGTAAAGATTACACATGTCTATTCAATAACCATTCACCCCCGGATAGAACGAGGCACATGGACAAGACATTAAGCTTTAAGAGGAAGTGTGTTGTAGGTACTACCTAGATACAGTGTTTAAGCCTCGATAATAAACTAATAATCCAGGACTTGTTAAATGTCGTGACAAAATAACCATCGTGATGTGGTGACACTACCAAACCGACTCAATAAACCTATTGTTTATGATAATTGTTGTTCATGTATAAATATATCACATACAATTATAAATGTAACTAGACCTGCAGGCTGAGAGGAAATGCCTGGAAAACCATTAACTAGCTTCTTTGGAGCAGGGGTGGTTGTGGTTATTGTTGTCAACCGTCTATAGCTTCTATAATTGATAACGTTACGTTTATTGATCAGGTTTTTCTGTTTTATTTTCTGCCTGGGGACCTTATAAAATCAATAGTTGGCTGTAAACATGTATCAATAAATAAATATATACACAGAACTGGACGAGTAACATCAAAAGATGGTCAAGTCAATCTATGACAGCCTGCACCATCAAAGCAAGAAACAGAGTAGAATGGCGATCCATGGTAGCCAACCATCGTTGCGGAGAAGGCACACGATGATGATGATGATACACAGAACCGTCTGTATGGGTAGGAATCAAAGTCAATGAACACAAACTAACGATTTCTGAAGCTGGTGATGACGATCCATCAGTCCGCACTTTTGATGTCATACATCAGCTCACAAGGTGGGAGTTAATACAAACATTGATACTAACCGTTCCTCCTAATCACAGACAATTATTCTCCATGTTTCTAACTATTAATCACACATTTTCCAAAATGGAATTATTCTTATCTCGTTCCTCTGTGGCTCCTAACTATAAATGTTAGCTGACATCACTTCTTCTATCTTCAATAATACAACCTATATAGCTGGTGTCTTGTCTGGAAGTAGTTTCTCTATTCTGAACCATTCCTCTACCACTACTATCCACAATAATACAACCTATATAGCTGTTGTCTTGTCTGGAAGTAGTTTCTTTATTCTGAACCATTCCACTACCACTACTATCCACAATAATACAACCTATATAGCTGTTGTCTTGTCTGGAAGTACTTTCTCTACTCTGAACCATTCCACTACCACTACTATCCACAATAATACAACCTATATAGCTGTTGTCTTGTCTGGAAGTACTTTCTCTACTCTGAACCATTCCACTACCACTACTATCCACAATAATACAACCTATATAGCTGTTGTCTTGTCTGGAAGTAGTTTCTTTATTCTGAACCATTCCTCTACCACTACTATCCACAATAATACAACCTATATAGCTGTTGTCTTGTCTGGAAGTACTTTCTCTACTCTGAACCATTCCTCTACCACTACTCGAAACAAAACTATCTATAGAATGGTATCACGTTGCCCTAGATACAAGCAGGATTTGTAGGACGGAAAGAGTGCATGTATGAACTGGCTGACTAACTTCCCCCTTGATGACAAGTTTCCCCTCGGAGGCCATTAGTCCACGGACTCTTCACTGGTCAGTTTGAGACATATGGGCGTGTCTCTTGACAACTTGAGTTTCACGGGAAGTCAATGAAACCATTCACAATTATATTATTGCCTCCTTACTTTCCTAAACCATCAAAGTTGTGGCGTACTTACCCTATTTCTACTTCAACCGGTCCAGTGTTTCTACTTTATGTCTGTCCAGGTAATACAGCACAAAATATGCTTCACTTGTATCATGCAATCACGGTTCTAACTACAAAGTCTAGTCTGTTCCAATAGCTCGTTCGTGCATGCCAGGCCTGTTGGTCATGCACGTTGGTAAGGGTTCACCTCAGATCTTCTAGAGAATCTCCATAATTCTTCTACTCACCAATTTCCAACACAGATCCATCACTTAATCCACCATTCATCCCTAACTTCTACTCACCAATTTCCAACACAGATCCACCACTTAATCCACCATTCATCCCTAACTTCTACTCACCATTTCCAACACAGATCCATAACTTAATCCACCATTCATCCCTAACTTCTACTCACCAATTTCCAACACAGATCCACCACTTAATCCACCATTCATCCCTAACTTCTACTCACCAATTTCCAACACAGATCCACCACTTAATCCACCATTCATCCCTAACTTCTACTCACCAATTTCCAACACAGATCCACCACTTAATCCACCATTCATCCCTAACTTCTACTCACCAATTTCCAACACAGATCCACCACTTAATCCACTATTCATCCCTAACTTCTACTCACCAATTTCCAACACAGATCCACCACTTAATCCACCATTCATCCCTAACTTCTACTCACCAATTTCCAACACAGATCCACCACTTAATCCACCATTCATCCCTAACTTCTACTCACCAATTTCCAACACAGATCCACCACTTAATCCACCATTCATTAATAATTACCATTGATGTTGGCGTTTCACTTTCTTGTTTCTCCAACAACAAACCAGGCCATGTGATGACTTCTCAACTGTGATCAAACAAACATGCAATGAAGCGATATTCAGGGGTCTAGTGTTACTTTCTGAAAACAAGAGAATAAAAATTGCCGGGGGAAGGGGGAGGATTTTTTTCTACTCCGGTGGGAGGGGGAAGGTTTATTGTCATGTTTATGTTTATTAATCTCATAATCGTACAACCACATATAGAATTGTTTTTATAAAGAGTAACATACAATACATTTTTATATTTTTATCCTTTCCGCATGATTGGTTTTATTTTAAATGTAAGGGGAGGGGTGCAAGGGGGGGGGGGGTGTAGATTCTCACCTTATGCACTTTGTCCCTTAGTATTTATAGGCAGTGTATAGAAAAAAAAAGTTTAATAAATCCCGTTAATTGTCTTTTACTCCGTTATATAGAATATAGAACTATAGCAATAATTGTTTATTAAATCCCGTTGTTGTCTTTTACTTCGTTATATAGAACTATTGCAATAATTGTTTATTAAATCCCGTTTATTGTCTTTTACTTCGTTATATAGAACAATAATAATAATTGTTCATTAAATCACATTGTTGTCTTTTACTTCGTTATATAGAACAATAATAATAATTGTTCGTTAAATCACATTGTTGTCTTTTACTTCGTTATATAGAACAATAATAATAATTGTTCATTAAATCACATTGTTGTCTTTTACTTCGTTATATAGAACAATAATAATAATTGTTCATTAAATCACATTGTTGTCTTTTACTTCGTTATATAGAACATTAATAATAGTTGTTCATTAAAACACATTGTTCTCTTTTACTTCGTTATATAGAACAATAATAATAATTGTTCATTAAATGACATTGTTGTCTTTTACTTCGTTATATAGAACAATAATAATAATTGTTCGTTAAATGACATTGTTGTCTTTTACTTCGTTATATAGAACAATAATAATAATTGTTCATTAAATGACATTGTTGTCTTTTACTTCGTTATATAGAACAATAATAATAATTGTTCATTAAATGACATTGTTGTCTTTTACTTCGTTATATAGAACAATAATAATAATTGTTCATTAAATCCCGTTAATTGTCTTTTTCTTCGTTATATAGAACAATAATAATAATTGTTCATTAAATCACATTGTTGTCTTTTACTTCGTTATATAGAACAATAATAATAATTGTTCATTAAATCACATTGTTGTCTTTTACTTCGTTATATAGAACATTAATAATAGTTGTTCATTAAAACACATTGTTGTCTTTTACTTCGTTATATAGAACAATAATAATAATTGTTCATTAAATGACATTGTTGTCTTTTACTTCGCTATATAGAACAATAATAATAATTGTTCATTAAATGACATTGTTGTCTTTTACTTCGTTATATAGAACAATAATAATAATTGTTCATTAAATCCCGTTAATTGTCTTTTACTTCGTTATATAGAACAATAATAATAATTGTTCATTAAATCACATTGTTGCCTTTTACTTAAGGTGACCATTCGTCCCGGATTGTCCGTGACAGTCCCGGAATTTGACATTTTTTGAACCTTTGTCCCGGATTAGCTGCCGTACGGGTTTTGTCCCGATTTTGGCATTTTTTTAGCTTTTGTCCCGGATTTTGATAAAAAATAATTTGGGACACAAACGTTTACCAATTTTGCCATTTTGGTATACGGCGTACATTTCTTCAATTAAAAAAAATATTATTCCGTTGCTGTGTAGACAATTTTGTTTAATATCAAAACAGTAGAATACGTTCCTAGTTTTAAATCTTGTATATATTCGTTGTGTTACTAACTTTCACTTTCACTTTCGCAAAAAATGGCATCGAAGCGTAATTGTAGTTTTAATCAAGATTTACAAAAGGAATACCCTTTTATAAAAAGTCTACATCGTCATCAGACTTCACTGTAAGATGTAATATATGCTCATCCGGGTCTACTATTAACCATAGTGGAAGTGGTGATATTAAGAGCTACATAAATAGTGATAAACATAAGAGAGCCGTCGCTACTGCTGCATCAAACTCGTCGTTGACAATTTTTTTTTCGAGCTGAACAGGTTGGTGACAAAGAAGAACAGTTAGCTGCTACAGAAGGTACCTTTGCATATCATACAGTGATGCACAATCACACGTTTAGATCTATGGACTGTACATCAAAATTGCTTCAGGTAACTTTAGAATCAAAATTTGCTTGTGCAATTACGAAAACAGAAGCTATTATTCGGAATGTGTTCACACCCCATGCTCTAAATGAGTTGAGATGTGACCTAGAAAACGTAACATTTATCTCCATACTGACAGATGCCTCCAACCACAAAGAAATCAAGATTTTTTCCTTTGCTTGTCAGATACTTTGATCGCAATAAGGGACTGAAAGTTAAAATATTAGAGTTGAAGTCATTGCCGGGTGAAACATCTGATATAGTAAGTAGTTTTCTTAATGACTGTCTAACTGAAAATGGTTTAGAACTGAAAGTAGTTGGATTATGTGCAGACAACACAAATTCTAATTTTGGGGGCGCTGAAAGAAAAGGACAGAACAATGTTTTCACAAAACTGAAAGAAAACCTTGGACATAGTTTGATAGGTGTTGGGTGTGCTTGCCATATTTTCCACAACACTGTTCGAGCAGCTTCAGACGTATTGCCTGTTGATGTTGAAATGACTATTGCAAAAATGTATCTGTACTTCAAATCATACACAGTTAGAGTTGAAAGTCTCAAGGAGTTTTGTCAGTTTGTCGACATAGACTTGTAGATGATTTTAGATTATGCACCAACTAGGTGGCTTGCGCTCTTGCCTGCTGTTGAAAGGGTTCTTTACATGTTTCTGCCTCTAAAATCATATTTTCAATCTCAAGATAGATGCCCAGTTTTTATACAGGAATTCTTTGAAAACCCACTGTCTGAGGCATGGCTTATTTTGGTTCACAGTCAGGCATCCTCTTTCCACGAAGCAGTGCAGAAAGTAGAGGAACAGATGGTCACTGTATTTGAAGTCATTGACAACATCAATAGGTTGAAAGCTATCTTGGAGTCCAAGCTGGAAGACGGCTTCTTGCCATCAAGAGTTCAGATAATCCTTAAAAAGCTGGAAATGGAAGGATTTCCACGTGATGATGTGAAAAAGTTTAACGCCAGTGTTTCTTCATTTTATGAAACAGCTTTAAGTTATTTGAAGAAATGGGCTGCAAATAATTTTCAAAACCTAGAGTCTTACAGCTGGGTAATGCTGAACAGAACACCAAATTGGGAAGATATTGAGAAGTCTTCATCATTAGTGAGTCAAACAGTGCCTTCAGTCGACTTTCCAGAAAATGAAATGTATGACGAATATGTCTACATGAAACAGTTCGTTACTTCACAAAAAATTAGTGAGTGGAGTCTTAATAAAACATTACCAGGGCAGCGTTGGGTTGAACTAGCTTCCCACTTCAGAAACAATCATGTGCCCGTTTCACATATTCTGAAGTTGGCAGAGTTCTTTTTGTGTCTACCTGGAACAAATGCTGCAACAGAACGAGTGTTTTCTCTGATGAACAGTTTGTGGACAAATGATAAAACACAACTAGGTGTTGAAACTTTAAAAGCCATGTTGATCAGCAAAGTGAACTATGATGGAACATGTGTCGAATTTTATAAGATGCTGCATACAAAGGTGGACATTTTACAGAAAATTCACTCATCTGAAAAGTACAGCATCTCTGTTTCACCTTCAATTTAAGTGAGTATCACTGTTTTTTTTTATCTCCTGATTATCCTGATAGCGTATTGTAGGTCTATATTATTAGATGTTTTAAAATGTATGTATTATTCAGTTGAAAATGACAGCAAGAAGAAATGTAATTTTATTGGTGGAAAATTGAAGTAAAATTATTCCGTCCCGGAATGGGATTTCAAAAATATGGTCACCTTACTTTTACTTCGTTATATAGAACAATAATAATAATTGTTCATTAAATCCCGTTTATTATGTTTTATTTCATTATAGATGTGTGTGATTTATGTTTATATGTCTCTGTGCATGTGTGCATGTGTGCATATGTGTCTGTTTATGTGTGTGTGCGTATTTATGTATGTGTCTGAAAAAGAAAAAAACACTTAAAAGACGTAAATTAAATCATAGTGGATACCATCACACTGTAATATACACGGGAACGAACGTGCAGACAAATTAGCTAAAGAGGGAGGGAGATTACCACAAGAGAACCATCCGATCAGTTATGATGAAGCCAAATCCATCCTCAAGGATCAGTTCCATGAAAAATAGAAACGAGAACACCCAAAGCATAAGGAGAGGGACGGATACCACCGACTATCAAGGAGGGAAAAAGTCATCATACTTCGCCTACGCACTGGCCACTGAAATCACATGTTCTCCATATTTACAATAGGTACAACCAGCCTATGTCACTGTACACTGGACAATATGACTACAAAACATGTTCTACAGGATTGCCCCCAGTACACAGACCTGATAAGAGCAATGTGGTCCACGCTCACCTCCCTGGAAGAGAAACTATATGGGGCAATCGATTCGCTTAAACAGACAGCGGACTTCATGAGAAAGTCTGGAATCCTACTCTGATTTAGTCTTGATCGTAGAGAGAGAGAGAGAGAGAGAGAGAGAGAGTCATATATCTCCTTGGATATAATGGCAACTACATTTAATATTACTTTTTTATATTTTCTCTATATATACTATATATATTCAAAGAAATTAAAATGTGTACTATGTGAGTTTGCGACAAACCTACCCCGATTCAACAACATTACCTACCTCAACCCCATCTTTTTTCCATGAACCAGCTTCGGTTCACTTTCTATCTTTACCACCCCCATACAATTCACCCTACAATCACTAAATCCATTTTAAAAAGTCATTAAAATACAATTTTAATAAAAAATAATATTAAAAGATCTCAGTGAGCTTTGGGTCGGCACATATATGCCCGTAAAACCCCATTGAAGCCTTTACAATCCAGTAAAATACAATCAATCGTTCAGCTATGTTTTGGCTATAACTTTTACCACTAAGCTATCCCCTCCTTCCTAACAAATCGACCATCCTAAACCAAGCCGCACCCCCCCCCCCCCCTTTTGTGTCCCAATTAAATTCCAATCGGTTCGCTACCAATCAGTTCTTTAATATCTAATTTAGCTGATGGCTTGGGCCATGATCGGTGAAACAGAACCATCCAGACCCTGCTCCACCTCTCCGTGGTGCCTCTAGTAACAGACTAACCTGTCTAGTCTGGCCAAGCGAGCACTGATCGAAGAGGGAAGACAACCCGGTACTTAAAAATGCCGTGCTGAAGTCGGATGTGTTGGGCCGAAAGGAGCAAATATAACAGTTATACTGCAAACCACAAGACAACGCAGACACGTCCACTTAACGTCTTTTTAAGGGCGGATGATGAAGAGGAATATTCTAGTCTACCAGAATACTGTAGAAAACTTTAGTCATCGGGCGAAATCAAGCAAGCAAGCATATCCAATTTAAATGCATTACAATGCAATAATTCGGCCAGCTATGACTCGTTTTATTCTTAATATCGGATATTTTCACTTTTAAAACAAAGCGATTTTCTTTCATTTCGTCCCCGTACTTGTCCAGAGGGATTCCAAGGTGCCCATCGCACTGTATTCAATTTGTGATCATATTTGCGTACTATACTACTGTGTTACATCAAAGAGCTATATTTTCCATATGTTTCGATAACATGTCGGTCGTCATAACTGAATTAATCTATAAAAAATTGGTTAGGAATCGAACCTGATCTCTTGTTCCTAATAGTTCAGTTCATTATTCACTTCCCTACCACGGCGATATCGTGTTCAGTTCATTATTCACTTCATTACCATGGCGATATCGTGTCCAGTTAATTACTCACTTCCCTACCATGGCGATATCGTGTCCAGTTCATTACTCACTTCCCTACCATGGCGATATCGTGTTCAGTTCATTATTCACTTCCCTACCACGGCGATATCGTGTCCAGTTCATTATTCACTTCCCTACCATGGCGATATCGTGTCCAGTTAATTACTCACTTCCCTACCATGGCGATATCGTGTCCAGTTAATTATTCACTTCCCTACCATGGCGTTATCGTGTCCAGTTCATTACTCAATCCCCTACCATGGCGATATCGTGTTCAGTTCATTATTCACTCCACTACCATGGCGATACCGTGTTCAGTTCATTATTCACTCCACTACCACGGCGATATCGTGTCCAGTTAATTACTCACTTCCCTACCATGTCGATATCGTGTCCAGTTAATTACTCACTTCCCTACCATGGCGATATCGTGTCCAGTTAATTACTCACTTCCCTACCATGGCGATATCGTGTCCAGTTCATTACTCAATCCCCTACCATGGCGATATCGTGTTCAGTTCATTATTCACTCCACTACCATGGCGATATCGTGTTCAGTTCATTATTCACTCCACTACCACGGCGATATCGTGTCCAGTTAATTACTCACTTCCCTACCATGGCGTTATCGTGTCCAGTTCATTACTCAATCCCCTACCATGCCGATATCGTGTCCAGTTAATTACTCACTTCCCTACCACGGCGAATCGTGTCCAGTTAATTACTCACTTCCCTACCATGGCGATATCGTGTCCAGTTAATTACTCACTTCCCTACAATGGCGATATCGTGTCCAGTTAATTACTCACTTCCCTACCACGGCGATATCGTGTCCAGTTAATTACTCACTTCCCTACCATGGCGATATCGTGTCCAGTTAATTATTCACTTCCCTACCATGGCGTTATCGTGCCCAGTTCATTACTCAATCCCCTACCATGGCGATATCGTGTCCAGTTAATTATTCACTTCCCTACCATGGCGTTATCGTGTCCAGTTCATTACTCAATCCCCTACAATGGCGATATCGTGTCCAGTTAATTACTCACTTCCCTACCACGGCGATATCGTGTCCAGTTAATTACTCACTTCCCTACCATGGCGATATCGTGTCCAGTTAATTATTCACTTCCCTACCATGGCGTTATCGTGCCCAGTTCATTACTCAATCCCCTACCATGGCGATATCGTGTCCAGTTAATTATTCACTTCCCTACCATGGCGTTATCGTGTCCAGTTCATTACTCAATCCCCTACCATGCCGATATCGTGTCCAGTTAATTACTCACTTCCCTACCATGGCGATATCGTGTCCAGTTAATTACTCACTTCCCTACCATGGCGATATCGTATAAAGTTCATTATTCACTTTCCTACCACGGCGATATCGTGTCCAGTTAATTACTCAATTCCCTACCATGGCGATATCGTGTCCAGTTAATTACTCACTTCCCTACCATGGCGATATCGTATACAGTTCATTATTCACTTTCCTACCACGGAGATATCGTATCCTTCATGTACTGAGTGTCATGTTATTGTATAGCTAATGTGTTCGTTTACCGAGTACTGTGTGTCATGTTATTGTATAGCCAATTTGTTGGTTTACCGAGTACTGTGTGTCATGTTATTGTATAGCCAATGTGTTGGTTTACCGAGTACTGAGTGTCATGTTATTGTATAGCCAATGTGTTGGTTTACCGAGTACTGAGTGTCATGTTATTGTATAGCCAATGTGTTGGTTTACCGATTACTGAGTGTCATGTTATTGTATAGCCAATGTGTTGGTTTACCGAGTACTGAGTGTCATGTTATTGTATAGCCAATGTGTTGGTTTACCGATTACTGAGTGTCATGTTATTGTATAGCCAATGTGTTGGTTTACCGAGTACTGAGTGTCATGTTATTGTATAGCCAATGTGTTGGTTTACCGAGTACTGAGTGTCATGTTATTATATAGCCAATGTGTTAGTACCAAGTACTGAGTGTCATGTTATTGTATAGTCAATGTGTTAGTTTACCAAGTACTGTGTGTCATGTTATTGTACAGCCAATGTGTTAGTTTCCCAGTACTGTGTGTCATGTTATTGTACAGCCAATGTGTTAGTTTCCCAGTACTGTGTGCCCTGGTATTGTTATTCAAATACAATTGTTTTTCTTTCTCTTGGGAGAGCAGTTAGAAGTGATGATCCAATCCAGCTCCCTCTTTGCATTGACACTATATCAGCCTGGAGTGATGAAATATTCTCTATAAATAGTGTTATATTACCTTTGGTGAAAGCCTGACAAAAGCTTTTCTTGTGGTTGATTTTATTGATATCGTGTTCTTATTCTAAACTCTAGGATGAATGATCGCTTGACACAAACATTCTTCCTCTTCTACCTTTCAGCTCCCTGTGGAGCATAGGTCTTCAACAAATACTTTCCAAGCCGTTCTGTTTTTTTTTTGCCATTCGTTTTAGATCATTTTATGTCTTCCCCATCATCTTCATCTCTGCTTTCATCTGTCTTCTCCACAAGAATACAATCGTCTTCCTCTTTGTTATTTTCCCTGTGGATTCCAAAAAGGGCCTGTTGTGTAATACTCTCAATTGACTTCCGTAATGTTTGTCCTATTCAGCGCCATCGTCTTCGCTGTATCTCTTTATCCATTGGTATTTGGATGGTACATTTCCATAATTCTATGTTAGTGATTTTGTCCTGCCATTTACATCTTTTTATTCCGCGTAAGCATCCATTAATGAAAATCTGTATATTCATGATTGCCATTTTTATTGTTCTCCATGCTTCAGAGCTATATAATAAGATTGACTGAACATTGGAGTTGAAAATGTGTATATTAGTATTTAACCTCATTTCTTTGGACTTCCGTATGTTCCCCAGTTCAACAAAAGCTCTTCTTACTTTTTATATCTTTATTTTAGTATCATTTTCTATCACAAACATAAATTAACTTAATTTATCATCTCACCTAACCATAAACTAAATCAATTGTCGATTATAGTAAAGAGTGTGGCATCACTTTCCTGAGATTGTGTTACAGCATCTTGTTTACATGAACATCGTTCCATTCACATTAATTGACAAACGAATCATGTAAACGTCCATGATTCCTTCTGTTTGCAGCTGTTTTTGTTTTTGTGTTGGCCTTTTCTAGAATGTTCTCGTTACTCATCTCATCTCTCAATCGCATTTTCAACATTCTTCTACAAAACAAGTATGGGAGAAAACCTACATTTCCTAATGCTTGAAAGACTCCTATATAAAATAAAGGGAAAACACATCTTTCTATATAAAATAAATTTAAAAAAATAGTGATTGCTACATAAAATAAAAAGAAAACAAAAACATGAACATTAAATTAAGAGAATTCAAATATTTCTAAAGAAATAAAGGGAAAACACAAACGTCTACATTAAATAACGACAAAACAAAGACATCTATATAAAATAAAATTTAAAAAAGACTTCTACTTATATAATAGATAAAATATAGACTTCTACATAAAATATAGAGAAAATAGAGATTTGTACATAAAAAAGAGAAAATAGAGATTTTTACATAAAATATAGAGAAAATAGAGATCTCTATATAAAATATAGCATTTGACAAAATAAAGCACCAAGAAATAATCAACATTGTTTGAAGGCATAAACGTAGACAGCAAAGATCTAAGAATAATAAAGAGCATATACTGGCAACAGACAGCGCACATAAGAACTGGAAATCATTTGGAAATGTTTCAACAACAAAAAAAATGGTGTTAGGCAAAGTTGTGTGCTGTCACCAGATTAAAAACAAATGTATAACAAGAGTATTTTAAAGATCCATAAGGGACATGCCTTGAATAACAATCGGAGGTCATAATATAAATAAACAAAAGATATACTGATGATACAGTATTAATTGCTAAGAGTGAAAATTGGTTACAAGAAATGTTAGACATTATAGTGAAAGTAAGAACAAAATAAAGAACCCAGCCTTAATAGCAAAAAGACAGAATTAATGGTAACAACAAAGAAAAAGACATCATTTCAGTGAAAAATAAAGACAAGTCAATATTAAAATAGGTAAATAAATTTAAATATTTGGAAACTTTGTTAACCTCAGACAGTATATGTACAACAGAGGTGATATGCAGAATGACTCAGGCAAAAGCAGCTTTCCAAAAAATAGGAAGATACTATGCAATCCATTTTTGACAATAGAAACAAGAGAAAACGTTTATTAATGTTATGTAGAGATAACATATGGATGCGAATCATGGACAATAGGACAACAGACAAGGAAATCACTGGAGTCTGTAAAAAAGTCGTTTTACAGAATAATGTTGAGAAAACTATGGACAGCTTAGAAGAGTAATTTTAAAATTCTGAAAGAGGCCGAAGCAAAAAGAGAGCTAATTTCCAATATTTGTTTGTGAAGTTTTTTCGGCTTATTTTTTTACAGTATGGGATAGCCAGTGACAAAATTGACAATCACGAAGGTACAGACTTTCATTAATGGATGCTTGCGCAGAATAAAGGGATGGAAATGGCAGGACAAAGTCACTAACGTGGAATTATGGAAATGTACCGGTCAAATACCAGTGGATAAAGAAATACAGCGAAGACGATGGCGATGGATAGGACACACACTACGGAAACCAACTGAGAGTATTACACAACAGGCCCTTTTTTGGAATCCCCAGGGGAAAAGACAAAGAGGAAGACCAAGGAATTCTTGGAGAAGACAGATTGAAGCAGAGATGAAGATGATGGGGAAGACATGGAATGATCTTAAAAGAATTGCAAAAAACAGAACGACTTGGAAAGTGTTTGTTGAAGACCTATGCTCCACTGGGAGATAAAAGGTAGAAGAGAATTTCCAATATTAGGAAGAAACAATCATCATTTTGTGGCCAAGTGGTGAGAAGAGAACAGCTGGAATATATTGGAACAACTGGGGAAATTGAGCGACGAAGAGATACAGGGAAGCAATGAGAAAAAATACCAGACAGCTTAAATAATGGCTTGGCAGAAGGTAAAGAACAGAAATAATAAATAACTTTCGATATTGAAAGTTGTGGAGAGACATGATCACCTACGCCAGCAGACCCTGTACTTGATGATGATGATGATATAAATTATACAGAAAATATATTCTTCCCATCATCATCATCATGTGCCATACCGGTTGGCGTAGGCGATCATGTCCCTCCACAATCTTCTATCCACAGTGCATCGTATCAGTTCTGTTGTTGACTGTTTTCCATGCCATGACACTAAGCTATCCAGTATTTTCTCTCTTTGTCGTCCGCGATCTCTCTTTCCTTTTATTTTGCCAATTGTTACCAAGTATTCCAACACTCCTCTTCTCATGATGTGCCCGAAAAATGTTGATTGCTTCTCTCTGATGTTTTTTTAAGAGCTCCCTTTTTGTGTTAGCCTCTTTGAGAACTTCCTCATTGGTCTTTTTAGCTGTCCATGGGAACTTTCAACATTCTTCTGAGAAATCCCATCTCTGTGGCCTCTAATCGTCTTTTCATTTGTTTGTCTACTGTACATGATTCGATCCAATAGGTCAGAATTGATTCTATATAGCACCGATGAACTCTCTTTCTCATTTTTATTGACATAGATTTGTTGCATAAGATATTTCTCATTTTCTGAAATGCTATTTTGGCCTGAGCTATTCTGCATTTATTTCTGTGGTGCATCTCCCATCTGATGTTATTATTGTGCCCAAGTATTTGAAACGTTGTACTTGTTTCAGATTTGTCTCGTTTATTGGTTATTGGTTATTGGTTATGGAAGGCCTCGGTATCACAGCAAATGAATTAAAATCCATAATTGCTCAACCGCCCGTGCCAGTGGAATCATCCGAATTACTAACTCATCTCCCAAACAAAGAAAGGTAACTGTAGTCCCCATCGTAGCAGTCTCAGCACACGCCAAAAGACATAAGGCGAAACCGCGCAGAAAGTGAACACAGCCAACTGTTCCCTGTCATACGATATCATCGTTCATCGTAAACAAGCGGGATATCGAAGCAGGATCAAAACGGATGAGCCACAGCTCACGGTGTGCACAGAGCACTTAACTCAGTAGCTCCTGCAACAAGCCGGTCTTGGAATATGAGGAAACTGCAAGAAGGAACACTTTTCAGACATAGCCTTCAATGGTTCCTGCCGCCTATCCACCATATACCATGGGAGTTCACGTCCTCCCGAAAATGATGATCGTCATAGCACTTGATGATGTTAGGCCATCATTGATGACTCCAATTCCAAACATATAGACACACAGTGGTGGTAAGTTATCATTTCCAATCCAACAGAAGCCACATGACCTGTAGTTAGTAAAACCACAAAGAGAGAATATGATTTTGTGACCTTCACTGATTCACTCTTAGATGTGAATGTGTAGTTTACACAAGAGGAGAAGTTTTCAACTACAGTGATCCCATTTAAGGCAACTCTGGGATAGCAAGGCAAGTCTCCTTTATAGCAGCAGAACTTGATGTTCTCCGCTCCCTTCTTGTAACTGCCGCCATACGATTCTGATGTCTCATTAACTTAGACATCATTCAATAACAATGTCAGATTAGCATTCCATAGATCTGGCTCTGCTGATGAAATGCTTGGTGCAACAGTTGTATCAATTATACAGGAGGCTCATGGTCTGTGGTCATTAATATCACAGACGGCACATGACGTTGTTATATTCAGTATTTCTTTCTGGGGTGTAAATATGTGGCACACACATGGAGAGTGGTTTGTGGTCACAGTAATCCCATTAAAGGCAATTCTAGGGTAGCATGGCATAGCTGTTTCAGAACAGCACAATCCTGTGATGTTTTCTGTGTTCGCTATAAAGCTGCTGGTGCTACACAATCCTGACCAATTATAGGTGTGGACATTATTCACTTGCAATGACAAAACTGCTTTGTTTACATCATAAACCTCTGGAAGCGAATCATTTATGGGACTAATAGTACAATTTATTCTTCCATCGGGGATATCTTCATTGAGTCCCCCCCCCCCAAAAAAAAAAAAAAAAGTCTTTGGTTAAAAAGCACATATGCTTTTGAGTTAAACACAAAATGAGCCCACTTCATAGATTCAAAATGATCCTTGCCAATGTCGTTTGCACAAGTTAGGTCTTTAGCTACCAAGGTCACAAACGTCCGAAACGAATTAACGACTTTATCTACAGCGAAGGTTAACGAACTGTGAACAAACATTTATGTTCAAACCCTTGAAAACATTTTCAAAAATCTGCCAACTCCCAGCAATATCATATATTGTGTTGTTCAATGTAAACATTGCTTAGTCCATAGCTCGAATATAAATCGTTTATTATTATGCTGCATGATGGTGATGATTTTTTCTTCGATATAACCTTAACTTCTGTTTTCTTACTATTCAGACTGAGTCCTTTCTTGTTGCTTTCTTCTACTATTATGTCTATCATTTCTTGTAGTTTGTTCTTTGTCTCTGCTATTAAGAATGTGTCATCCGCATATCGCAAATTATTTATGTTGTGACCGTTGACTTCAATTCCTTTTTTGTCTACTATTGATCTCATAATATATTCGCTGTAAAGTGAAAACAAATCCCGTGACATAACACAGCCTTGTCTGACTCCTTGTTTTATAAACTGAAAGTCCTGTATTGTTGTTAATTCGTATAGCTGCTGTTTGTTGCCAGTACATGTTTTTTTATGATTTTCAGATCCTTGTCATCAATGTTTAATTTCTTCAGCATATTGATTATTTCCACATGCTTTACTTTGTCAATTGCATTCGTGTAGTCAATAAAGCACATATATAGATCTTTCTTTACATATACTTCTACGTTAAAAAAATGGACAATGGGGACTTCAACATACAATATAGAGAAAATGTAGACACATTTATATACAATATAGAGAAAATGTAGACACTTTTATATACAATATAGAGAAAATGTAGACACTTTTATATACAATATAGAGAAAATGTAGACACTTTTAAATAAAATATAGAGAAAATGTAAAGTCTTTTATATACAATATAGAGAAAATGTAGACACTTTTATATACAATATAGAGAAAATGTAGACACTTTCATATACAATATAGAGAAAACGTAGACACTTTTATATACAATATAGAGAAAATGTAGACACTTGTATATACAATATAGAGAAAATAGAAACTTGTATATCCAATATAGAGAAAATGTAGAGGCTTTTATATACAATATAGAGAAAATGTTGTGATTTTTCGATACAATATAGATATAATGTAGATACTTTTATATACAATATAGAGAAAATGTAGATACTTTTATATACAATATAGAGAAAATGTAGACACTTTTATATACAATATAGAGAAAATAGAAACTTGTATATCAAATATAGAGAAAATGTAGAGGCTTTTATATACAATATAGAGAAAAGTTGTGATTTTTCGATACAATATAGATATAATGTAGAGACTTTTATATACAATATAGAGGAAATGTAGATACTTTTATATACAATATAGAGAAAATGTAGACACTTTTATATACAATATAGAGAAAATGTAGAGACTTTTATATACAATATAGAGAAAATGTAGACACTTTTATATACAATATAGAGAAAATGTAGACACTTTTATATACAATATAGAGAAAATGTAGACACTTTTATATACAATATAGAGAAAATGTAGAGACTTTTATATACAATATAGAGAAAATGTAGAGACTTTTATATACAATATAGAGAAAATAGAAACTTTTATATACAATATAGAGAAAATGTAGAGACTTTTATATACAATATAGAGAAAATGTAGAGACTTTTATATACAATATAGAGAAAATGTAGACACTTTTATATACAATATAGAGAAAATGTAGACACTTTTATATACAATATAGAAAAAATGTAGACACTTTTATATACAATATAGAGAAAATGTAGAGACTTTTATATACAATATAGAGAAAATGTAGAGACTTTTATATACAATATTGAGAAAATGTAGATACTTTTATATACAATATAGAGAAAATGTAGAGACTTTTATATACAATATAGAGAAAATGTAGAGACTTTTATATACAATACAGAGAAAATGTATTGACTTTTATATACAATACAGAGAAAATGTAGGGACTTTTATATACAATATCGAGAAAATAGAGACTTTTATATACAATATAGAGAAAATGTAGAGACTTTTATATACAATATAGAGAAAATGTAGAGACTTTTATATACAATATAGAGGAACCAGAGACTTCAACAGAAAATATATAGAAAACACAGACTTCTTCATAGAATAATTCTTTTTATTTTAAAGAAAGTATAAATCTGTTATAAATAAAAATCACATATTAAAGAATCATCATCATCATCGAGTGCCATCTCCGCAACGTAGGTTGGCTACCATGGAGCGCCATTCAGCTCTGTCTCTTGCTTTGATGGTGCAGGTTGTCATAGGCTGATTTGTCCATTTTTTTATGTTACTCGTCCATGTTAGTCTTGGTCTGCCTCTGCCTCTTTTACCTTGTATTTTCCCCTCCAGGATTACTTTAAGTAGGCTGTTGTGTCTTTTAACATGGCCCAAAAATCGAATTTGTCTTCTTTGAATTGTGCTTAGTAGTCCTCTTTTCATTTTTAGTTGTTTTAAGATTTCATCGTTTGTTTTCTTTTCTTTCCATCCAATTCTACCTATTCTTCTATATATCCACATTTCAAAGATTTCAATTCTCTGTTCTATTTCCTTGTCTATTGCCCATGTTTCTGCATCGTATAGGAATATTGAGAAGATGTAACATTTTGGTATTCTTAGTTTTAGTCCTGATGTTATTTGTTTTGATGTTAGTATGTTTTTCATGACATTAAAATTGCTTTTTGCCATTCCTATTCTTTTGTTTATTTCATTTGTACATTTTACATCACTGGTTATAGTATGTCCAAGGTAGTTGTCGTTTTGAACTGTCTCCAGGTCTATTCCTACAATTTTGATATCCATTTATGGGTTTTGAGTATTCAGTAATTTAGTTATTGAGTTATTTGCGGATCATCATCATTGCACTCCAAACATGTACAAAGGTGCTCAGATCCCCTCCTCAGCAATTCCCTCAGTGTCCAGCGACTGACGATTTCAGTTCTATGTTGGTTGATAAGTCTTCTTGCACGTCCACTAAGTTTCTCATTTCTGGCTGTGCACACCTTAACTCCCATTTCCATCATCCGAAGAAGTGACCTGGATCTGTGTTTGTCGAAGTCCTGTGCTCTTCCCACATCTCGGAGGGCATTGATGATGTCCGCTCGATCCATTGGTTGCCCGTCCTCAACGACAGAGGAGCTAGCCAACCTGTCCGCTCTATCATTTCCCTGTAATCTCGCATGTCCAGGGACATAGACAAAGGTGACCTTACGTATTTTGGATTTCTGCAACGACTCTACCCAGTGCATGCGTACAAAGCCCGCCTCCAATTTTTTTATCATGCTCATCGAAACACTCAGTATACATGCGTGGGTGTAGTCTTGTGACTCTAACTATTTGAATGCCTTGGTCACTGCCATCACCTCCATCGTCATGCTACTGGTGGCCATGACGTATGCACCACTGTCTTCCTTGACTATTCTGCCTGCCGAGCGTGCTGTAAATGCCCATGCAGGGGTTTTGAGTATTTTCTTTGTTTATGATCATAGTATTTGTTTTTTTGATATTCAAATCTAGTCCATATTTTGTGCTTGTAATGTTTATTTCATTAAGTAATTGTTGTAGATTAAAGAATATATTTCTTATTAAATGTGCACATATTTAGATACAAAGAGAATACAAATGGCGTTTACATTTAGCAAATGGAGTAAATTATTAACAATTGAAACTTTTGAATCCTCATGTGGATTTCCACTTTCTCAACTCATTTTGTAAACAATAATTTGACAACAATAATTTGGCAGCAACAATTTGACTACAATAATTTTACAACAATTATTTAACAACAATAATTTGACTACAATAAATTGACAACAATAATTTGACACCAATAATTTGACACCAATAATTTGACATGAATTATTTGACAACAATAATTTGACAGCAATAATATGACAGCAATAATTTGGCAACACTAATTTGACAACAATAATTTGACTACAATAATCTGACTAGAATAATTTGACTACAATCATTTTATCACAATTAAATATTTTCTTCAACAAAATAGTTTCAAAATAATTTTTAATCAACGGCAGTAGAAAAGGAGATCCCGTGGGAGATGTGGTCCGATTGTTCTCCATTTTAATGTCATCATCATTGATTGTCGTCTCCGGCAGGTTTGCTTCCATGGAGCACCATTCCATTATTCCTCTTGCTCATGGGCGGATCTAGGGGGGGTCATGGGGGGCATTGCCCCCCCCCCCCAAAAAAAAAAAAAAACGTACTTCTTAGTACATTCATTAATAAAGTGAGAGCAACGTTTGTTTACTTATTATTATTATTTTTAAAGAAGAAAAGAGGTAATATAAAAAAAAAATTCACAAATATATAGGTCTATTTATTCAATCTTTTGATATTGAAATCATGTCCACGGAAAAACAACTAAAAAAATACGATATTTTTTGTGTACGATTGTTCTTCTGTGAAGAAAATGTTAATTATTTATCGCTCTGGCGGTGCCAAAATTGCCGTGCTGATTTGATTTTATGACAGCACAAGGGACAAGGGAGTAGATATGTTTAATGAGTTGTTTGCCGGTGTACATATATTTGTTATATATGCTGTAAAAAAGACTTCATTTAGTTGCGGACTACCTGTTTTATTTTAATTGTTATTAATGTCTAAAGGTTTTTAATATATTTTAAAAATGAAACGAATTACAAATTTCTTTCAAAAAGTTTCAAAATCACACGAAACTGAAACTCGATCTGCTTTTATGCTTCCTGATTTTACACCTACATCTAGGGTCGATATAAATATTAGTCCTAGTGAAACGAAGGATAAAAAAATTACTATTACATCAACAACTACTAATACAGTTAACAGTGAGCCAGTTTCTGAAAGTGATCTCGTTTCCAACGCTAGTCTGCCTAATACTCGTACAATTACATTTATAAAAAGTGAAGCTGGTCCACTCAATAGTGATATTAATAATCAGTGTGAGACGGACTTGGGCAATTTAAATTATGGACCAGTGGCAGGACCCAGTATGGATATTAATAGTCAGTAGAGATGGACTTGGGCGATTTAAATTCTGGACCAGTAAGGCCAGTCTTAAGATCTTACCCGCCTTCACTGTGTGGTAAAGTCAACCGTTCTTTTTCTAAAGCTTATTTTGAACAATATCACTGGCTAGAATATAGTAAACGAAAAGATGCAGCATTTTGTTACGTTTGTCGTGTATTTGACAAATCTTTTGCATGTGAAGAAACATTTACTAAATCTGGTTTTAGAAACTGGAAAAAATTAAAAGAAAAACTTGATAAACATGGAAAAAGTAAAAGTCATTTGTTATGCATGGAAAAATATGCAATGCATAAATATAGTAATGAAAAAGGAAGTGTCATGTCAATGATTTCAAAATCACATAAGACCGAAGTGGAAAAAAACAAAGAGTACATGGCGAAAGTTGTTGATGTTATTATACTTCTTGGAAGACAGGGCATTGCGTTCAGAGGACATGATGAAAAGAAAGAATCTAATAGTAGGGGTAATTTCTTAGAGTTCTGCGAGGTGTTTGCTAAGTATGATAGTACATTTAAACAAAATTTTACAAAAAACATTTCATTTTGTAGCAAAACTATTGTGAATGAAGTGATTGACATAGCTTCAGCTCTTCTTTTTGAGAAAATAGTTAAAGAGGTTAAAAGATGCGAGTTTTTTGCAATTATGGCTGATGAGGCAAGATGTCAGAAACAGCAACAATTGTCTCTCTGCGTTCGGTATGTTGACGATGAACTCACTCCACATGAAAGATTCCTTGGTTTCTATGATTGCTCAAGCAAACGAACAGCAATAGATTTAGCTGATTTGATAATGACTGTTCTTCGGAAGTTTAGTATTGAAGGATTATCAGTAATAGCGCAAACTTATGATGGTGCCGCAGTAATGTCTGGTGATGTTGGAGGGCTGCAAGCTAAAATTAGAGTTTTATCCTGAAGCTGTTTACTTCCACTGTTATGCACATAAGGTTGCACTTATTGTAACAGACATTTGTAAAAACATAGAATCTTCAAGACTTTTATTCAATGCTTTGGAATCATTGTATGTACATTTTTCAAAACCGTCAAATCATGATGCTTTAAGAACGGTGTCAGGATTGTTACAGACAAAGCCTTTTGAAATAATTTCATTAAGTACAACTAGGTGGACATGCAGGTACCAGAATTGTAATCTGTTGATTAAACACTATGATAATGTAGTGGCAGCTTTAAAATTTGAAATTGACAGAAATGAAGACAAAGACTCCATAGAAGCCATTGGAATTTTGAAATCAATATCAACATTTAATTTCATTGTCAACCTGTTTGTTTTTCATGAAATCCTGTCTTATACCCACGTATTAAGTCTATGTATGCAGAATGCAAATGTCACTTTAGGACAGGCTGCAGAACTGATAACAAATACTATGCGGACAATAGTAGACAAGAGAACTGATGATGAATTTTCTAAGATTTGGAAGAATATTGAAGAATTTTCACTGAAACGCGGCATATGCTTAGAAAGTCCTACTGTATGTAAGAAAAGAAAACATGAAGAAAGTGTGATGCTAAAAGACAGTTTTGTTCTCTCAACTGTTGGAAAACCCCTAGATGGCCCTGAAAGTGTGAGCAATAAAGAATACTGGAAGATGAAAGTATATTTTGAAGTTATTGATGTCTTTGCAGCAAGGTTAAAGGAAAGATTTAGTGAAGAATCCTTACAACTCGCATGTGCTGTTGATGGGCTGTTTTGTTTGGATTATGAAAAGGCAACTCCATTTGTAAAGAAATATGCTGAGTGTTTAGGACTGAATGTTACTATCCTGAAAGCAGAAATATCAATTGTCAAAACATTAATTAGGAGCAAAGAAGGGGAAGTTTATCAATTCAGCTTTAGCCACTTAAAAGAGGTAGTAAACAAGAACACTTACCCACATTTTCATAAAATTCTAAGGGCTGCTATAACCATACCAATAAGCTCATCAGCACGTGAAAGAAGTTTTTCTGCGATGAGCAGGATTAAGACTTGGCTGAGGTCATCAATGACACAAGATAGACTTCGTAATTTGGCGGTGCTTCACATAGAAAAAATATTGCTTAAAAACACCATCACGAGTGAAGAAGTTATGCAGAAATTTGCAGAAAAGCCTAGACGAATTAAACTGATGTAATTGGTGAGTACAGATTTTCTTTTTTTTTGTGCCGTTTTAATTTTTATAAAATGCATATTTTATGCTGTATACTTATTCCCGTTATTATTAGAAAAGTCAAATTGCGTCAAAGGTCTAATGACGATTATACACAAGTGACTCACACCCTTATTGCTGATAGCGCGAAGATGTCTATGCAAACCTGAAACAAAACAGTAGGCCTATAGCAGTGCCCCCCCAAAATTTTAAGGCTAGATCCGCCTATGCTCTTGCTTTGATTGTTGCACGTTGTCTTATGCTGACTTGTGATTACTTTGATATTACTCGCCCATGTTAGTCTTTTTCTGCCTCTGCCTCTTTTACCTTGTATTTTCTCTTGTTTGAGTTGTGTTTACTAGTGCTCTTTTCATTTTTAGTTGTTTTAAGACTTCATTATTAGTGTGTTTTTTTTTCTTTCCTTCCAATTCATCCTACTCTTCTATAAATCCACATTTCAACAGCTTCAATTTTATTTTCTGTTTTCTTGTCTAATGTCCATGTCTCTGCACCATACAGGATTGCTGAGAAGATATACCATTTTACTATTCTTATTTTTATCCCTGGTATTATTTTATTTGATTTTATTATATTTGTATGGCATTACAATTAATTATTATTATTATCATTTCATCATCATCATCATCATCATCATTGGGTGCCTTCTCCGCATCGAAGGTTGGCTACCATGGAGCGCCATTCCACTCTGTCTCTTGCTTTGATGGTGCAGATTGTCATAGGCTGACTTGTCGTTATCATTTAGATATATGTAATATATGGGTTAACAAAACACCTAACAATGAACTCGTTGAAAGAGCGATGTAGAAAACAAATATGAAAAGCTTTTGGTGGTTTTTCTTATTTATAAACACTAGCATTTAAACAAGCTTATGGTCTAGTCTACTTTGCATTTATCAATTCTTGATGATCTGAACAGTCAATCTGAAATTGCTGTTAATGGTGGTGTTATTAAATCGTTGTAAAGTTTCCTCAAATTGTGATATTTGTAGTTGTCATTCCAACACTAAAATATGTTCACAGCACTTAAAGATGTTCACAACATTTAAAGATGTCCACATATGGTAATGTTATAAAGATCGCTGTAGAAATTTTCCTCGAATTGTGATATTTGTAGTTGTCATTCCAACACTAAAATATGTTCACAGCACTTAAAGATGTTCACAACATTTAAAGATGTCCACATATGGTAATGTTATAAAGATCGCTGTAGAAATTTTCCTCGAATTGTGATATTTGTAGTTGTCATTCCAACACTAAAATATGTTCACAGCACTTAAAGATGTTCACAACATTTAAAGATGTCCACATATGGTAATGTTATAAAGATCGCTGTAGAAATTTTCCTCGAATTGTGGTATTTGTAGTTGTCATTCCAACACTAAAATATGTTCACAGCACTTAAAGATGTTCACAACATTTAAAGATGTCCACATATGGTAATGTTATAAAGATCGCTGTAGAAATTTTCCTCGAATTGTGATATTTGTAGTTGTCATTCCAACACTAAAATATGTTCACAGCACTTAAAGATGTTCACAACATTTAAAGATGTCCACATATGGTAATGTTATAAAGATCGCTGTAGAAATGTTCCTCGAATTGTGGTATTTGTAGTTGTCATTCCAACAATTAAAGATGTCTACATATGTTGGAGGAAGTGTTTCTCTTACGTTGGCATTTCTTCTTCAAGAGGCAAACTATATTCCTGCTCACTGTTGGTAAACAATAACATATCAATTAAGAAAAGCAACTCCTAGGGAGTCGCAATAGCTCAGTGGTTAGTGAACTGGTCTACAAAGGAAAAGAGGTAGGGTTCGATCCCAAACCGACGGCTTCCAGGTTCACACAGCCTTTAATGGATACCGGATTTTAGCTGGGAAAGTAAAGCGGCACGTGCGTAATACCGACCACATTACCCCAAAAATCATGTGCCGAAGGTCTGTAAAATTTATGGTTACTAATACCATATTCCCTATAAGCCACCTGGCGTGACGGGATTACTTTACATTTTTTTTTTTTTTTTTTTTTTTTTAAGAAAAGCAACTCTTCGTGTTGTAATATCTTTGTTGTCCGAGTTTTACTGAGACTGTCAGATACGTCTTTTGTGTATTCTTTTTTTGTTCCAAAGAAGTTGCTCTTCCATAACCCCGCTGAATTAAAACGTAAAAAAGTACAAATGTTCATTGTGAAAACATTTTGTATGAAATTTAAACGCCGCTTTATTTGTTTTCGTGGTTTTTATTTATTTATTTATTTATTTATATATTTATTTATATATATATATATATATATTTATTTATTTATTTATTTATTTTTAAGCTGGGAGGAGAGAGTGGTTGATATCAGTGAAAGGAGCGCCTGAAGGCAAATTGTTGATAAAGTCTAAATAGAAACATGAAATGTGCACACTTGATAATCAAAGTGAATGGATGATTCACTTTAATAGAATGTGATTGTTTGAACAAAACAATGAAAAAGGAGGTAATTGATGAAATCCCAATGTGAGACCGCCATGTCAATATCATAAATAAGATTTCTTTTTAAAATTCATATCTAAAACAAACAACGTTATACAAAAAGTAAATTAGCGTTATCGCTGCATTATAATTGTATTTAACAGTAACATTGGCAGTCTTAATTTTAGTGGGGCATATTTTGTAATATTGTAGCAAGTATATAAACACTCCAGCCTTAAATGGGTACCTGATTTTTTTCTGGGAAAGTAAAGTGGCAAGGACGTAATACCGATCACATTACCTCAACAATCATGTGCTGAAGTCTGTAGAAAGTATGATCACAAACAACATATTCCCTTTATATTAACAATATATTACAATAGGTACAACATTCACTTTATAACAGGAACAACATTCATATCACAACAGGAACAACATTCACATTACAATAGGAACACCATTAAAATTACAAAAGTAACAACATTCACACTACAATAGGAACAACATTCACACTACAATAGGAACAACATTCACATTACAATAGGAACAACATTCACATTACAATAGGAACAACACTCACATTACAATAGGAACAACATTCACATTACAATAGGAACAACACTCACATTACAATAGGAACAACATTAAAATTACAATAGGAACACCATTCACATTACAATAGGAACACCATTAAAATTACAAAAGTAACAACATTCACACTACAATAGGAACAACATTCACATTACAATAGGAACAACATTCACATTACAATAGGAACAACACTCATATTACAATAGGAACAACATTCACATTACAATAGGAATACCATTCACATTACAATAGGAACATCATCCACATTACAATAGGAACAACATTCACATTACAATAGGAACAACATTCACATTACAATAGGAACAACATTCACATTACAATAGGAACAACATTCACATTACAATAGGAATAACATTCACATTACAATAGGAACAACATTCACATTACAATAGGAACAACATTCACATTACAATAGGAACAACATTTACATTGCAACAGGAACAACATTCACATTACAATAGGAGCAACATTACAATTATAAAAGTCACATCATTCACATCACAACAGGAGCAACATATTATTTGTAGCAATATGTTCATTAGTGTGATATTGATAATAAAAAAGTAACACTTTTGAATTGTATGGAAATTAAAAAATATATTAAAATTGTTTGGTAATTGGATAAAGGTCATGTTATTAACTCTTTTCGTACGTTTAGACACACAATGAGTCATGCCGACTTCGGTCATATAAGTCTAGCCGGACAGTGCGTCACTTTCAAATTAATCAGTGTGAACTGTCGTCACATCAATTTCTATTTGAAGGTTTTGCATCATCTTGGAATTTGTGGAATATAATTCCTTGTTTAAGTATCTAACAATTCATATATAATATGTTAAGTGTTAGATTGATATAAACATGTAGATTGATATTTGAAAACGTGAAAAATTTTCTCTCTGAAATCTCTTCCGCTTAATAGATAAAAATCTTCCGTACTGAAATAGTTAATTTATTCTCTTTTCTAAGGGAACTATGTGTAGATAATATCACTTCTTTTGCTATGGTACAATTAATTTTGTTCAAGTTTCATTATTTCATGAATTGTCAAATTTAAACTGTTCCCATTTAGCCATAACAGCAGGGATCGTGTACAAAAGTGGGTTTGCTGCAGAGTTGATGGGGAGAACGAGAACTGTTGTCCACGCGTAAACATCGTTGCTGATCACGTGACCATTAAAAGAAATTAAACCCATGAGTCCTATAGGAAACCAACAGAGAAAGTTGGACAAAGCTACCAGAAATAGCTGTTTAGCCACTGTTATATCTTCAACTCGTCTGGACGATGCGCCGGACATTCTGTTCTCAGACATGGCTCTAAAGATGGCTCTTTGACCATAACCAATGATGAGAACCAGACATAAATTGAGAACAATGAACACGACAAACGAGAACTCCCAGCCATTGAGTCGTTTAGTTGTCAAAGGTAAGCCAAGACACATTGCGTTAGAAGAATATATTTCAAACCTGAACACAATGGGAGTCAGTGCAAGAAGGAAACCAATGATCCAAGACAAAGACACAACGATAATTTTACTCATTTTGGAAAACTTGACTTGACCAAATGGAAACTTCATTATTAAAAATCTGTCCAGAGTGATAAGGAAAACAAAAAATGTTGACGTTTCACTAGAGAGTGTAGCCAGGAAGCCAGCAAGTTTACATACAACACTTTCTCTCCAACTCTTGTCATACAAAACATAAACGTCACGATAGTAATAATCAGCTCCAGCAATAATGAACAGGTAGACTCCCATAATAAAGTCAGATATACCCAAGTTTGTCACAAACAGACCATAACCTGTTCTGAGAACTGACCTATCCCAGATTACACGATAACCAATAACTGTCATGTTCCCAAGAACAGCAAGAACCGCGACCACCCAGAGAAGAACACGCTGAACATCGATACCTATCAGATAAAAACAGGAAGAAATGGCGTCACCAGGACCGTGACAAGTGTGGTATGGAATGTGTGTCCCCCTGATCTGCGGACAACAAATCTCAAAACTGTAAGTGTACAGATCTTGACTGATAGTGAGACCGTTAAAGAAATCTTCATAAAAGTCAACAACTAACAGTCCACGTAAATCTAACGTCTGTAATGTTAGTTTAGAAGGAAATGTGTGTTTGTTGATGTCACTTATGTTTGTAAAGCTCAAGTTGAGATTTCTCAAGCTCGGAAACGAAAGAACGAAAAACTTATCCAGCATTGCTAGACCCGTGTGGGACAGATCGAGTGTTTCCAGAAATTTTAATTGAAAATTGTACACATCAACAAGTTGTTTATTGTAGGACAGGTTCCAGTGACGAATATTACCCAGTATATTTTCACTCTTTTTAATATTGTATATGGTATCTAGTAAGTTGTGACTAAGATCTAAATGCTGCCAGCTATGTGAATGATAAACAACTGATACCTGAGTTATTTTACAATGGGGAAAAATAACGACGGCTATATTCGGTAAATGTCTGAGAAAGCTATATATTGTTTCAGTCAAGTCAAGTCCGGACAAGTCCAGGTATCTGGTTCTATTGTCAATATCGTTTCCACTGTAAATAAGTTTGTCTATGGATATATTCTGATACGATCCTTTGTGATCTGATACCGTGGCTGTCCCCGATATACAGCGAAGTCCATCACCACACTTCATACCACAGTCCACCTCGTCGTCTTGGTGTGGACAGTCAGGATGTCCGTCACAAACTAGGTCAGGATGGAGACATATTTTACTATTCCAACAAGCAAAGTTTCCGGTACACGAGCTAATGATGTATTGGTTCTCATCATCTCCTATAGGACAGTCTGTTGTTCCGTCTAGAGCGTAATGTAGTGGGATACAGTAACTGTTGGGACATTTTAAATATCCCTCTTGACAATCACAGTCCACGCAGTTCTCAAGATGGGACATATCTCTACATCCGAGAACGGCTCCAAACTTATCTTTGACATAAACACACCGGGGAGCCCAGATGAGATGACCCAACACGTTCCTACAGGTGTCCGCTGTCTCCAGCTTTCCAATAGTCTCATCTAACGAACTATCTGGCCCTGTACAATCTTCACGACCGTCGTTAAGTTTGGAGAAACTGACACATTTATCATTACAAAACAAAGCGCAGCTCTCATTTGTCATCAGAGAACTCACCACAGCCTCACTTTCATCGTTGACTTGTTTCTCTGATGTGTACCCACAAACAATACAGTCAACTTCACCGTCACCGACCCATTGTAAAGGCAAACAAAAACCGTCACAACAGAGAGCACCTCCACATGTCTTTGAAAGATCTGTTGTCCTTGATTGTTCAACACAAAACATTTCATCGTGTCTGTTGCTGCAGTGATCGATAGAGTCGCAGACATAAATGTAGGAGATGTATCGGGGATCAGGTACGCCTAACCCACAGTCAAACACGGGAAATAACTCCATTTTTGTTTGTTTTGAAACGTCCTCAAAATCAGCGTTAGAAACGCTGGCCGATACAGAAACAATGTTATCTTTATATATTATAAGGTTCCCTTTACTTAAAGCCTTCATAAAACTGTCATTCGTTGCTGGTTTTATTTTTATCATATTCGTATTTACACTTTTAGGGAGAGTCACCTCACACAACAATAATGAAGTCAGGTCATCGCTACATCCAACGTCAGCCCATCCATCAACAAAAGGAAACATGTTCCTGGAGAAATTCGTTACGTCACTACCAGTCTCGTTAAAGACAAACCGCCAAACTGCACAATCACTACTAAACCCATCAGACGGTTTCCCAGGCAACCAATGATTAACCACAGATGGACGAGCTTCGGACCAACGAAAACGTTTTGCAAAGTTCTTGGTGTCTCTAGTAAGACCAATATAAAATTCAACCACCAATTGTGAATATTCGACATGATCTTTGAGAAGTGTAGGCATGGTTGCTTGTAGAAAGTTCAGTTCTTCTTTAGTTTCTATTTGTACTAAACCACTTGCGTAGTCCAAACATGTCCATTCCCCATCGATCCAGTCTATTTTATCATCAGTATCCTTCAAGAAATAACAGGAGAGTGAAATACTACCATCAAACTGAAACCATCCGTTCGAACACTGAGAGCATACAGCAAGCAAAAAAGCACCCCTGTTATGTCCCGTATATCCTGCTATAAGCGTATTTCTCAGGTACACTATGTCCTCTATATATCTCACATTTAGGACCACAACAAATATTTTGATGTCTGTGACTTCCTGCTTCTGTACAATCTGTGATATACTTCTACTCTCATCAAAAGATAAATAAAAGCCATCGATAAAAATAACAGCAACATGAGTCACGTTCTCTCTGACCCCACCCATCTCAGAAAACAAGCGATTCACAAATCGTATTTTCAATTCTATGGTCTCATTTATATTGTTGTAATCCTGCTTCTTCCTTCTTGGACTACGATCTGTAATTGACGATTTAAGAAGAAATGCCGTTAATTCATTAAATCGCCAAGAGCTGACGTTAACTTTTGCATTGTTGAGGGAAAAGGAATCGATGACAGCAGCAAATAATACTCGTGTTGTATCACTGGAGCCTGTAACTTCTTTAACAAACGGTTTTGTCATTGAGGTTTGATGTTCGTAATCATAGTCGTCATCGATGCTGTAATAAAGAAATAGAAAGTCGATCTTGTCTGTATAACATCCATGTAGTGAAATGTTGCCTGGCTCGCTTCTTAGGATCCCTGCAACAATACAAATTAGCTTAATTGCACAGACTTTTTGCAGAATATATGTAACCTCGGTGGATGAGTAATTAACACGCTTGATTCTTGCTCAGTGAGTCCAGATATGGGAAATTATTATTTGTTTCATTTCGACAAGACTATAAAAATGGGTAACAGAGATTTATTCAAATGGAAACAAAGGTGATCTTACTGAGAGAAGAAATGAACATTATGTGAGAAGAGATAAACCAGAAGAGAAGGAATGAACATTAGATGAGAAGAGATAAAACCAGAAGAGAAGGAATGAACATTAGATGAGAAGAGATAAAACGAGAAGAGAAGGAATGAACATTAGATGAGAAGAGATAAAACCAGAAGAGAAAGAATGAACATTAGTGAGAAGAGATAAAACCAGAAGAGAAGGAATGAACATTAGATGAGAAGAGATAAAACCAGAAGAGAAGGAATGAACATTAGATGAGAAGAGATAAAACCAGAAGAGAAGGAATGAACATTAGATGAGAAGAGATAAAACCAGAAGAGAAGGAATGAACATTAGATGAGAAGAGATAAAACCAGAAGAGAAGAATGAACATTATGTGAGAAGAGATAAAACCAGAGAGAAGGAATGAACATTAGATGAGAAGAGATAAAACGAGAAGAGAAGTAATGAACATTAGATGAGAAGAGATAAAACCAGAAGAGAAAGAATGAACATTATGTGAGAAGAGATAAAACCAGAAGAGAAGGAATGAACATTATGTGAGAATAGATAAAACCAGAAGAGAAGGAATGAACATTATGTGAGAAGAGATAAAACCAGATAAGAAGGAATGAACATTAGATGAGAAGAGATAAAACCAGAAGAGAAGGAATGAACATTATGTGAGAAGAGATAAAACCAGAAGAGAAGGAATGAACATTAGATGAGAAGAGATAAAACCAGAAGAGAAGGAATGAACATTATGTGAGAAGAGATAAAACCAGAAGAGAAGGAATGAACATTATGTGAGAAGAGATAAAACCAGAAGAGAAGGAATGAACATTATGTGAGAATAGATAAAACCAGAAGAGAAGGAATGGACATTATGTGAGAAGAGATAAAACCAGAAGAGAAGGAATGAACATTATGTGAGAAGAGATAAAACCAGAAGAGAAGGAATGAAAATTATGTGAGAAGAGATAAAACCAGAAGATAAGGAATGAACATTATGTGAGAAGAGATAAAACCAGAAGAGAAGGAATGAACATTATGTGAGAAGAGATAAAACCAGAAGATAAGGAATGAACATTATGTGAGAAGAGACAAGAACACAAATGTAGGACTGGACAATGGATGAGATGAGATAAGAATGGATAGAAGGAATCAACATAATGTGAGAAGAGATAAAAACACCAATGTAGGACTGGACAATGGGTGAGAAGAGATAAGACCAGGAGAGATAGACTGAATATCCGGTGAGAAGAGACAAGACCACGAAAGTAAGACTCAACAATGGGTTAGAAGAAACAAGACCACGAAGTAAGACTCAACAATGGGTGAGATGAAACAAGACCACGAATGTAAGACTGAACAATGGGTAAGAAGAGTCAAGACCACGAAAGTAAGACTCAACAATGGGTGAGAAGAGACAAGACCACGAAAGTAAGACTCAACAATGGGTGAGAAGAGACAAGACCACGAAAGTAAGACTGAACAATGGGTGAGAAGAAACAAGACCACGAAAGTAAGACTGAACAATGGGTGAGAAGAAACAAGACCACGAAAGTAAGACTCAACAATGGGTGAGATGAAACAAGACCACGAAAGTAAGACTCAACAATGGGTGAGATGAAACAAGACCACGAAAGTAAAAATCAACAATGGGTGAGGAAAAAAAGACCACGAAAGTGAGACTGAACAATTGGTGAGAAGAAACAAGACCACGAATGTAAGACTCAACAATGTGTGAGAAGAAACAAGACCACGAAAGTAAGACTGAACAATGGGTGAGAAGAAACAAGACCACGAAAGTAAGACTCAACAATGGGTGAAATGAAAAAAGACCACGAAAGTAAAAATCAACAATGGGTGAAAAGAAACAAGACCACGAAAGTAAGACTCAACAATGGGTGAGAAGAAGCAAGACCACGAAAGTAAGACTCAACAATGGGTGATAAGAAACAAGACCACGAAAGTAAGACTCAACAATGGGTGAGAAGAAACAAGACCACGAAAGTAAGACTCAACAATGTGTGAGAAGAAACAAGACCACGAATGTAAGACTCAACAATGGGTGAGAAGAAACAAGACCAAGAAATGTAAGACTCAACAATGGGTGAGAAGAAACAAGACCAGAAGAGACCGAATAAACATTGAAGACCTGAACATATGGTTACCCAACCGGATCGGTTCAGACGACACAGGTCAGTGATAGGAAAGTCATTTATTAACGAAGTGTGACGTAATCAAGATGGCAAGTATTCGAGGCAGTCAGACCTGTACCCACTCATGTAACCAAAGAACCATCAACAATGGCAGTAATATTTTAACCAAGAAGGGACGACCCTTTATATTACTGCTATATTGTGCATGTAAATGCTTACTTTTTCGTCCTTTCAACTCTCCTTGTGTAACATCATCATCATCATGTGCCATAACAGATGGCGTAGGCGATCACGTCCTTCTACAATCTTCTATCTACAGTGCATCGTATCAATTCAGTTATTGACCGTTTTCCATGCCATGACACCTATCTATCTAGTGTTTTCTCTCTTTGTCGGCCGCGACCTCTTTTTCCTTGTATGTTGCATGTTGTAACCAAGTATTCCAACTTTCCTCCTCTCATGATGTGCTTGAAAAATGTTGATTGTTTCTTGCAGATGTTTATTGGTAGCTACCCTTTAGTGTTGGCCATTTTAAGAATTTCTTCATTAGCCTTTTTAGCTGTCCAAGAAGCACAGGTCTTCAATAAACACTTTCAAAGCTGTTCTGCTTCTTGTCAATCTTTTAAGATCATTTCGTGTCTTCCCAATCATCTTCATCTCTGCTTCCATCTATCTTCTGCAAGAATATATTGATCTTCCTTTTCGTTTTTCTCCTTGGGGATTCCAGAAAGGGCCTGTCGAGTAATATTCTCAGTTGGCTTGTTCACAGCACGACACAATAGAGAAGTCTCCTTCAGTTATTCACTTTAAAATATTGCTCTTTCTCTTGTCATCTAAATGTAAGTCTTTATGCGGTTTTAGTTTCATAATTTACCGGACCAGTACTTACCTCCACAAGCCAGAAACGCTACAAAGGCAGTTAATGTAAGAACACAATTTCCCATCGTTGTAATACAATTTCTGATAGTCACAAGCAATGTCATTAAAAGAGCGGCAAGTAAATCCATGCAGATAAAACGACATTATATATGTCCAAGTTGGAATTAAATAGAATGTCATGAAACATCTTTATCTCAAAGCTCGAGACCTATGATTGAGTGAGACAACACATAGAAAGTTCACTGATCGAAGATACATTCACTAAAACCAGCTGAATAATTCTTTTTCCCAAGAGGAAATCAACAGTTAATTATGTTATCTAATAATATTTATAAAAACAAACAAATCACAGCAAAGCTAGCACATACGAATTTAACATGAAATTCGTTTGACTGGGTTCTCTTTAAAATGAGAGAACATCCCAATAAAATAATCTTAGGCGAATAGCAGAATCACACAAATATGCACGAATAAGCTTGGATTTATATTAAAAAGAGAACACAATAAAGAGCACAATGAATTTATATTAGTCTGGAAAATATCAGGAAGCAAACAGAGATGACTCCAATACATCTCCAGTTCAAAATGTCAAGTCAGCAGTGAGAGATGCACCGTAGACATCGAGAGCAATAACGTCAGTCATGAAATAGATCAACTCTTATGTTCTTGGGTTCAACACGTTCATCTTATTCTCTGCTAATCATTTCCTCCTCTTTAAAATGTCATTAGAACTTTTTCATTGATTATTGTTGACAACTTATTGTTCCAGTGCAGGTATTTTGTTTATGGAGTTTATTAATCAGACCGGCTTCAAGAAACGTTAATGAGTTGATTCTTGTAGCACGTCTAGTGTGGTTATTTATCTTCATAAGATGAACAGTTTGTGTTTTAGATTTGTTCGTAGTCTTCTACTTGTCTGATTGGGATTATTATTTCTGTGTGTGTATGTGTTTAAGATGTCTGGGATATTGTTTTGCAAGTTAAAAAATAGAGAGTAAAAGAGAAAGGGTGAAATAGAGAGAGAGAGAGAGAGAGAGAGAGAGAGAGAGAGAGAGTGATAGAGGGAGAATGTTAGTGAGAATTAGTTTGAGAGGGAATACAAGAGAGAGTTAGAGGGAATGAGAGAGAGCGAGTGAAAGAGTGAAAAAGAGAGAGAGAATGACATAGAGATAGTTACAGAGAGATACAAAAAGCGGGAGATTGAGAGAGAATCAAAGAAAGAGAGAGAGAATAAAAGATAGAGAGAGTGACCGAGAGACAGAGTGAAAGTGTGAAGCTGATTCTTCTTCTACCTTTCAGCTCCCTGTGGAGCATAGGTCTTCAACAAACACTTTCAAAGTCGTTCTGTTTCTTGCCATTCTATTAAGATCATTTCATGTCTTCCCCATTATCTTCATCTCTTCTTCTATTTGTCTCTCCAAGAATTCCTTGGTCTTCCTCTTTGTCTTTTCCCCTGGAGATTCCAAAAAGGGTATGTTGTATAATACTCTCAGTTGGCTTCCGTAGTATGTGTTCTATCCAGCGCCACCGTCTTCGCTGTATCTCGTTTATCCACTGGTATTTGACTGATACATTTTCATAATTCTATGTTAGTGATTTTGTCCTGCCATTTCCATCCTTTTATTCTTCGTAAGCATCCAGTAATGAAAGGCTGAATCTTCATGAGTGACAATTTTGTTGTTCTCCATGTTTCACATCGATATTATAAACATTGGAGTTGAAAATTGTTATTTGTGTATTTAACCTAATTTCTTTGGATTTCCATATGTTTCCCAGTGCAACAAAAGCTCCTCTTGCTTTTGATATCCTTATTTTGGTATTATTTTCTGTTCCTCCCTCTTTATCTATATTACTGCCCAGATATATGTAAGATTGTACATCTTGTAGAGGTATTTCTCCTAGTTTTATTTGGTTATTGCCAACTGTATTAATTCTCATAATGTTGGTCTTATCTCTATTAATCTTCAGTCCTAGCTGTTGTGATCTTTCAAGTATGCTCATTTTATCCTGCATCTGTTGATGTCTATGTGATAGGAGAGCTATGTCATCAGCAAAGTCTAAACCATCAAGTTGTTTGGTCAGTGACCACTAGATTTTTCTGCTCTTTTGAGTTATTTTCATAATCCACTCTATGACCAGTAGAAAGAGAAATGGAGACAGAATGTATCCCTTCCTTACTCCTATTCTTATTTCAAATGCTTCTGTAATATGTCCTTCATACACCACACTACATTTCGTTCCTTCATACATTGTTTTTATCAGGTTAATAAACTTTATGGGTATTCTGTAATGACTCAGCAACTTCCAAAGCATTCTTCTGTCTAAACTATGAAATGCCTTTTCGTAATCTATGAATCCAATATAAAGTGGGGATATTAGTTCTAAACTTTGTTCAACTATTATACGTAGAGTAGTTATTTGATCAGCACATGATCTGTTCTTCCTAAAACCTGCTTGTTCGTCTCTCAGATGTTTCTCTATGGCCTCTTTTAGTCTCTCCAGAATGATTCTGCTTAATATTTGTCCTGGTACTGATAGTAGCATAATTCCCCTATAATTTGTGCACTCCTGTAAATTTCCTTCCTTTGGTAGTTTGATCATATAACCTTCTCTCCAGTCTTTAGGTATTTCTTCCCTCTCCCAAATTGTATCAATTAGTTTATGTAATATCTTGGTAGAGGTGTTAATATCTGTTTTGATGGCTTCCGAAGAAATTTCATCTGGTCATGTGGCTTTACTTTGTTTAATAGCTTGATGGTTTTCATTATTTCTTCTTTGCTTGGTTTTCCACAGTTAACGCGTAACTCTGCTTCTGCTGGTAGTATATCTGTAGGATTATTTGAGCCGGGTCTGTACAAAAGTTCTTCAAAGTGCTCTTTCCATCTCTCAATTTGTTGCCTTATATTACTAAGCAGATTTCCTTTCTTATCTTAAATAAAGGCGTTGATCTGTTTCTATTTTCCACTTAATTTCTTTGTGCTGTTGTTCAGTTCTTTCATATTCCCTTTATTTGCTGCTTCTTCTGCCTCTTTAGCTACTTCATCTATATATTTCCTCTAACCCCGTTTAATGCATCTTCTCACTTCTTTGTTCACCTCTGTGTAAGCTTCCTGTGTCTTGGCTTTATTACTTCTCGCTTTGCTTTTATTTATGTCTACTTTCTTTGTTCTTTCTTTCTTTAAGTTTGTCGAGTGTCTCTGCTGTCATCCATGTCTTATTCTGGCGTTCTCTTCTCCCCAGTGTTTCTTCGCATGTCTCTTTCCATATATGTTTTACCTGTTTCCAATGATCTATATTTATTGTATTTTCTAGTTGTTGAGGGACTTGGTATTTGTTTGGTATTGTGGCTGCGAATTTATCTTTAATTCCTTGTTCTTTAAGAAACCCTACATTGAAATACTTTCTATCCTTATTCGTTGTAGTATACCTCTTTAATTTAATTTTAAGTTTGGCCAACAGAAGATGATGATCAGAAGCTGCATCTGCCCCTCTATATGCTTTTACATCCTGTAAGGATGACTTAAACGTATTATTAACAAATATGTGATCAATTAGTTTTTTTCCGTTCTATGATCTGGTGACACCCATGTAGCTGTATGTATTCTTTTATGTTGAAATATTGTTCCTCATAGGCTCACTTGATTAAGGGTACTTCAAATTCACAAATATCTTTCCATTCTCGTTTATATCTCCAAGTCCATGTTTTTTCCATAATCTCTTCGAAGCCTCTGTTGTCTGATCCTACTTTAGCATTTAAATCTTCCATCAAGATTATAATATCCTTGGCTCGTCTTGCATCCATCTGACATTGTAGTTGTTTATAGAATTCATCTTTAACTAAATCATCTTTATCGTTGGGTGGATAATGTGTAATTTTATTTTGTTTTTGGTTGTCTTAAATGTTGCTTTCATTAGTCTTGGCCCTACAACTTCCCATTCTTTAGTGTCTTCTGTGCATTCCTTGATAACATTATAGCTAACCCTTCACTATGTTGTGCTCCAGGTACTCGGCGTCCTGATGATAAAATCATCTCTCCTGTATTTAGTTTTATTCTTTCCGTTCCAAGCCATCTTGTTTCGCACATTCCAATTATATCTATTTTGTAATTTTTCATTTATGATGCTACCTGTGCAGCTTTTCCATGTTCGTTTAGGGTACGTACATTCCAGGTGCCAAATTCTGGAGAATTTCCTCGAAGACAAAAGGTGAGTCAGCAACCCGGACTCCTTACGGCTTTCTCCGACTTGCGTCATACGTCTCTTCGACAGAGAGTCTTTATCTTTCCTGGATGGCGGATTTACTTTTATTCTTTTCTTTGATTTGTCCATGTTTGCGAAGTCTCTTTTCATGATGTTTATCCACATAAATAGTAAATGAAAAAATGAAACAAAAATGTATGCAGTGATCTTCAATATCAGCATTTTATTGTAACTGTGATGACAAGTTAAAGTAACGACACATATTTACAAGACTTCATAATTACAATGCCCGAATAGAACAATAACACGTTAATGCAAAATACTCTTACTGAAATTAACGACATTTTTTTCTATGGGAGCTAGAGACAAGTTATGTACACACCAAATATATTCACATCACATTTCTACCCTTTTTATGACGGGCATTGTCTTTATATAAACATGACCTTTAACACGAGAAATTGGCATTCTCAATGGTGGGTCATACATTAGCATTTCTATCGCTGGAGAAGGTCAACACAGTTTACTTTAATCACATAAATGTTTACAACGGAATATAAGTTGATAAGGACAATGGGTGTGATATATGACATTTTCTGTTACAACAGTTTTGTTGCGCAACAGATTCTGCTATGGGCAATAACCGAGATAGTTACAAGACATCACGGTGTGGGCACATTGGTTATTCTCCCAATGAGGGTAATGCCCGATCTGTCTATCCATGGGGCAAGTCGGGTTTTGTCTCATCAGAGGGTCTTTTAATGACGTCATTCAACATAAAAACTGTCTTGTCAGATTCATTGAAGCGACTCCAGGGGGAACCGAGATAAATATCGTTCAGATAGTGTCAGCCATGTCTCTCTACATTACTGGGCATTTACAACAAAAAGTAATTCTCGTTAAGTGGACCCTAGAGAAATAATGAAATAGCAGATTTAAATTATCAGCAAGTAATTATTGTCCTGGTTACACTAACTGTGAGTGTGCAATCTAATGTAGGCTACAACCAGCAAAGATAGACACTCTCTAACCAAACATAGACTTCAGCACAAACTTTGAGTGAACCATTTAATGTAGTCTACAACCAGCAACTATAGACACTCTCTAACTAAACATAGACTTCAGCACAAACTTTGAGTGAACCATTTAATGTAGTCTACAACCAGCAAAGATAGACACTCTCTAACCAAACATAGACTTCAGCACAAACTTTGAGTGAACCATTTAATGTAGTCTACAACCAGCAACTATAGACACTCTCTAACCAAACATAGACTTCAGCACAAACTTTGAGTGAACCATTTAATGTAGTCTACAACTAGCAACTATAGACACTCTCTAACCAAACATAGACTTCAGCACAAACTTTGAGTGAACCATTTAATGTAGTCTACAACCAGCAACTATAGACACTCTCTAACCAAACATAGACTTCAGCACAAACTTTGAGTGAACCATTTAATGTAGTCTACAACCAGCAACTATAGACACTCTCTAACCAAACATAGACTTCAGCACAAACTTTGAGTGAACCATTTAATGTAGGCTACAACCAGCAACTATAGACACTCTCTAACCAAACATAGACTTCAGCACAAACTTTGAGTGAACCATTTAATGTAGGCTACAACCAGCAACTATAGACACTCTCTAACCAAACATAGACTTCAGCACAAACTTTGAGTGAACCATTTAATGTAGGCTACAACCAGCAACTATAGACACTCTCTAACCAAACATAGACTTCAGCACAAACTTTGAGTGAACCATTTAATGTAGGCTACAACCAGCAACTATAGACACTCTCTAACCAAACAGAGACTTCAGCACAAACTTTGAGTGAACCATTTAATGTAGGCTACAACCAGAAACTATCGACACTCTCTAACCATAGATAGACTTCCACACAAACTTGGCCTGGTTGATAGGTCCAGTAGAATCATTGTTGAAACAGCGACAATTGAGTTATTTGCGGGTCATCATCATTTCACTCCGAACATGTCCATAGGTGCTCAGATCCCCTCCTCAGCAATTCCCTCAGTGTCCAGCGACTGACGACTCCAGTTCTATGTTGGTTGATAAGTCTTCTTTAACGGCCACTAAGTTTCTCATTTCTGGCTGTGCCCACCTTAACTCCCATTTCCATCATCCGAAGAAGTGATGTGGATCTGTGTTTGTCGAACTCCTGTGCTCTTCCCACATCTCGGAGGGCAAAGATTATGTCCGCCGATCCATATAATGGCGTGATGTTGCTTGTTGTCGTGACACCTCTGAAGCCATTTTTCTGCAATTTAGGAGGAGAATATGGTTACAAACAGGGAACAAAATAGGAAAATGATAAATTTACCAAAATATAACATGAATGTTTCATAAACAACAATATTGAGTATAACGGAATATTAGAATAGAAAATATTTAACTGCATAACAATGAGGGCACGTTCTCAAACAACAACCAAATCATATTTTTGTCATGTCGGTGGCTGCAAATGGTGGGGAAAGGAACAATTAAGATGAAAGCGTGAGCTAGACTTGGAACACTCTACAGGGACTGACATGGGATGAAAGATTGAGCCAGTGTTCGAACACACTACAAAATAGAACAGGGGATGAAAGATTGAGCCAGACTTGGAACACTCTGCAGAGAAGGGCAAGGGATGGAATATGGAGTCATACTTGGAACACACTACAGGGAAGGGCAAGGGATGGAATATTGAGTCAGACTTGGAGCACTCTAGAGAGGAGGACAGGGGATGGTAGGTTTGCGCTAGACTTGGAACACTCTACACAGAAAGACAGGGATGAAAGAGTGAGCCAGACCTGGAACACTTTACAAAGTTGAAAAAAACAGGAAAAAGTGATATTATTACAGCTTTACGTATGTGATAAACATCACATAATCAAACGACGTTGCGGCTTAGTAGGCCTTCAGCAGGAGCAATGGACAGCACATACACATACACTGACATGTAAGCAAATAAAATTAAGACTATATAACAAAATAATAATGAAATATATGACAATGAAAGTAATATTAAATTATAAATTATATTAAAAGAAACTTCTCTCCAGTGCTTGTTGTGATCCGGGAAGAAAACAAACGAACCTAACAGGGTGTGGGGTTTGTCCAACTGGTATGGCACATGATAATGAAGTATAAATTTCGTTTTTTTTGTTTTCATGTGTGTGTTTGAGTTGTCCGTTATTCCTGCTGAAAGTACTAATGAACTGCAAAGTTGTTGGATTTTGCACTGTTTATGATCAACATAATGCTGCTACCAGAGCACATTCTTTCACTTTTATCATTAGCTTTACAGCCGATTCATGTTCATGTTTTGTGATCAACTCTGACCTGACACCTCGTTCAGACCGAAGTCATAATGATGCATATACACTTTAACCCAGATGAAATAAAACACAAACAAAAACATTCGGCCTAACACAGACACGGAGTAAATGCAAATCGTGTTTCAATAAACAAAAGTTGTTACCTTAAAGAAACAGGGACAGATAATATCACGCAAATAACAAAACATGGGGGTGAATACAGAAAATATACAACAAATAACATAATGACACAGAGGAACCAAGAATGATATATCAATAACATACGAAAAAAAACATAAACAAATAATAATATAAGAATTCAAGATCATGAAACGATAAGAAACATTATTATCTGTATATTATATGAAGAAACTTTAAAACATCAAATCTTGCTCTCTGTTTTTGTTAATAGTGTCACCTCGACTTTTTTCACAACACAAACAATTCTAGACTATATTTATACTTTCTATTTTATATTTATATTCTAGAAATTCCTATCTCTTTCCCAAAGCAGAGAAAATTATATGCACAGATCACGAACTCCGTGCACCAGCCAATCAACTCTCTTTCGCTACATTCATTCAATGGTAAATGTTCTCCTTCCTGAATCATTCATTCCCATAATTATCAAACAGCTCACAGTAAACTTCGCATACAGGACTGGTTTCAGTTTATGAATGCACTTATATAGGGCAACAACAACAAAAACGAACCTTCGAACGTGGATCAAAGCTCACATTGCTAGGGAGCAACAGCAGTTTTATTTCCTGTGTTGTGACAGTGTCTATTCAGTTCAAGTATCAAATACTTTGGATCACTTGCCCTGTAGAGTGTAATGAAATATTATGTCAAAGGTTAGTGCAACAATATAGCATGGGAATTGTAAACACTCTTCCACAAGCTTATTCAGAGAGCTGTGACTCATTATAGTTGTACACAGTATTTTAAAAATGCAATCAAGTCAAACGAGCTATTGATTTAATGATATTAGAAACGAGTTATCATATTCGATCTAAGCAATTTTTGTCAACAACAGTTATGTTCACAAACAGTCAGGATTAGCAAATGATCCAATCAATGAATAAGAACCTTCGACCTTGAAGAGACTACTAGAACATACATGTACATTAGGCTGGGGTGATATTCGAAGAAATAAAGATGGCTGACAAAATAACACATAGGTCTTACAAATCCTCATTTTCTGGGTAGGTGATGTCGGCAACTGTGGAGTTGTTTAAGTGCAGTGAGACTGGTCTGTCTACAAGCAAATATCGCTGTAACCATCGTTTAGTAAATGTCTTTTCACTGAGACTTCTCTAAAAGGACAGACACGAACTGTGTGTAGGTGCATCCACGATGTGACATGGCAATAACAAGCTGTTGCTGGTAAAGTCATCGCCATGAGATGAACTCTAAAAGGACAGACACTAACTGTGTGTAGGTGCAACCAAGATGTGACATGGCAATAACAAGCTGTTGCTGGTAAAGTCATCGCCATGAGATGAACTCTAAAAGGACAGACACTAACTGTGTGTAGGTGCAACTAAGATGTGACATGGCAATAACAAGCTGTTGCTGGTAAAGTCATCGCCATGAGATGAACTCTAAAAGGACAGACACTAACTGTGTGTAGGTGCAACTAAGATGTGACATGGCAATAACAAGTTGTTGCTGGTGGTGGGAAAGTCATCGCCATGAGATGAACTAACAGTCACGTGACTCGCATATAATTCAGGAAGAAAGAGACAAGTAACATAAATACAACCTGGGATTGTTATGAATACAGAGGCATGAAGCCCTTCCGTCTAATGTAATGTTGTGTTATATGCAAGTATTTATGAATTTCTGTACAGTTCCATTCCAACTATTCCATGTATCAGGTGTTTGTGGAAGTAGAGTTTCTCTGATATCGGTGAGGTTTGGTCAGTCAGGTGATAATTTACTGTTTCATGTGTGTGTTGAGAGAACTGACATGCTGTAGTTAGGTTTTACTGTTTTATGTGTGTGTTGAGAGAACTGACATGCTGTAGTTAGGTTTCATTGTATTCTAGTCATGTGGTTATTCGGCGACACATAATAAGTTCCATATTAAAGTTGATGTAATGTTGTATTTGACATGTTCTCTTGCATCATTATTTCCTATCCCTGGGGTCACGGAATTCATTGCATCATTACCGTTATGTTGTATGCATAAATAAGGTTATATATGTCTATTGTAATATGTGCGAGTTATGCTACTCCCTGACAGAACACAACCAGGTTGACTTAACTGAGGCATATAACGGGCAGAAGCTATTTAAGAAAAAAAAAAAAACATGATACGATATATCGACGCAAAATATTTAATTTCAGCTTTATATCCATACATTTTTTATCTTACAAATTCCTCACCTGATAAAGTGACCAACAGCCTCACAACTTGATGCGTGCGTTTTCTGACCATTAACTTTAAGTAGCTCATCACCTTTCATGATCCCCGCCTTGTCGGCTCGAGAATCTACAAACGAGAGCAGAAGCCACCAAATGTCATAGTTGCCTATCTAGTTGTATGTTAAATAATATTAAACCACATTAACTTGTACAAAAACAAGACTTTATTAATTAAACATTAAGCGAGTGAACAGAAGTTAATCTGGAAATTTGTAATTGTTGAATGAACATAAATGAAAAGTCAAAGGGTATAAGATGGATAACTTGAATTACAAGAAGGACAACGCATGCATTGCTAGTATGTAATTAACGTTCTTTGTGAGATATATAATTGTTGTCACTGTTATCTTTTATTCTGAATACAGACAATGCGTCTTGTTTGCCCGTAACTCAGAGACATCCTACCTTTCTCCACTCGAGAAACTGTTGGAGGACATTCACCGGTCAACGAAAAGCCAAAACGATTTTCGTCACGGAGAACTGTCACCTAAAAATAGAATTACAATTCTTAGCATTAAAGGTGATATGTCAGTCTGATCAGACACAAATTAACAATGAACATACAATGTTACAGCACACGCAGTCTACAATAACGGCATATATATCGCTCACAAGTTATCACTATCTCAATAACAACATCGTGCTAATGGTAAAGGTTACATTTATTGTTTCGTCATATTTAAAACATAAAGTCTCTACTCTTAAAGGTCAGTTTATTACATGAAATGAAAGCATACATTTGCTACACTTTGACCTGGTGATCTCATTACACTTAGTTTAGACAAGGTAGCTAAGTTGCAAAAGGCTACACAACGAGACTATGCACGCTATTTGAAGGCTCCAGGGATAAGCCAATCCTGGCTCTGTAATTCCTGCGGGACCTCCCTGGTATTCATGAGCGGTTGTAGCCCATGCAGGCGAAAGTTTATCTCGGGTGGCGGGGGGGGGGGGGGGGGGGGACGAGCAGAAGAAAACATTTACAGTCACTGAATTGTAGCCAAGAAAGGTAACCACTGATAGCCGGGAGATCATTATTGACAGAGACAACTCGACATGGTGAATGGAATAAAGAGGACATACGTGACAGTGATTGGATAGATATTCGTGACAGGCGAAAGTTCATCAAGGTCGTTATACAACTGGACAGGAAACGTTGCGACTTGAGGCATAGTGAGGCTGAGTTCGAGATCCAGGAGGTGCTGCGGCTTCACTCCCAACCCCAGATCCTGCCATCTACAGCGATGACAAGTCTGTGCGGGGATTGGTTCTCGGTTTGCTATGTATTCTAATGTGAAGTTGATAGAGAATGTGCAAAGGTCTACATGACAAACTACCTCCAGCAAAACGCATGGAGGTGGTGAAGGAATTTATCACATGGTTTGAGAGCAGACCGACAACACATGCCGTCACATTGACTGACTCAGGAAACATTATTTTCTTATTGACAATAATATGCTTCATAGAGACTGGATGATCCTAGATTTAACATGTCCCACTTCAACCGCTTGGAGCCGCGATAGCTCAGTGGTTAGTGAAATGGACTACAAAGGACACGGGGTAGCATTTGATTCCAACCGACGGGTTTCGGTTTCAGCCAGCCTTAAATAGGTACCGGATATTTTTTTTCCTGGGAAAGTAAAGTTGCACGGGCGTAATACCGACCACATTACCCCAAAAATACTTCGCCGAAGGTCTGTAAAATTTATGGTCACTAACACCATATTCCCTATACGCCACTTGACGTGACGGGGGTACTTTACTTTACTTACTTTACTTGAACCGCCTAAATAGGATATGTTTCAAATAAAGGCAGTAGCTCATGTCAATGTTCGACAGGGTTCTCGGGTGTGTTCTTGTACAGGTGACTTTCACAACTGACATAAATGACATTGTGACGGCTTTAAAAACTATCTTTCACAGTAAGGTGGTCATTAAGCGGAAGATATCCCACATGTAAGGTGAGCATTAAGCAGAAGATATCCCACAAGTAAGGAGAGCATTAAGCGGAAGATATGCCACATGTAAGGTGAGCATTAAGCAGAAGATATCCCACATGTAAGGTGGCCATTAAGCAGAAGATATCCCACAAGTAAGGCGGCCATTAAGCGGAAGATATCCCACAAGTAAGGCGGCCATTAAGCAGAAGATATCCCACAAGTAAGGCGGCCATTAAGCGGAAGATATCCCACAAGTAAGGCGGCCATTAAGCGGAAGATATCCCACATGTAAGGTGAGCATTAAGCAGAAGATATCCCACAAGTAAGGTGAGCATTAAGCGGAAGATATCCCACATGTAAGGTGGCCATTAAGCAGAAGATATCCCACATGTAAGGTGGCCATTAAGCAGAAGATATCCCACAAGTAAGGCGGCCATTAAGCGGAAGATATCCCACAAGTAAGGCGGCCATTAAGCAGAAGATATCCCACAAGTAAGGTGGCCATTAAGCGGAAGATATCCCACAAGTAAGGCGAGCATTAAGCGGAAGATATCCCACAAGTAAGGCGAGCATTAAGCGGAAGATATCCCACAAGTAAGGCGAGCATTAAGCGGAAGATATCCCACAAGTAAGGCGAGCATTAAGCGGAAGATATCCCACAAGTAAGGCGAGCATTAAGCGAACGATGTCCCACAAGTAAGGCGAGCATTAAGCGGAATATATCCCACAAGTAAGGCGAGCATTAAGCGGAAGATATCCCACGATAATAACGAATGTTTGATCGTGACGTGACAAAGGGTGAGATCATCCTCGGCCTAACGCAACTTCTTCAATCAATGCATGACAGGATCAATTAGTCGACAGATACGTCAATGGTTGCTGGAGCCGATATTAGATCGCTCCGATTATTATGAATCCAGTCCGAAATAAAGACAAATAACCTATTTAAACTAAGAAGATCATTTTATTATCTTTAAATGTAGACATTACGTCACAAATATAAACATATATAATTATTGTCAACTAGAACTAAACTACTCTACCCTTGTACCATCTTACCCTAACTATCGTGTCACTGGCTGGACTGTCTACCACCAGAACTTGAGACTCGTCCACATCCTGCAGAGAAGTAACATACCTCAGCTCTAATGTTCAAATTTAACAAATAACCCCCTACCATCCCCCCCCCCCCCCATAAAAAATCAAAGCCCTGGTGTGTTTTATAAACGGAAAATCCAAAGTTTGCTTTTGGCTGAAGGTTGTTTCCCCTGTTGAGGAAGCTAACTGGTCGCTTGTATCGACACGATTTCTGGTACCCTTGATGTTTTATCTTCCGTGATCCATTTCATTTTTGACACGCCTTATTTTTTATCCTGTCGTACGCAGGGACAGTTCATCATCTACATTCGTTAATCTGTCCATGTAGTACAGGGACAGTTCATCATCTACATTCGTTAATCTGTCCACGTAGTACGCAGGGACAGTTCATCATTGACATTCGTTACTATGTCCACGTAGTACGCAGGGACAGTTCATCATCGACATTCGTTACTATGTCCACGTAGTACGCAGGGACAGTTCATCATCGACATTCGTTACTATGTCCATGTAGTACGCAGGGACAGTTCATCATTGACATTCGTTACTATGTCCATGTAGTACGCAGGGACAGTTCATCATCGACATTCGTTACTATGTCCATGTAGTACGCAGGGACAGTTCATCATTGACATTCGTTACTATGTCCATGTAGTACGCAGGGACAGTTCATCATCGACATTCGTTACTATGTCCATGTAGTACGCAGGGACAGTTCATCATTGACATTCGTTACTATGTCCACGTAGTACGCAGGGACAGTTCATCATTGACATTCGTTACTATGTCCATGTAGTACGCAGGGACAGTTCATCATTGACATTCGTTACTATGTCCATGTAGTACGCAGGGACAGTTCATCATCGACATTCGTTACTATGTCCATGTAGTACGCAGGGACAGTCCATCATCGACATTCGTTACTATGTCCATGTAGTACGCAGGGACAGTTCATCATTGACATTCCTTACTATGTCCACGTAGTACGCAGGGACAGTCCATCATCGACATTCGTTACTATGTCCATGTAGTACGCAGGGACAGTTCATCATTGGCATTAATTAATCTGTCAATGTAATACACAGCTACAGTTCATCATTGGCATTAATTAATCTGTCCATGTAGTAAGCAGGGACAAATCATCATTGACATTAATTAATCTGTCCATGTAGTACGCATGGACAGATCATTCTTGACATTCGTTACTCTGTCCATGTAGTACGCAGGGACAGATCATCATTGACATTAATTAATCTGTCCATGTAGTACGCAGGGACAGTTCATCATTGACATTCGTTACTCCCATGTAGTACGCAGCGATAGTTATTCCTTCTTCCAATGTACATTACAGAAAACTTCACTCTTTATTTGTAAAACCAGATATTCTAAACAGATCAACTTAAAATGGAAAGGAACAGCTAAACTGATAGAAAGACAAGACAGATTTGACAAAAGTTGTCATTAGGTATGACAACCTAACTACACAAATTAAAAGCATACATACTAACCAGAAAACACAGATGTAAAAAAATGTCGGAAGTTTCAACCAAACATAAATAAGTTTAAGTACTTACCTCAAACAACAGTTCCGGCCCCATGATCACAGAGTCCAGGCAGCTCCGAGATATTTCAGTAGAAGTAGATCTATTCATGACGTCATTCAGGTCACACTCAACCGCAGAATAAATCTCCGGCGTTCCAACATTGTCAGCGGTTGATGAATCGTGCACTTTTATTGGCTCTTCCAATGTTGGCAGGCGAATATCACTGAAGTTAAAATCTACAAATCTTTTGTCATTTTCTATTTTCTCTTTTCTGATTAGTTTCCCATTGGATGGGTGGCGTTTCTTAATCAAATTAAAATCAACCAATAGCTGCACGTCAAGTTCTTGTGGGTTGTATTCTCTTACTTTTGAATGGTTGCTTCCTGGAGCGAACATTTGTTGAAGATAACTTCCATCGTTTTCTGGAATAGGCGGAAATCGATCGTGAAAAAAGGGTCTGCTGCTTCCGAGTAACTTGCGCGGCCATCTTCTGTCTGCTGGGGTAACTCTGGAGTCTTCACAGTGGATGTCAGAGATGCCGCCATTGACGAGTGCTGCTTCAGTGTTGCCATCAGTACAGGATAAGATGCAAAAAGGAAGTACCGTGTATGTCTCGTCTAAACATGTGTCGTCATTGCTACAGATTGGATAATCGAAAACTGATAGTGGGGAATCAAAGTCCAAACGATCTGCCACTGGTTGAAGGAAATCAAAGTCTTGACAAGATACGTTCTGGAGGACTGGACAGTATGGGCTTGACTCACTGACTGACGCGTCAACATTGACGAGTGTACTGTCCTCTACCAAGGGCTCGGTGTTTGAATATAGTTTGTTGTTCGTGACAAAAACAAACTGGTCTGAACGACATCGATTTTTACGTGGAACTTTTCCATTTGGTTTTTCATGTTTTCGTCTCTTCAATGTTTTTTTTCGTTTCATCTCATGTTCTTGAATAAAGGAGTCGTTCCGAGACAAACACCCGAACAGTTTCATGATGTGATGATGTGTTCTGTTGTCGGTTCTGAAGTGTGCCTGGGTATGATATTTTGTCCTCAACCGCGGAACTGAAATGAGACAAAAGACATGACATTTTTTCAAACTGCTAAATTTGTGGGTCGTATTTTTAAAAATCTTTATACACATTAGACAATAACTTGACTCCCATTAATATGTTTATTACTAAATTATATAGTCTCAATTAAGGACTTTACAGTGTTGGATCGTGTTGTTCTTCAACAAAAATATGACTAAACCTTCTAAGATCATGTTTCTGCTTAGAGCATATGCATGTCTGAAGGGAGGTTTTCTATAACTGAGGAAAGTCATAAACCCCATGAAACTCTACTGAACACCTATAGGTCAACAATTTGAGTATATTCTGTAGGTGAGGAAAGTCATACACCCCATGAAACTCTACTAAACACCTATAGGCCAGCAGTTTGAGTATATTCTGTAACTGAGGAAAGACATAAACCCCATGAAACTCTACTGAACACCTATAGGCCAGCAGTTTGAGTATATTCTGTAGGTGAGGAAAGTCATACACCCCATGAAACTCTACTGAACACCTATAGGCCAGCTGTTTGATTATATTCTGTAGGTGAGGAAAGTCATACACCCCATGAAACTCTACTGAACACCTATAGGTCAGCAGTTTGAGTATATTCTGTAGGTGAGGAAAGTCATACACCCCATGAAACTCTACTGAACACCTATAGGTCAGCAGTTTGAGTATATTCTGTAGGTGAGGAAAGTCATACACCCCACGAAACTCTACTGAACACCTATAGGTCAGCAGTTTGAGTATATTCTGTAGGTGAGGAAAGACATAAACCCCATGAAACTCTACTGAACAACTATAGGTCAGCAGTTTGAGTATATTCTGTAGGTGGGGAAAGACATAAACCCCATGCAACTCTACTAAACACCTATATAACCTATAGGTGTTTAGTAGAGTTTCATGGGGTTTATGTCTTTGAGTATATTCTGTAGGCGGGGAAAGACATAAACCCCATGAAACTCTACTGAACAACTATAGGTCAGTAGTTTGAGTATATTCTGTAGGTGAGGAAAGACATAAACCCCATGAAACTCTACTGAACACCTATAGGTCAGCAGTTTGAATGGGACCAGCAGCAACAACTCATACCGCTGGCTAGAATCTCAAGTCCTTCTTTTTTTCAAATAACAGCGCTAATGGCGTTGACATCTTTGTTTTCGTGCCCTATATTAGACGAACTGCCATAGGAAACACTGAATGTAGATATCGCTGGATACCCAGAAGAACAATTTCCTTAAATAGTCGAGCCAACGTTTGATATCCGGTCTGTTTTCCTTTCATGTGACCGTATTTCATTCATGTTTCAGTCACTACCACTCGTCATTGTTATCCTAATTGCTTACTGTTGCCATCAACAAGAGTGTGTGTCTATATCAATCATTTTAAATATTTTAATGCGGAATCCATCAACGGCCGTAGCTATTCACGCGTTGTCTAGTATCTATTATAAAACAAACTAAAAGGCGTGTTGCATCAAGAACATAAAGGTTTGTCACCAAACGTGTTATTCAGGGCTGGAACTGAATACAATAAATTGGAGCAATTCTCCAAGAGGGAACGCACAAATAATATCCGCAATCCCGACGTCAAAAACCAAATCTATAGTCCGTTCAGATTCGTTTGCCGAGATGTTATGATTTATAATTCAAAAAGTTCTTGATGATTTCACATGATTTTTGGCATACGGTGTTAAAATGTCCATGTCACGAGAACATATGTGTTACTCGATGTCTAGCTATAACGGTTTTCTTAAAGCGGCGAATTCCTTTGATCTTTGCCCATGTAACTATTATTTTGACCCTAATCAAAATGTTTTACAGTAATCTAGTGCAACGATGACCCATAGGCGTGTCCATAAAATTTTACTTGGTGGCAAGTATACAAATTTTAAATTATATATAGAACTTTTGTTCGTAGAGTCAATTTGATATAGCTCCATGCTCTTGGTGTGAGTTTCCCAAATGTTGTCGCTGCCTTTCAAATACGTACATTTAGTTCCTCATCTAAGGAAAGTGTGGCTGTAATAGTGGATCCAAGATAGCTGAACTTCTGTACTGACTCAAGCAGGCTTCCATTCAAAGTAATGGTTGTTGGTTTGCTTATAACATATTTTTGATTGCTTGGGTGGTCTTGAACAATAAACTGTTTAACAAATCAACTAGGAAATTTTGCAAATCAAACTATTTATCTGTAGACTTAATCAGAGTAATGATCATTCAGAATCAGACGAGTCAAATAGGTCGATTACTGCTTTCGGCTGAACAAACAACAAACCATCCTTTTTCCAATATTCCTCTTCTTGTCGTAACACATGATCCTCACATTTTACCCAGTAGTCTTTATTTATATTTGATAGAGCCTGATTTGTAAGTGTCTCAACATCGCATAATTTGAAAGTTTTATTTGTATATGCTACGTGTCCTTTAACTTTTGCCCAAACTAGTTCTATAGGATTTAAGTGTGCATGATATGGAGGTAGTCTCAAACATCTATGGCCATGTTCTTGAATTAACTTGTCTATTTTAAATATCTTTGTACGTAGTGTCTGTTTTACAAGGCTAAGCAATTCGGGTTTCAAGTAGCTGTCGTTAACTTGTATGTGTTCTTTTATGAGCCACGTTTTGATTGCATCTTTTGTACTTGATGATGTTGGGATTCTATCTTCTACGTTAACTACGTTATGGTATGAAGCATTGTCCATTATCAGACAAGAAGGTCGATCTAATATTGGAAGGATACTTTTCTCGATCCAGTCTTTAAATATGTGCCCATTCATTTCGGAGTGGTAGTCTCTATTGTCTATGGATTTTGAAATGAAAACGAGATGAGCATTCTGCAACAACCCATTATGTCTGCTACCTGCATGTGCAACTATCAAACGTTGCCCTTTACTGCTTGGTACTGATCTTTTAATACTTCCATCTGCTAACTGCCATTCCTTTTCATTTGTATGATGAGCGTTGACCCAAGTTTCATCTAAATAAACAATATCATAATCATTTTCGCGCATTTCCTTCACTTCACGTAAATACTTGCTTCTAAGAGCTACTAGATGTGGCTTCTCACAAATAATGTTTTTCCAACCAGCATACTTTCTAAAGGTGAAGCCTGCACTTCTTAATATTTTCCATAATGAAGTTTTTGATATTTCAATGTCGTTGTTAGTTTTCAGCCAAAACTTCAACTTTCTAAGTGTCACTTCTTCGTTTATATCAAACATTCGACAGATTTCTCTTTTTACTAGGTCCTTATCAAAACTGTCTAACGTTTCTTTCCTTCCTTGCTTTCTTGCATTTGTTGGCAATAAATATCCGCTTCCTTTAACTATTCGATCAAATGAACGTTTACACAAACCTAAAATATGCATTGTTCTCTTCTCAGGGTTTGATAAAGAACAATAAAGATGTCCCTTTTTACGCTCTCTGCAGAAGTATTGATAAATCTTTATAGCAATGTTATGCTCAGTAAAATATTTTGCCTTTATATTCATTCTCACATAGACTTGCAGAAGATAATATGGATAGTGCCGCCTCCTTTCTGTAAATATTGAGATTTGCCTCTGAATTATGACTCGAACTCGAGTTTACGGCCGTGATTTTGACGTCACATAATTTCCGGTTTCGGCTAAAATGTCATTTTGTGCTAAACGGGAAATTTCATATGTAACATTTCTTTATAAAAATTTATAGTGGAAACATAACTATTTTAGGACGGTGCGCATTCAGCCGTGAAGGTCATGCCTACATGTTAAAGAATCAGCTGTAAGATGTAAGCATCTACATAATCCCGCCGGTGTTTATAATATCGATTAACTTTTTTTTAATATAGGTTAAATAAGGCATCTTTGAAACTGGATCACATTTCTTTGATAAAAAAATATTTTTATAGCGACATTAGTATTCTAAACCTAACTTCAAAAGATCAATGCAAATGAACAATAAGTTTTTGAAAAAAATAAATTAATGTCTAGGCAAAAGAATGTGAACGGACTATAGTTTGGTGTGACTTTGGGGGGGGGGGAGGGAAGGGTGTTCTTCCTACTGAAATTGGGAATGTGGCCTGGCATAACTGTGCAAATAGGTCACGATTTAACCGAGAAGGTCAAGTGAACGTAGTCAGCAACTTCTAGCTGATTGTGTGCGATAAAGTCCTCGCACAACAGCTGATCATGATCGTACCTGACCTTTCCTAGTGGATCTGAAAAGAGAGAGTATCCAACCAATAACGTCTAAGAGGGAAAGCAACCCGGTACCCACGAATCTAAAGTCGGATGTGCTTAGACTTAACTTATCTATGAGGTGGTTGTTCGTTACTTGTTTATGAGAAAAAGCATGTCCCATTATGCTGTGAATGTGAGAAATATGTTGCGCATGTTACATTGTGTTGTAAGTTGGAAATATGTTGGAAGTTAAGGACATCACAGATCCGTTGGGATGTTTTTGTTGTATCAGGCAACCCCATGCTCCCATGTTGTAGTGGATGTATGTGCAGTTCAGTTTCTGCCTGAGATTTACTCTGTTAAGTGTTGATTGATAGGGCAAGTGCTGGTCGTAGCATCAATATGTGTCCTCTCAATTTTAGTTATTTGACTGGGTCACCTGTTCCCAAATGAAACTTGCAGATTCTGGTCTCTCAATTTTGTAGAGCTGAATAGGGTCACCTGTTATGAAATGGAACATCCAGACATTAGTCTAACAATTTTAGTCGCTGGATTAGGTCACTTGTTATCTTCAGACTTTAGTCTATCAATCTTAGTTGCTGGATTAGGTCACTTGTTGTCTTCAGACTTTAGTCTATCAATCTTAGTTGCTGGATTAGGTCACTTGTTATCTTCAGACTTTAGTCTATCAATCTTAGTGGCTGGATTAGGTCACTTGTTGTCTTCAGACTTTAGTCTATCAATCTTAGTTGCTGGATTAGGTCACTTGTTATCTTCAGACTTTAGTCTATCAATCTTAGTTGCTGGATTAGGTCACTTGTTATCTTCAGACTTTAGTCTATCAATCGTAGTTGCTGGATTAGGTCACTTGTTGTCTTCAGACTTTAGTCTATCAATCTTAGTGGCTGGATTAGGTCACTTGTTATCTTCAGACTTTAGTCTATCAATCTTAGTGGCTGGATTAGGTCACTTGTTATCTTCAGACTTTAGTCTATCAATCTTAGTGGCTGGATTAGGTCACTTGTTATCTTCAGACTTTAGTCTATCAATCTTAGTTGCTGGATTAGATCACTTGTTATCTTCAGACTTTAGTCTATCAATCTTAGTGGCTGGATTAGGTCACTTGTTATCTTCAGACTTTAGTCTATCAATCTTAGTGGCTGAATTAGGTCACTTGTTATCTTCAGACTTTAGTCTATCAATCTTAGTGGCTGGATTAGGTCACTTGTTATCTTCAGACTTTAGTCTTTCAATCTTAGTTGCTGGATTAGGTCACTCTCAATTTTTGTCGCTGGATTAGGTCACTTGTTATCTTCAGACTTTAGTATATCAATCTTAGTGGCTGGATTAGGTCACTTGTTATCTTCAGACTTTAGTCTATCAATCTTAGTGGCTGGATTAGGTCACTTGTTATCTTCAGACTTTAGTCTATCAATCTTAGTTGCTGGATTAGGTCACTTGTTATCTTCAGACTTTAGTCTATCAATCTTAGTGGCTGAATTAGGTCACTTGTTATCTTCAGACTTTAGTCTATCAATCTTAGTGGCTGGATTAGGTCACTTGTTATCTTCAGACTTTAGTCTATCAATCTTAGTTGCTGGATTAGGTCACTCTCAATTTTTGTCGCTGGATTAGGTCACTTGTTATCAAATGAAACATTCAGACTTTGGTCTCTCAATTTAAGTGGCTGGATTAGGTCACTTGTTATCTTCAGACTTTAGTCTATCAATCTTAGTTGCTGGATTAGGTCACTTGTTGTCTTCAGACTTTAGTCTCTCAATTGTTGTCGTTGGATTAGGTCACTTAAAAAAATCATGTTGCTGTTATCTGCCTCTGGTTAGAGCAGTCATGTCTGATAATTCTGAGATTAGATTATCGTGCAAATACTAATTACGCAGACAAGAAACATGAAGATGACATTTATTTATTACATTTACAATGCACGTTAAATAGAAATGATGATGAACAATAAACAAGATATATATATATATACAAACACACACACAGATTAAATGTCTTCCACATGCGATGTCTCCGCACAATAATGCAAATCAAACAGCAGGAAAAAATAATCAACTTAACTGTCTTGCAATGTGCTAAGACCCCAACAATCATGTCAATGCTCAGAAGCAGAACACTAAGAATGCTGGGGCCCGTTCAGCGAATGGAAGAAAAACGCATACCATATGGTATTAACATATATATAGAATACCATATACACAACAACACCACAATCGACAGACCTAAACTACGATATAGAGATATCTGTATCATCTCTGAATGACTTCTCCATCTGTTAAAATAACTGGAACATCTGGCAAGTGATCACACAACGTGAAGAGCATGTATAAGGAATGGTACCACATTAGAAGAGAAAAGACTCATGAAAAAGGATGGAAAAACGTGTGGTTCAGTGAGCCTGACTTGTTTATTCTGTGGTCGTGTGCGTTTGTCATATTACCCACCAGAGAAGCTGTTCGACAAAAATATAGCCTCAAAAAAATACACTGTAGTCTCAACTAGACCATCTGACAAGACGAAAAGGGCCATATATATATATATATATATATATATATATATATATATATATATATATAGCAGGAAAAGCTCCTGCAGCAGATAACATAAATACAGAACAGAAGAGATTGAAGCCATTGGTGATTTTGGAAAAGAAATAACAACAAGAATATTGTTATAATAAAATAAATATTCATAGCCTTACTATATTATACCAAAGCATTTGAGAAAGTAAAGCACCAAGAAATAATCAACATTTTAGAAGGCATAAACGTATACAGCAAAGATATAAGAAAAAAAACTGAGCACATGTACTGGCAACAAGCAGCGGCAATAAAAACTGTAGGAATGTTTCAATAAAAAAAATATGATGTTAGGCAAGGTTGTGAGCTGTCACCAGATTTATATATAGTATATATAGTGATAATAATTATATATATATATAGTGAATATGTGTAGTGATATTATTTTAAGATCGATATGTGGCATGCCTGGAATAGCAATCGGAGGTCATAATATAAATAAATCAAAGTATTCTGATAATACAGTCTCAATTGTAATAGTGACAATGAGTTCTGAATGTGGTCACTTGTTATCAAATGAAACAAGTTTGCATGAGTTATAAGAAATGTTAGACATTATAGTGAAGGAAATCACAAATAAAAGGATTCAACCTCAATAGCAAAAAAGACTGAAGTAATGGTAACAACAACAAAAAAAGACATCACTGCAATGCACAATAATGACACGTGCAGCAACATCAAAACACGTAAATTAATTTAAATATATGGGGACATTGTTAACCTCAAATGGTAAATGTAAAATAGAGGTGAGATGCAGAATAGCTCAAGCTAAAACAGCTTTCCAAAAAATGAGGAAGATACTGTGCAATCCATTCATGACAATAGAAACAAAAAAAAAAGTTCTTCAATGTTATGCAGAGGCTTATTATATGGATGTGAATCATGGACAATAGGATTACAGACAAGAAAATCACTGGAGGCTGTAAGAATGTGGTTTTACAAAAGAATGTTGAGAATACCATAGACAGTTTAGAGCAAAAATGAAAACATACGGAAAGAGGATAAAGCAAACAAGGAGCTAATATCAAATATTAGAAAGAAACATCCATCATTGTGTGGCCATATAATGAGAGGGAAACAACTGAAATATATTGTAACAACTGGAATATATTGTAACAACTGAAATATATTGTAACAATTAGGAAAATTGAGGCACGAATAGGTAGAGTGGGGTAGAGAGAGAGATAAATAATAGACAGCTTAAGAGAATGATTTGGCAGAAGGTCAACAACAGAACCAATAAATAACTGTCGAGATCGAAAGTTATGGAGAGACATGACCACCTACACCAGCAGGCACGGTAGTTGATGATATATACATATGATAAGCTGGATAAAGTAGATAAACAAGAAAGCATAGCTACATATTATATATTCCCTGAACATTTAGATTAGAACAACAATAGATTAGATATACATGCTCTGTCTGGAAAACATTCCATCTAAACTAATATAATTGTTTTTTTCTTAAATTATGTATGTTTTTATCACTCAGGCATCTCTCACTGTGTTAACTCTCTACTTATATCTGCGATTTATCAAACAAACTCTAGAAACCTACGGTGTAGCAGGACAACTACTAGATAATATAATGGCATTATATAAAAACAGTCAAAGTGCCGTTAGAACATCGGAAGGTCTGTCAGAATGGTTTCAGGTTCCAACAGGTGTAAGACAAGGATGCGTCCTCTCACCACTCCTCTTCATCATATATATGGACAAAATAAATCAGGAAACAACCAACAATAAGGACAAATCAAATAATAACATAGAGGTAGAAAACTCGAACATCAATGAGCTACTCTTCGCAGATGACCAATGCCTAATATATGAGGATGAAAACCTGCTACAACAGCATTTAACATCTCTAGATAAAAGCTGCACAAACTACAGTATGAAAATTAACACAGCAAAAACGGAGGCTATAAGAATAAGCAAATTAAGACACCCATTAAACATTAAGATCAACGATAAAGAAATACAACACGTAGAGAAATTCAAGTATTTAGGCACAATGTTCACAGAAGATGGAAAACTAGACAGAGAAATTGACATGAGAATACAAAAAGCAAATACTGTCACATACCAACTTTCACCATTGCTAAGACATCCAAACTTTCTATGCCAGCTAAACAACAAATGATAAATAGCATTTTCATACCAACTTTGTGCTATGAAAGTCAAATATGGACCCTTTCTAAATCACAATTAAGAAAGATCAATACATGTCAGATGCGATGCTTGAAAAAAGTAACAAATAACACAAGAAGAGATAGAATACCAAATGAAACCATAAGAAAAATGGAAGGAACAAAATCCTGCCAAAAATATATAGAACAACAACAACTTAAATGGTTTGGCCACCTGGTCAGAATGAATCCTCACCAATCACCATCAAGGGCGTTCTTCTCGAGAATGCATGGAAAAAGACCAAGAGGAAGACCCAGAAGAAGATGGATAGATGCAGTGACAGAGACATGTAACAACAAAGGAAAATAACTAATTCAGTCAGTTCGAGCAGCTCAAGAACGACAAATGATATAAACCACGACACCTTTTAGGTATCAGTGAAAGAGAAAAATAGAAGATGATCAAACAAATATTCCACCTCAAGATGCAGTCACAAATTGGATACCACACAACCCCCCCCCCCCTCTCATTTTTACACAAAATTAAATCAATAATTCATATACAAGACAATTAGAAAAGCTGGAGAGAAATGATATTCGAGAAAGATTAGTTACACATGATAGATTCACTGAACGTTTAGATTGCAATATTAGTAGATTAGATCACATATATTTCTATATACCTGAGACCCATGTTCAGTCTGGAAAACGTTCCATGTAAACTAATATAAGTATGTAAGTAATATAAGTATGACTTTATTTAGGATCTTTCCATCATGTCTCTCTCACTGTGTTAACTCTCTACTCATACCTGCGATTTCTCGTCATCGCGAAATGTCGCACCTGTTTTATTCTGGTTGGAGGTTCGATGAACGATAAATGTATTATAAAAATTATAGCTCACCTGTGAGATATCAATACACCTGCTTTTCGTGTTGATGTTGAAATGAATCTACGATGAGCGTGTAGTGCAGATGAGATTGTCACAGAAATAATTCATACAACCCAAACGGTCAACTGTCAACATTCAGGACAATCCGCTCCACAGATTCTCACTGATCGAAATGGTTGATGAGATGTGGTGGTAGTTAAATACTTGAGGGCAGATGAAAGGTCGCCTGTTGCTGATGGGTTGAGGCGGAGTTTATTTGAGATACAGCCAGTTAGGTCACCAAATGTCAGTGGTTTGTGATTGGTCACCTTCAGGAGAGGCGGAGCTGTTAATCAAAGGTTATTGTTTTGTGTCGTATCGCTTACGTGTTCCGGAGAACTTTGTGGGCGTTGTGCAGTTTTCTACCTCACCCAAGCTTGTCGAGACATTGTTAGTCCTAGTCCAGTCAACGTTTCCACAATAGCGTGTCACATATTTGACTTGTTATTGTCATTTTGTATTGAAATAAAAATGTTGAGATAGTAAACAAACAAGCTACTCGAGAAATGAAACGTACAATATTGTAGTTTGGGGGGGGCGGAGGGGGGGGAATAAAGGAAAGCAATTTTAAGTAGTAGTTCTTAATTAGGGAAGCTGTCAATTGAAAACAATACAGGAAAAAGAAGTACTTTGGGCAACATTGCATGACAATTGTTTTGAATAAAATATGCGGCCACATGATCACAATGTTGCCTCTTGCAATAGCTCTGTGACTACACCAGTCATCATCATCGGGTACCATCACCGCAACAAAAGTCTGTCCCTTGCTTAGATGGTGCAGGTTGTCATAGGCTGACTTGTCCATCTTTTGATGTTACTTGTCCGTGTTAGTCTTGGTCTGCCTCTACCTCTTTTGCCTTATATTTTCCCCTCCACGGTTACTTTAAGTAGGCTGTTGAGTCTTTTAACATAGCGCAAACATTTCATTTGTCTTGTTTGAATTATATTTAGTAGTTCTTTTTCATGTTTAGTTGTTTTAGGACTTTCTTCGTTTGCTTTCTTTTCTTTCCATCCAATTCTACCTATTCTTCTATAAATCCAAATTTCAGAGGCTTAAATTTTCTGTTCTGTTTCCTTGTCTAATGTCAATGTTTCTGCGCCATATAGGGAATGTTGAGAAGATATTACATTTTCCTATTCTTAGTTTTAGCCCTGGTGTTATTGTTTTTATGTGAGTATATTTTTCATGATATTAAAATGTATTTTTGCCATTCGTATTGTTTTGTTTATTTGAGTTGTACATTTTAGTACAAATAATGTAGTTGAAGTTCTGAACTGTTTCCAGGGCTATTCCTTCAATTGTGATATCAACGTGTAGGTTTTGAGTATTTTCTTTGTTTATGATCATAGTTTTAATCATATTGATATTCACATCATATCCATATACTTTACTTGCCATGTTTATTTTATTAGATACTTGTTATAGATCGTTAGGATTTTCTGCTAGTAGTACAGTATAATCAGCGTATCTTAGGTTATTGATTATCTTTCCATAAATGTTTAGGCCTGGCATCTCTGAGATGTTTTAAAAGATTTGCTCAATGTATAGATTGAACAAGCTGGGTGATAGGATGCATCCCTGTCTTACTCCTCTTTTTATATCAATGGGTGTAGAGTTCTCTTTGTTATATTTTATTATTGCTGTTTGCTCCCAATATAGATTACATATTAGTCGTATGTCCATGTCATCTAGATGTATCTCTTTTAGGCATTCTATAAATTGTTTATGGTGTATATTACGACACCAGTAAATGGCGAATTGACCAATCGTGAGATACCAATCCAACAAGCTGTCATTGTTTAAATAATACAATTTCATCAGCCTGGTGACTTTTGGAAAGCGTTGTAATTGTATGCATTAGTATATGTGTGTAATGAAAGGTTAAATACTGAACTGGCTGACTTACTTCTGTTTTCGAAATAAACAGGTTTAAACAAATGTGAACTATTTAGAAACACATAAATGTCGTAGACTTTAACAGAGATAACAACAAATGAAAAATACCTGTTTTACTTTCATGCATTCACTAGTGATATGACATAGACAAGTCAAGCTGGGTTAGATGAGAAGATATTCAAAACAGGTGGAGTTCAGTTCAACTAATGTTGAAGCCAACAGTGATCAACTAATGTTGAAGCCAACAGTGATCAACTAATGTTGAAGCCAACAGTGATCAACTAATGTTGAAGCCAACAGTCAGCTAGGAGTCGTTGTTAGTTTCCAGCTCCTATGCTGAACTACATCAGTTCCTTAGATCAGGCTTCAGGTCCCCTATAAAATAAGTTCCCCAAAGACAACAAAACATAAAGTGGACAAATTTATTTGGATGTCACAGAAAATGACGTCACAATAGGTAATGTATAGTTCAAGGATTGTGAAGAAATATTTGTGACCTGAAACAATCATCAATTGTCATGCATTTATCAAATATTTATGTTTAGGTACAATAATTCTGACCGTCTAATAAATATAATATTGGTGGCTTGCAACAATCCTCAATTGTCACGAACTCATCTAAAGACCAATGATTTCAAATGTTAAATCTCTGACCAAATTCAAATAGTCCACTACAAGATGGTCTCGCTATTTGGTTATCATACAATGTCTTCTTTTATACAAAATTAATAAAATAACCATAATTCTGTGACAAATAAAGTTGTTGTGAAGCAATCGATGGGCACATCATTTTGACACGTTAAACAATGCCGCAATTTAATCTCAAATAGAATGAAGCGGTTGGTCATAACGAGTCCAACATTGACACTTTGCTCATTACGACTCATTGTTACTGAACGTAGGCGCCAACATTGACACTTTGCTCATTACGACTCATTGTTACTGAACGTATGCGCCAGCTTTGACACTTTGCTCATTACAACTCATTGTTACTGACCGGCCTAACAACTGCACAAACCATTTATCTGAAGACTCGAATCAGTGATTGTGGGAGAGGAAAACAAATTAGAGTTTAATAAATGCACTGCGAAGTCGATAGTGAACAGAAAATTATTACCTTAGAATGACATTTAAAACTTACATTTGAGCGGACATTGCATCCTCACATTTATAAACAATTTGGATGGGTATAATTGTATACTGGTGTCTTGTAAAATTTAAAAGACAAATTCAAACAGATAATGTTATTGTTTAACCCTAATTATGAAAGCAGGGAGCAGCGATAGCTCAGAGGTTAGTGAACTGGTCTACAAAAGACTAGAGGTAGGGTTCAATTTCAACCGAAGGCTTCCGGGTTCATCCAGCCTTAAATGGGTACAGAATTTTTTCTGGGAAAGTAAAGCGGCACGGGCTATACCGACCATATTACCCCAAAAATCACGTGTCTGTCAAATTTATGGTCACTAACACCATATTCCCTATACGCCACTTGGCGTGACGGGGGCTCTTTACTTACTTTAATTATGAAAGATAATTTTGAAATGAACATTTAGTATGTTATCATAGAACTGAATATGACATGTAAATTTAAAACAATATGTGTTTTTCATATCATCAGATAAAAAAATTTATTGGATAATTTGTATTTTAAAATCAAATTGAAACAATAAAATAGTGGGATAATTACAGTGTCATCAAACTAGAATGAGAATTTTAAATATGAACTGAATTTGTTATAATCAAACTAGAATGAGAATTTTAAATATGAACTGAATTTGTTATCAAAACTGGAATGAGAAATGTATATATGAACTGAATTGTTATCATCAAACTGGAAAGGGAATTTTAAATATGAACTGAATTTTTTATCATCAAACTGAAATGAGAATTTGTGGATGTGTGGTTGTAAATGTGCTACATTAAGGAGTAGTTTGTGCATGTGTGGTTGTAAATATGTAGGTACTGCTAGGCTAAGGAATAGTTGTCTATACGTACACATACAAGCAGACACATACATACACATATACACTGGCCTCGGGGATGTTTATAAAGTTAAAGTTCCAAGAATGATTGTTTTGTCTCTAAGAGAACTACCCAGTTAACTGGCGTTAAAGTTTGAGCTGCAGGGTCAAGTCCCGAGTGTAGACGCAGAGTTTCGAATCATGTTATTTCGTCGTGCGCCCTGCATAAGTCTCTCTAAGGGAAAGCGTACCTGCAGCTTCGGGCAGAGTTCCACCTGGACTGACAAATGCAACGTCTCGCATGCATTGATTTGTGCGTTCGACTCTTGGTCTAGTCTTGGTCTAGCTCTCTTCTTGTCTTGCGAGCTGTGTGTAGAATGTGCTGTCAGTGATCACAAGTTTCCGTGACTGACAGCACGTTTGTGGGTGGTGAGATCAATGTCAAGGAAAGCTTTCAAAAAACATGGATAGAAGTTAATGAAACGACACAATTTGCTTCCAGTGACTCTCGCCATCATCAAATTCCTGTGAGTGGGTTCCGGTAAAGAAAGTGTTGCTGATAGTTAGAAGATGACCATTGCCTTGGCAGATAAATCACTCCAAACACCGATGAGATTGCTACTGGCATGTGTGAGAGAAATCATTCACACTAACCGATGAGATTGTTACTGGCATGTGTGAGAGAAATCATTCACACTAACCGATGAGATTGTTACTGGCATGTGTGAGAGAAATCATTCACACTAACCGATGAGATTGTTACTGGCATGTGTGAGAGAAATCATTCACACTAACCGATGAGATTGTTACTGGCATGTGTGAGAGAAATCATTCACACTAACCAATGAGATTGGTACTGGCATGTGTGAGTAATCATTCACACTAACCGATGAGATTGTTACTGGCATGTGTGAGAGAAATCATTCACACTAACCGATGAGATTGTTACTGGCATGTGTGAGAGAAATCATTCACACTAACCGATGAGATTGTTACTGGCATGTGTGAGAGAAATCATTCACACTAACCGATGAGATTGTTACTGGCATGTGTGAGAGAAATCATTCACATTAACCAACGAGATTGGTACTGGCATGTGTGAGTAATCATTCACACTAACCGATGAGATTGTTACTGGCATGTATGTGAAAAATCATTCACACTAACCGATGAGATTGTCACTGGCATGTGTGTGAAAAATCATTCACACTAACCATTGAGATTGTTACTGGCATGTGTGTGAAAAATCATTCACACTAACCAATGAGATTGATACTGGCATGTGTGTGTGTGAGTAATCAATCATACTAACCGATGTGATTGTTACTAGCATGTGTGTGTGAGTAATCATTCACACTAACCAATGAGATTGGTACTGGCATGTGTGAGTGAGAAATCATTCATACTAACCGATGAGATTGTTACTGACATGTATGTGAGAGTAATCATTCCTACTAACCGATGAGATTGTTACTAGCATGTGTTTGAGTAATCATTCACACTAACCGATGTGATTGTTACTAGCATGTGTGTGTGAGTAATCATTCATACTAACCTATGAGATTGTTACTAGCATGTGTTTGAGTAATCATTCACACTAACCGATGTGATTGTTATTAGCATGTGTGTGAGTAATCATTCATACTAACCGATGTGATTGTTACTGGCATGTGTGTGAGAAATCATTCACACTAACCGATGAGATTGTTACTGGCATGTATGTGTGAGAAATCATTCACACTAACCGATGAGATTGTTACTGGCATGTGTGAGAGAAATCATTCACACTAACCGATGAGATTGTTACTGGCATGTGTGAGAGAAATCATTCACACTAACCGATGAGATTGTTACTGTCATGTGTGTGAGAAATCATTCATACTAACCGATAAGATTGTTACTGGCAAGTGTGTGAGAGATCATTCACACTAACCGATGAGATTGTTATTGGCATGTGTGATAGAAATCATTCACACTAACCGATGAGATTGTTACTGGCATGTGTGAGAGAAATCATTCACACTAACCGATGAAATTGTTACTGGCATGTGTGAGAGAAATCATTCACACTAACCGATGAGATTGTTACTGGCATGTGTGTGTGAGAAATCATTCACACTAACCGATGAGATTGTTACTGGCATGTGTGTGAGAAATCATTCACATTAACCGATGAAATTGTTACTGGCATGTGTGAGAGAAATCATTCACACTAACCGAGGAAATTGTTATTGGCATGTGTGTGAAAAATCATTCACACTAACCAATGAGATTGGTACTGGAATGTGTGTGAAAAATCATTCACACTAATCGATGAGATTGTCACTGGCATGTGTGTGAAAAACCATTCACACTAACCGTTGAGATTGTTACTGGCATGTGTGTGAAAAATCATTCACACTAACCAATGAGATTGATACTGGCATGTGTGTGTGAGTAATCAATCATACTAACGATGTGATTGTTACTAGCATGTATGTGTGAGTTATCATTCACACTAATCAATGAGATTGGTACTGGCATGTGTGTGTGAGAAATCATTCATACTAACCGATGAGATTGTTACTGGCATTTTGGATGTGACTAATCATTCACACTAACCAATGAGATTGGTACTGGCATGTGTGTGTGAGTAATCAGTCATACTAACAGATAAGATTGTTACTGGCATGTATGTGAGAGTAATCATTCACACTAACCGATGAGATTGTTACTGGCATGTGTGAGAGAAATCATTCACACTAACCGATGAGATTGTTACTGGCATGTGTGAGAGAAATCATTCACACTAACCGATGAGATTGTTACTGGCATGTGTGAGAGAAATCATTCACACTAACCAATGAGATTGGTACTGGCATGTGTGAGTAATCATTCACACTAACTGATGAGATTGTTACTGACATGTATGTGAAAAATCATTCACACTAACCGATGAGATTGTCACTGGCATGTGTGAGAAAAATCATTCACACTAACCATTGAGATTGTTACTGGCATGTGTGTGAAAAATCATTCACACTAACCAATGAGATTGATACTGGCATGTGTGTGTGTGAGTAATCAATCATACTAACCGATGTGATTGTTACTAGCATGTGTGTGTGAGTAATCATTCACACTAACCAATGAGATTGGTACTGGCATGTGTGTGTGAGAAATCATTCATACTAACCGATGAGATTGTTACTGACATGTATGTGAGAGTAATCATTCCTACTGACCGATGAGATTGTTACTAGCATGTGTTTGAGTAATCATTCACACTAACCGATGTGATTGTTACTAGCATGTGTGTGTGAGTAATCATTCATACTAACCGATGAGATTGTTACTGGCATGTGTGTGAGAAATCATTCACACTAACCGATGAGATTGTTACTGGCATGTATGTGTGAGAAATCATTCACACTAACCGATGAGATTGTTACTGGCATGTGTGAGAGAAATCATTCACACTAATCGATGAGATTGTTACTGGCATGTGTGAGAGAAATCATTCACACTAACCGATGAGATTGTTACTGTCATGTGTGTGAGAAATCATTCATACTAACCGATAAGATTGTTACTGGCAAGTGTGTGAGAGATCATTCACACTAACCGATGAGATTGTTACTGGCATGTGTGATAGAAATCATTCACACTAACCGATGAGATTGTTACTGGCATGTGTGAGAGAAATCATTCACACTAACCGATGAAATTGTTACTGGCATGTGTGAGAGAAATCATTCACACTAACCGATGAGATTGTTACTGGCATGTGTGTGTGAGAAATCATTCACACTAACCGATGAGATTGTTACTGGCATGTGTGTGAGAAATCATTCACATTAACAGATGAAATTGTTACTGGAATGTGTGAGAGAAATCATTCACACTAACCGAGGAAATTGTTATTGGCATGTGTGTGAAAAATCATTCACACTAACCAAAGAGATTGGTACTGGCATGTGTGTGAAAAATCATTCACACTAATCGATGAGATTGTCACTGGCATGTGTGTGAAAAATCATTCACACTAACCAATGAGATTGATACTGGCATGTGTGTGTGTGAGTAATCAATCATACTAACCGATGTGATTGTTACTAGCATGTATGTGTGAGTTATCATTCACACTAACCAATGAGATTGGTACTGGCATGTGTGTGTGAGAAATCATTCATACTAACCGATGAGATTGTTACTGGCATTTTGGATGTGACTAATCATTCACACTAACCAATGAGATTGGTACTGGCATGTGTGTGTGAGTAATCAGTCATACTAACAGATAAGATTGTTACTGGCATGTATGTGAGAGTAATCATTCCTACTAACCGATGAGATTGTTACTAGCATGTGTGTGATAAATCATTCACACTAACCGATGAGATTGTTACTGGCATGTGTGTGTGAGTAATCATTCACACTAACCGATGTGATTGTTACTGGCATGTATGTGAGAGTAATCATTCCTACTAAACGATTAGATTGTTACTAGCATGTGTGTGTGATTAATCATTCACACTAACCGATGTGATTGTTACTGGCATGTATGTGAGAGTAATCATTCCTACTAACCGATGAGATTGTTACTAGCATGTGTGTGTGAGTAATCATTCACACTAACCGATGTGATTGTTACTGGCATGTGTGAGAGAAATCATTCACACTAACCGATGAGATTGTTACTGGCATGTGTGAGAGAAATCATTCACACTAACCGATGAGATTGTTACTGGCATGTGTGAGAGAAATCATTCACACTAACCGATGAGATTGTTACTGCCATGTGTGAGAGAAATCATTCACACTAACCGATGAGATTGTTACTGGCATGTGTGAGAGAAATCATTCACACTAACCAATGAGATTGGTACTGGCATGTGTGAGTAATCATTCACACTAACTGATGAGATTGTTACTGACATGTATGTGGAAAATCATTCACACTAACCGATGAGATTGTCACTGGCATGTGTGTGAAAAATCATTCACACTAACCATTGAGATTGTTACTGGCATGTGTGTGAAAAATCATTCACACTAACCAATGAGATTGATACTGGCATGTGTGTGTGTGAGTAATCAATCATACTAACCGATGTGATTGTTACTAGCATGTGTGTGTGAGTAATCATTCACACTAACCAATGAGATTGGTACTGGCATGTGTGTGTGAGAAATCATTCATACTAACCGATGAGATTGTTACTGACATGTATGTGAGAGTAATCATTCCTACTAACCGATGAGATTGTTACTAGCATGTGTTTGAGTAATCATTCACACTAACCGATATTGATTGTTACTAGCATGTGTGTGTGAGTAATCATTCATACTAACCGATGAGATTGTTACTAGCATGTGTTTGAGTAATCATTCACACTAACCGATGTGATTGTTATTAGCATGTGTGTGAGTAATCATTCATACTAACCGATGTGATTGTTACTAGCATGTATGTGTGATAAATCATTCACACTAACCGATGAGATTGTTACTGGCATGTGTGTGAGAAATCATTCACACTAACCGATGAGATTGTTACTGGCATGTGTGTGAGAAATCATTCACACTAACCGATGAGATTGTTACTGGCATGTATGTGTGAGAAATCATTCACACTAACCGATGAGATTGTTACTGGCATGTGTGAGAGAAATCATTCACACTAACCGATGAGATTGTTACTGGCATGTGTGAGAGAAATCATTCACACTAACCGATGAGATTGTTACTGTCATGTGTGTGAGAAATCATTCATACTAACCGATCAGATTGTTACTGGCAAGTGTGTGAGAGATCATTCACACTAACCGATGAGATTGTTACTGGCATGTGTGATAGAAATCATTCACACTAACCGATGAGATTGTTACTGGCATGTGTGAGAGAAATCATTCACACTAACCGATGAAATTGTTACTGGCATGTGTGAGAGAAATCATTCACACTAACCGATGAGATTGTTACTGGCATGTGTGTGTGAGAAATCATTCACACTAACCGATGAGATTGTTACTGGCATGTGTGTGAGAAATCATTCACATTAACCGATGAAATTGTTACTGGAATGTGTGAGAGAAATAATTCACACTAACCGAGGAAATTGTTATTGGCATGTGTGTGAAAAATCATTCACACTAACCAATGAGATTGGTACTGGCATGTGTGTGAAAAATCATTCACACTAATCGATGAGATTGTCACTGGCATGTGTGTGAAAAATCATTCACACTAACCAATGAGATTGATACTGGCATGTGTGTGTGTGAGTAATCAATCATACTGACCGATGTGATTGTTACTAGCATGTATGTGTGAGTTATCATTCACACTAACCAATGAGATTGGTACTGGCATGTGTGTGAGAGAAATCATTCATACTAACCGATGAGATTGTTACTGGCATTTTGGATGTGACTAATCATTCACACTAACCAATGAGATTGGTACTGGCATGTGTGTGTGAGTAATCAGTCATACTAACAGATAAGATTGTTACTGGCATGTATGTGAGAGTAATCATTCCTACTAACCGATGAGATTGTTACTAGCATGTGTGTGATAAATCATTCACACTAACCGATGAGATTGTTACTGGCATGTGTGTGTGAGTAATCATTCACACTAACCGATGTGATTGTTACTGGCATGTATGTGAGAGTAATCATTCCTACTAACCGATGAGATTGTTACTAGCATGTGTGTGTGATTAATCATTCACACTAACCGATGTGATTGTTACTGGCATGTATGTGAGAGTAATCATTCCTACTAACCGATGAGATTGTTACTAGCATGTGTGTGTGAGTAATCATTCACACTAACCGATGTGATTGTTACTGGCATGTATGTGAGAGTAATCATTCATACTAACCGATGAGATTGTTACTAGCATGTGTTTGAGTAATCATTCACACTAACCGATGTGATTGTTACTAGCATGTGTGTGTGAGTAATCATTCATACTAACCGATGAGATTTTTACTGGCATGTGTTTGAGTAATCATTCACACTAACCGATGTGATTGTTATTAGCATGTGTGTGTGAGTAATCATTCATACTAACCGATGAGAATGTTACTAGCATGTGTGTGAGAAATCATTCACACTAACCGATAAGATTGTTACTGGCATGTGTGTGAGAAATCATTCACACTAACCGATGAGATTGTTACTGGCATGTGTGAGAGAAATCATTCACACTAACCGATGAGATTGTTACTGGCATGTGTGAGAGAAATCATTCACACTAACCGATGAGATTGTTATTGCCATGTGTGTGAGAAATCATTCATACTAACCGATGAGATTGTTACTGGCAAGTGTGTGAGAGAAATCATTCACACCAACCGATGAGATTGTTACTGGCATGTGTGAGAGAAATCATTCACACTAACCGATGTGATTGTTACTGTCATGTGTGTGAGAAATCATTCACACTAACCGATGAGATTGTTACTCGCATGTGTGAGAGAAATCATTCACACTAACCGATGTGATTGTTACTGGCATGTGTGTGAGAAATCATTCCCACTAACCGATGAGATTGTTACTGGCATGTGTGAGAGAAATCATTCACACTAACCGATGAGATTGTTACTGGCATGTGTGTGTGAGAAATCATTCACACTAACCGATGAGATTGTTACTGGCATGTGTGTGAGAGAAATCATTCACACTAACCGATGTGATTGTTACTGGCATGTGTGTGAGAAATCATTCACACTAACCGATGAGATTGTTACTCGCATGTGTGAGAGAAATCATTCACACTAACCGATGAGATTGTTACTGGCATGTGTGTGACAGAAATCATTCCCACTAACCGATGTGATTGTTCCTGGCATGTGTGTGAGAAATCATTCACACTAACCGATGAGATTGTTACTCGCATGTGTGAGAGAAATCATTCACACTAACCGATGAGATTGTTACTGGCATGTATGTGTGAGAAATCATTCCCACTAACCGATGAGATTGTTACTGGCATGTGTGAGAGAAATCATTCACACTAACCGCTGCCCAACTGTCACGGAGGTCACAATAGATGCAGTAATAGGGTCTGCTACTTGCCATAAATGGGAGCCGCGGTAGCTCAGTGGTTAGTGAACAGGACCATAACGGACAAGAGGTAGGGTTCGATCCCAACCGACGGCTTCCAGGTTCACCCAGCCTTTAATGTGTACAGGATTTTTTTGTCGGAAAGTAAAGCAGCACAGGCGTAATACCGACCACATTACCCCATAAATCATGTGCTGAAGGTCTCTAAAATGCATGGTCGCTAACCCCATATTCCCTATACGCCACCTGGAGTGACGGGGGCACTTTACTTTTTTTACTTGCCATAACTATCAGCTGCTCAGATTGTCGGTATGAGGTGTCTGTCAGTGACATTCATGACTTGCCTGTAGATCAAACGTGAAATACAAATAGAAGATTCTGTACGCAAAACTCCGCAGGAGGAAACAATCTAACCATCAGAGACAGTACCCGTGGAGCAAGTGCTTCAGCTACTTAGCTTCTTGACATTCTAAAGGATGTGGGCACAGCTGGGTCATGGCTCTCAGCCGTCGACCTCCAGTTGCATTGAACTCTTAGACTTACAATATATTCGGAATATGAAAACTACATTTATTCTGTGCAACACATCTGGTCGAATCCATCTATTCGGCATATGAAAACAACACTATTTCTATGCAACACTTCTAGTCGAATCTACTCTTTATGTTTGGTCGTACACGATTGTCTCTGGATTAACCTAACTCATTGGTGGTAGCAGTCTACAAAGGCTAGGTTTTTCGCGATGTCTTTTATGTACACTGGCATCCTGGCTGCTAAAAGCGAAATTTAGTGTTAATTTACAATGACTACAAGAACTACATCCTTCTTCCAGGAAACTAATTAATCCACTCTTGTGTGTGTTTCAACTTCAGATTTCCCTAACGTTTATAATTTTAACTGAAAGAAAAGTATTGCTGCACTGAAACCGTCCAAAGAGATTAATGCGAGCATTCCGAAATGTGAAATAAAGGAGGGCTGGCTATACAGCTAATTACTACAGTACCGAAGCTACTACAGCTACAAGGACCATTCACAGTTCAATACCTATACATCACCACGACGCAGAACATTGCGGGCAAGCTACTTCAGACAATAGGTGCCCGTGTACTCACCTATCACCTTGAACATTTACGCGCATTCGTACCCACACTCGGAGGTTATAGATATAACAAAGAGACATGGCCCAAAACAGCAGTCTTCGGCTATGATGTCTTTGAAGGTTTCAATAGACGAGAGGAGATGTGTGCTGCTATAGATCTGGAGGATGCATACAACATATTACCATTTTAATACCTCATGCACATGCTCCTCAAACTGGCAGTGCACCCCTTCCTCATTAGATGGATCGCTGCATCACTTTTTCAGAGGTAGGTGATACTCAGATGTGGAAGTTGGTCATCCAAGCCAACATCCTTTTGTCCAGGGCTGCCCCAAGTCTCACCATTGTCACCAGGAAGGGGAAGAACTATGACTTTTGATGATGATATTCTGTTATATCGACAGGAAAGAGATTGAAGTGAAATTGCCTCCACACTGCAAAAGGAACTCGATCGCATCTCGTCCTGGTGTGGAGTATCAGGTGCATTAGTTAATCCTAATAAAGCCCCCATTGCATGGTTCTCACTGTACAATCATATCGTTAACACGGAAACACCGGTGGTGAGAATAGGAGCTAATGAGGTGACCAGGGAGAGGGTGATGACCTACCTCGGAGTTAAGTTTGATCGCAGCCTTAGCTGTCAGGACGACGTCGATTTGGTCATGCGGGAATGCGGGGAAATGAAAGAGCGGGCAGGTTGACTAGATGTGCTGTCGCTGAGGACGGTCAACAAAAGGATCGAGCGGACATCAACGCCCTCTGAGAGGTGGATAGAGCACATGACTTTGATATCCATGTGTCCACGTCGCCTCGTCGGAAGAAAGAGATGTGAGTTAAGATGGGCAAAACCAGGAACGAGAAACTTAGTGGGTGTATAAGTAGACGTATCAACATACACAGAACTGAAGTCATGAGAGTCTTGACACTGCGGGACTTGCTGAGGAGGGGATTTGAGCATCCATGGACATGCTAGGAGAGCAATGATGGTGACCTGCAAATAACTCAATGGTTCAGTAATGAACGTTTGTTGAAAAAAAGCTTATAGAGATGTTAACTTTTCTTCGGCAGTTCAAACCTATTTGGCAAACACACGAAGAGCACAGCGTTCCAGTCGTGTGTGATATCAGAGCTATCTATGGTTGTTACTGATGGAAGTCGTTTCACTCTCTAGAAGTACAAGACTAAGTACATAGGAAATGTGAGGATGATACCAATAGTATAATGGGTGTGATTTCAACAAACTGCCATCATGCAAATGACGATACCAAAGATAGTAATAGCTATCTACTAATGGTGACTGTGATAATGTTAAGGTCGTATATGGACATGATGATGTGATACACATAAGAGATGACGATGAAGAAGTTAAAGGTGACGATTAACTGTTAACGTTATTATTTAAATATAGCAGAGACGAAGCAGAACTTCTTTCCCCAAATCTTATTGTCGCTACGCCCCTGCATAATTGTTTTACTGTCAGCGGCTTTGACTCGCCGTATGTACTAATCAAGCAGAAACAAGCATGCAATCAGACTGATGTCCCTTTGTTGTTTTCTGTATAATTGTGTTTTGTTGGTGACACAATATTAGTGGGAGATGAACACTGTTGTTGTGTTAAATCAATGCTGCAACAATCACACAATCATATTGGGTGGTGCATGTAATATTCCGAATATTTTATTAGACTTTACATTATATTTTGTATGTATGCGCGTCCCTCTCTCTCAGCCATGACACGAGACCTACACATACTGTTTTAACTAGACGTTTATTGCTTATGTCGTTGTTTACAGTAGCCTGTGGTACCTGCGCTTATACATCGACATGACACTTGTTTAAACTTTATATAATTGTCTCCATGTCCTAAAGTGTTTTTTTATAGGAATATCGAGCCAGCATGTCAGACATCTGTGTAGATGAGAAGTCTTGATTATTGTTATCGATTCAACGGTTAGCTTACGTTTCACCAGCTCACGTGGAATTGCCCACATATTAGAAGTGAGACTTAAACAGAGAATGTGGGCATTACTTTCACCTCTAAATATCATCATCATCATCATGTACCATGCCTGCTGGCATAGGTGATCATGTCTCGCCACAATTTTCGATCTCGACAGTTATTTATCATTTCTGTTGTTGACCTTCTGCCGAGTTATTCTCTGAAGCTGTCTGGTATCTTTTCTTTTTACTTCCCTCTGTCTTTTCGTCCCTCAATTTTTCCAGTTGTTACAATATATCCCATCTGTTCTCTTCTCTTTACATGGCCAAAAATGATGATTGTTTCTTCCTAATATTGGAAATTAGCTCTCTTTTTGCTTTGGCCTCTTCCATTTGGAATGGTGTGAGCCTGCGACAACGTGGGTCCATACTTGAAAGTCTGGCGTATAGGGCTGATAAAACTGACCGTCCAGAGACACAACTGGGGGGAGTGGGTCCATACATGAAAGTCTGGCGTATAGGGCTGATAAAACTGACCGTCCAGAGACACAACTGGGGGGAGTGGGTCCATACTTGAAAGTCTGGCGTATAGGGCTGATAAAACTGACCGTCAAGAGACACAACTGGGGGGAAGGTTTTCTTCCTCTAGCCGGTTCTACCACTTTCTACAACAAACGTTATTTTGGTTTGGCTGGGAGTGCACGTGACGTCATTGTTGTCGTAGGTATAGGAATCTTTATTTAATTGAGGGGAGATCATTATGCTCATACGTCACAACATAGATCACGTGACAATTATAACATAGCAATATATTGGACCAATCAACGTTTATTCCCGAAATCACTCGGCCTCAGCAGGAGCAAACTTAATGGGTTGATTAGTAATTGAAGATCTTTGATGGTAATTAATCACATATCCAACTTACTCTTTTGAACCTGTTCCTCTAAATCCCTCCAATAAATAATAAATAACATAAACTCTGCATTACCATATTGGGATATGAACTAGACTATCGTCTTGTGGTGATGTCTCACCCTAATAGACCGCACAATCCTATTATACAGGGTGTTTATAAAGTCTCACTACACTTGGTATCTAGGTCAATTTGAAAAAAAAATGTTTATGACGTCATCACAATATGTGCTCCCAATGTCAATGAAATTTGTTGAATAAGTTTATTGCTACTGGAAATGTGGAAGATGCTCCACGATCTGGTAGGCCTGCTGTGAATGATGAAATATGTTTAGATATCCAAGACAGAATCCTTAAAAGTCCAGACAAGTCATTAAGAAAACTGTCGCAACAAGTGAACTTACCATTGAGCACATATTGTGATGACGTCATAAACATTTTTTTCAAATTGACCTAGATACCAAGTGTAGTGAGACTTTATAAACACCCTATATATTTGCTTGCTACTGTCTCTGTACCACTTGTAGACTGTCACAACTAACTCACACAATTATCTGGTGTAGATTAACTCAGCAAAACTACTCACTAGGAATATGTCAGTTATTCTTTTAGACTCCATCTAACCAACTCTAATTCACTTCTAAATTAGTCAGACTCTATCTTGCGATACTTAATTCTCAATGACTGTCTCTTAATTCTCAAACTCCTCTGTAGAATTGTAATTAAGTTGCTTCTAGTTTACTGGTTACTTCATTCCTTCCAATAAATGATTCTTGTTTAGCGATACACAACATGAGACAAGCTGTTGTAGTGTCTGTCGATATTTGGAGCTCATTTTGTAGTACAAGAAAATGTTTACGCTGGAGTTGATGTCCTCGAAGAGAATGGCGATAGACCAGCAGCTGTTGTAGAGGTTGTAGTAACCCCCCCAACCGGAGAACTCTGGTTCCAGAACGGACGTCATACTTAGCATAGCAGATGGCGTGTAACACACCACTAAAATACCAGCAATGAGCGCAACCATAGTTATTGTTGCTCTGTCACGTCTGGAGATAGATTTGGCCTTCTCTAAGTCAACGTTCGCTGTTTGTCGCCATTCATTTTTCTGTGCTAGTTTGTAAATTAAGAGCATTGCAAATATGAGCGCAGACATGAAGCCAATCATTGCGAAGCAAGCGTGGATGAAATAAGCAACAGCTTCGGTGGTGCTGTTTAACGTGCTGAAGGCTAGACCCAGAAGAGTTGAGTTCGATTCTGGATACAGTTTCCAGGCAAAGTATGACGTGCAGTAGACAGGGATTATTGAGGTCAGGTTAGAGAAGTAAATAGCAACGATAACTACCGTGGTTGTCCTGGCGGTGATCATTCTTTTAACGTGGAGAGGAAAGACCACACACAAGCATCTCTCGGCGGTGATAAACGCAGTTATCAGACACGTGATCGTTGCGAAAATCTCTCGTATAATACCAGTTGTCATGTACTGAAACTCCGTGTATCTAATCGGTAAATTCGCATTCACGAACAAGGGATTATCGTAGATGTTGAACAATTGTTGTAATACAACACCAACCAGATCTGCGACAGCGAGAGAGAAGAAGCTAATGTTGATAGTTGTGTCCAGACCTTGTCTATAAAACACGACCATGTTGATGACGTTAGATATCGTACCAAACAGACAGACAACTCCGCCCAAATAACAAAGTTGACTAGAGCAATTATCTGTCTCTGGTTATCGCTGATAATTTTTGTGACATATTTAATGGAGGCGTTTGGCTGATGTGCCAACATCTCTTGTTCTATTTTAGAATTGTGGGAACGAAGTCTACACCATCGATGAGAATTCGCTGGCTTAAACTAATCTTACTTGTTCCTTCTAATTGTGTTATTGCTGTATAGTCTCACATGTGTTCCTTCTAATTGTGTTATTGCAGTATAGTCTCACATTTGTTCCTTCTAATTGTGTTATTATTGGATAGTCTCACATTTGTTCCTTCGTTTCTTATCGTTGATGTACAGCCTCATTAACAACTATTCTATGTATCTGTCCTTGCTGTTTTTATTTAGCCTCCTTAATAATTGTTCCTTCCATCTATTCTTACTGCTGTTGTTGAGATTTATTCATATTTGCTCGACTTTTCTTCTTGCGAAAATGAAATATCGTTTCAGCCGTTCTGATTCTACAACAGAAACACTCATCAAACTTTTCTACAACAGAAACACTCATCAAACTCTTCTACAGCAGAAACACCCCTTCATACTTTTCTACAGCAGAAACACCCCTTCATACTTTTCTACGAGAGGAATATTCTTAGTAATCTTTCCGAATCCACAAACACATACTTGACCAGCATGGAAACACATTAACTATAGCTTTTTATGTACAGATTATATTTCGTTACAATTCTAATTTTCGAACACTATTCTAAAAGTAATTTTTGTTTTGAAAAAAAAAAAAAAACTTTGAAAGGCGATTTTAATCTTAAACACTGGCCCTGGTTATTACAGCGATGAGCCAAGACAGCCATGAAGCAAACAGTTTTAATGCTCTTTCCATTTTCTTGTTTAAATGTAATTTCTGTATTATTTTTTTAAATATTAATTCGATGTTGAGATACCCTTAGAAAATCTCCAGTGAACTACATGTGGATATTGATTGTATGTCACTTTAGGTAGAGACTATAATATATCACTTAAAGTTTCAGAATATTGTGAATGTTAAAAAATGTAATAGTTACAACAATTTGTGAAGCGAAATTTGGAATATTTGGGTCAATCAAAGACAATTATTGTCCTCAATTAGTTCAAGTTTATCGCGTATTTTTGTGTGAAGTTTGGAAAACCGAACCGGCAATGATACCATTCATTGATAGACTAATTACCTCCCTTGGGGAAAGTAGCCACGTCAAGTTGGTGTCTGATTTATTTGGTAATTGTAATGTAATTGGGAAGGATTGTGCCGAGGACATAATGTAATTGGAAAAGTCTGTGTCGAGGAGATAGATAATGTAGATAGATTGTGAAGGTTTGGGTGGAGGAGATGGCTTAACGTAATTGTTGTGATGATAAATGCGGTGTTTATCGAGTCGATAACTCAATCCAGTGACAGGTCTATTTTTCTACCCTGTGAAAGTTGTCGTCATTAGATACTTCGGTCTGTCAATCATTATCGTAGGCCTTCCTTTCTGTGTCTCATTTACGTGATGGGTCATGGACGAAGACGTTCGCCTGAAATCTCCTGTTTTTGACAGAAAAAAGAGCGTCATTGCTAGTCGTATAAGTAGCGAATCCCGCGTCTAACTGCTGGTCCAGCATGTGTTGGCTCCAGTGTTGGTATTTCATTACAGCAACATCAAGTAACAAGTTGCACTTCCAGTGTTTCATCACTGATGAATTATACGCATTCAGCTTTTATCAGTTGCCACACAAGTAAGCAATTCAGATAGGCATATATTAATCAGTCTTTTGCAAATCATATAGAGGTAGTGTTTAGGCATATATTAATCAGTCTTTTGCAAATCATATAGAGGTAGTGTTTAGGCATACATTAATCAGTCTTTTGCAAATCATATAGAGGTAGTGTTCAGCCATTCTTCTCTAGAAAATCTTATGGGAGTTTGGCGTTCGGTAATTCGTCTCTAGTAAATCGTATAGAGGAGGAGAGGGGCGTTCGGTAATTCGTCTCTAGTAATCGTATAGAGGAGGAGAGGGGCGTTCGGTAATTCGTCTCTAGTAAATCGTATAGAGGGGGAGAGGGACGTTCGGTAATTCGACTCTAGTAAATCGTATAGAGGAGGAGAGGGGCGTTCGGTAATTCGTCTCTAGTAAATCGTATAGAGGGGAGAGGGACGTTCGGTAATTCGACTCTAGTAAATCGTATAGAGGGGGAGAGGACGTTCGGTAATTCGTCTCTAGTAAATCGTATAGAGGGGAGAGGGACGTTCGGGAATTCGTCTCTAGTAAATCGTATAGAGGGGGAGAGGGACGTTCGGTATTCGACTCTAGTAAATCGTATAGAGGGGGAGGGGACGTTCGGTAATTCGACTCTAGTAAATCGTATAGAGGGGGAGAGGGACGTTCGGTAATTCGTCTCTAGTAAATCGTATAGAGGGGGAGAGGGGCGTTCGGTAATTCGTCTCTAGTAAATCGTATAGAGGGGGAGAGGGGCGTTCGGTAATTCGTCTCTAGTAAATCGTATAGAGGGGGAGAGGGGCGTTCGGTAATTCGTCTCTAGTAAATCGTATAGAGGGGGAGAGGGCGTTCGGTAATTCGACTCTAGTATATCATATTGAGGGGAGAGGGGCGTTCGGTAAATCGTCTCTAGTAAATCGTATAGAGGGGCGTTCGGTTATTCGTCTCTAGTAAATCGTATAGAGGGAGAGAAGGGCGTTCGGTAATTCGTCTCTAGTAAATCGTTTAGAGGAGGCGTTCAGTAACCCTTCTCTTTTAACTCATATAAGGGAGACGTTCAGTAATTCGTCTCTAGTAAGTCGTATAGAGGGGGATAGGGGCGTTCAGTAATTTGTCTCTTGTAAATCATATAAGGGAGGCGTTCGGTAATTCGTCTCTTTTAACTCATATAAGGGAGACGTTCAGTAATTCGTCTCTAGTAAATCGTATAGAGGGGGAGAGGGGCGTTCAGTAATTTGTCTCTTGTAAATCTTAGATTGAAGTAAAGGAGAGGTATTTTTATAGCACTGGGGGAAAAAAGGACAATTAATCTACAACGGAAACAAAAACAAAGAACAATATATGGTACGACCCGTATCTAACCCGCACTCCTTGGCACAGAGTCTTGCCATGAGAAACCAAGCGCTAGAGTACACGGTGAACTCAGCTATCTGGTAGTCGTGTGCTCTAGAGTTCGGTTTCTCGTGGCACGAGGCTGTGCCCAGGAGTACGGTTTCGATGCTTCTAACCATATATTGTTCTTTATTATTTTTATGTTGTTGATTATTTGTGATTGTTTTGCTAGTGTTGTAAACATACCGCCTACTCTTAACTCTTTCAGTGCGGACTGTTTTTATCAATTTAGGGGTAGAGATTTCAGAGACAAGATTGTTCATGTTTTAAATATTAATATATATGTTTATATTTATCTAACACTTAACATATTATATATGGATTTTTAGATAATTAAACAAGGAATTAAATTTCATGAAAACCAAGATGATACAAGACACATAAAGAATATCGTTTGATTACAGTTCACAGTAATCAAAGTGAGAGTGGCGCACTGTGCGGCGAAACGTACGAAACGAGTTAAATGATTCTCTGACCTATCGCCTAGGAAGTTTCTCTCCATGGAGAATATATATTTATTTTTATTTCTCTCCGATTTATGATTTGGTGAAAGACAAATAAGGAAATTCTCAAAGAGGTTAACACAAAACGGGAGCACATAAAAAACATCAGAAAGAAACAATCAACATTTTTCTGACACATCATGAGAAGAAGAAACTTGGAATACTAGGTTACAACTGGCAAAATATAAAGAAAGAGAGATCGCGGATGACAAATAGAGAAAATACTGGATAGCTTGGTGTCATAGCATGGAAAACAGTTAACAACAGAACTGATACGATGCATTGTAGATAGAAGATTGTGGAAGGACATGATCGCCTACGCCAACCGGGATGGCACATGATGATGATGATTTATGATTTAACTGGCTAACACCTGTATAGAGATCTGTTTTTTGTGCTTATGCATACATTCTTATATAATAAAATGATACAGAAGGAATACACAAGACCTCTACTCCCGAACAAACCAGGTAATGATTACAAATCCAATGTTTTTAGACGAAGCCTTACACACGAAGGGAAATTGTTAAAAGATCGAGGGAAGGCTTATATTTGTTCATCAGACTGTTATAGCTTTTAACAATTACTTGTTTGCATTAAATATAGTTCTTTATTAGAAATATGTACAGCATTAGCAAGCACCGAATTAGGAAAGTTGTTTACACGCATACAAACACACACACACACATACGAACACACACAATTGTAATCACAAAATGGCCATGCTCTAGATCTTGTTGTTTACATTGTCCAGGCATCTATTTTTAATGTCTTAATTCTTATGTTTACAGTGCCCATGTACTTATTATTGTTGTATCTTAATTCTTATGTTTTTAGTGCCCATGTACTTATTATTGTTGTGTCTTAATTCTTATGTTTACAGTGCCCTTGTACTTATTATTGTTCTGTCTTAATTCTTATGTTTATAGTGCCCATGTACTCATTATTGTTGTGTCTTAATTCTTATGTTTACAGTGTCCATGCACTTATTATTGTTGTATCTTAATTCTTATGTTTACAGTGTCCATGCACTTATTATTGTTGTGTCTTAATTCTCTTGTTTACAGTGCCCATGTATTCATTATTGTTGTGTCTTAGTTCTTATGTTTAGAGTGCCCATATACTTATTATTGTTGTGTCTTTGTTCTTATGTTTTACAGTGACCATGTACTTATTATTGTTGTGTCTTAGTTCTTATGTTTACAGTGCCCATGTGCTCATTATTGTTGTGTCTTAGTTCTTTTGTTTACAGTGCCTATGTGCTCATTATTGTTGTGTCTTAGTTCTTTTGTTTACAGTGCCCATGTATTCATTATTGTTGTGTCTTAGTTCCTATGTTTACAGTGCCCATGTGCCAATTATTGCTGTGTCTTAGTTCTTATGTACACAGTGCCCATGTACTCATTATTGTTGTGTGTTCATTCTTATGTTTACAGTGCCCATGTATTCATTATTGTTGTGTCTTAGTTCTTATGTTTACAGTGCCTATGTACTCATTATAGTTGTGTCTTAGTTCTTATTTTTACAGTGCCAATGTACTCATTATTGTTGTGTCTTAGTTCTTATGTTTACAGTGCCCATGTACTCATTATTGTTGTGCCCTAGTTATTATGTTTACAGTGCCCATGTACCCATTATTGGTGTGTCCTACTTCTCATGTTTAGAGTACCCATGTACTCATTATTGTTGTGTCCTAGTTCTTATGTTTACAATGCCCATGTACTTATTTTTGTTGTGTCCTACTTCTCATGTTTACAGTACCCATGTACTTATTATTGTTGTGTCCTAGTTCTTATGTTTACAGTAACCATGTACTTATTATTGTTGTGTCCTAGTTCTCATGTTTACAGTACCCATGTACTCATTTTGTTGTGTCCTACTTCTCATGTTTACAGTACACATGTACTTATTATTGTTGTGTCCTACTTCTCATGTTTACAGTACCCATGTACTCATTATTGTTGTGTCCTAGTTCTTATGTTTACAATGCCCATGTACCCATTATTGTTGTGTCCTACTTCTCATGTTTACAGTATCATGTACTCATTATTGTTCTGTCCTAGTTCTTATGTTTACAATGCCCATGTACTTATTATTGTTTTGTCCTAGTTCTTTTCTTTACAATGCTCATGTACTTATTTTTGTTGTGTCTTATTTCTTATGTATACAGAGCCCATGTTGCCATTATTGTTGTGTCCTAGTTCTTATATTTACAGTGCCCATGTACTCATTATTGTTGTGTCTTAGTTCTTATGTTTGTAGTGCCCATGTACTCATTATTGTTGTGTCCTAGTTCTTATGTTGACAGTGCTCATCTACTCATTATTGTTGTGTCTTAGTTCTTATGTTTGTAGTGCCCATGTACTCATTATTGTTGTGTCCTAGTTCTTATGTTAACAGTGCTCATCTACTCATTATTGTTGTGTCTTAGTTCTTTTGTTTACAGTTCCCATGTACTCATTATTGTTCTGTACTAGTTCTTATGTTTACAGTGCCTTTGTACTCATTATTGTTGTGTCCCTGTTCTTATGTTTACAGTACCCATGTACTCATTATTGTTCTGTCCTAGTTCTTTTGTTTACAGTGCCCATGTGCTCATTATTGTTGTGTCTTAGTTTTTTTGTTTACAGTGCCCATGTATTCATTATTGTTGTGTCTTAGTTCCTATGTTTACAGTGCCCATGTGCCAATTATTGCTGTGTCTTAGTTCTTATGTACACAGTGCCCATGTACTCATTATTGTTGTGTGTTCATTCTTATGTTTACAGTGCCCATGTATTCATTATTGTTGTGTCTTAGTTCTTATGTTTACAGTGCCTATGTACTCATTATAGTTGTGTCTTAGTTCTTATTTTTACAGTGCCAATGTACTCATTATTGTTGTGTCTTAGTTCTTATGTTTACAGTGCCCATGTACTCATTATTGTTGTGCCCTAGTTATTATGTTTACAGTGCCCATGTACCCATTATTGGTGTGTCCTACTTCTCATGTTTACAGTACCCATGTACTCATTATTGTTGTGTCCTAGTTCTTATGTTTACAATGCCCATGTACTTATTTTTGTTGTGTCCTACTTCTCATGTTTACAGTACCCATGTACTTATTATTGTTGTGTCCTAGTTCTTATGTTTACAGTAACCATGTACTTATTATTGTTGTGTCCTAGTTCTCATGTTTACAGTACCCATGTACTCATTTTTGTTGTGTCCTACTTCTCATGTTTACAGTACACATGTACTTATTATTGTTGTGTCCTACTTCTCATGTTTACAGTACCCATGTACTCATTATTGTTGTGTCCTAGTTCTTATGTTTACAATGCCCATGTACCCATTATTGTTGTGTCCTACTTCTCATGTTTACAGTATCATGTACTCATTATTGTTCTGTCCTAGTTCTTATGTTTACAATGCCCATGTACTTATTATTGTTTTGTCCTAGTTCTTTTCTTTACAATGCTCATGTACTTATTTTTGTTGTGTCTTATTTCTTATGTATACAGAGCCCATGTTGCCATTATTGTTGTGTCCTAGTTCTTATATTTACAGTGCCCATGTACTCATTATTGTTGTGTCTTAGTTCTTATGTTTGTAGTGCCCATGTACTCATTATTGTTGTGTCCTAGTTCTTATGTTGACAGTGCTCATCTACTCATTATTGTTGTGTCTTAGTTCTTATGTTTGTAGTGCCCATGTACTCATTATTGTTGTGTCCTAGTTCTTATGTTAACAGTGCTCATCTACTCATTATTGTTGTGTCTTAGTTCTTTTGTTTACAGTTCCCATGTACTCATTATTGTTCTGTACTAGTTCTTATGTTTACAGTGCCTTTGTACTCATTATTGTTGTGTCCCTGTTCTTATGTTTACAGTACCCATGTACTCATTATTGTTCTGTCCTAGTTCTTTTGTTTACAGTGCCCATGTGCTCATTATTGTTGTGTCTTAGTTTTTTGTTTACAGTGCCCATGTATTCATTATTGTTGTGTCTTAGTTCCTATGTTTACAGTGCCCATGTGCCATTATTGCTGTGTCTTAGTTCTTATGTACACAGTGCCCATGTACTCATTATTGGTGTGTGTTCATTCTTATGTTTACAGTGCCCATGTATTCATTATTGTTGTGTCTTAGTTCTTATGTTTACAGTGCCTATGTACTCATTATAGTTGTGTCTTAGTTCTTATTTTTACAGTGCCAATGTACTCATTATTGTTGTGTCTTAGTTCTTATGTTTACAGTGCCCATGTACTCATTATTGTTGTGCCCTAGTTATTATGTTTACAGTGCCCATGTACCCATTATTGGTGTGTCCTACTTCTCATGTTTACAGTACCCATGTACTCATTATTGTTGTGTCCTAGTTGTTATGTTTACAATGCCCATGTACTTATTTTTGTTGTGTCCTACTTCTCATGTTTACAGTACCCATGTACTTATTATTGCTGTGTCCTAGTTCTTATGTTTACAGTACCCATGTACTTATTATTGTTGTGTCCTAGTTCTCATGTTTACAGTACACATGTACTCATTATTGTTGTGTCCTACTTCTCATGTTTACAGTACCCATGTACTCATTATTGTTGTGTCCTAGTTCTTATGTTTACAATGCCCATGTACCCATTATTGTTGTGTCCTACTTCTCATGTTTACAGTACCATGTACTCATTATTGTTGTGTCCTAGTTTTTATGTTTACAATGCCCATGTACTTATTATTGTTTTGTCCTAGTTCTTTTCTTTACAATGCTCATGTACTTATTTTTGTTGTGTCTTATTTCTTATGTATACAGAGCCCATGTTCCCATTATTGTTGTGTCCTAGTTCTTATATTTACAGTGCCCATGTACTCACTATTGTTGTGTCTTAGTTCTTATGTTTGTAGTGCCCATGTACTCATTATTGTTGTGTCCTAGTTCTTATGTTGACAGTGCTCATCTACTCATTATTGTTGTGTCTTAGTTCTTATGTTTGTAGTGCCCATGTACTCATTATTGTTGTGTCCTAGTTCTTATGTTAACAGTGCTCATCTACTCATTATTGTTGTGTCTTAGTTCTTTTGTTTACAGTTCCCATGTACTCATTATTGTTCTGTACTAGTTCTTATGTTTACAGTGCCTTTGTACTCATTATTGTTGTGTCCCTGTTCTTATGTTTACAGTACCCATGTACTCATTATTGTTCTGTCCTAGTTCTTTTGTTTACAGTACCCATGTACTCATTATTGTTGTGTCTCAGTTCTTATATTTACAGTGCCCATGTACTCATTATTGTTCTGTCCTAGTTCTTTTGTTTACAGTGCCCTTGTACTCATTATTGTTCTGTCCTATTTCTTATGTTTACAGTGCCCATGTACTCATTATTGTTCTATCCGAGTTCTTATGTTTACAGTGCCCATGTACTCATAATTGTTGTGTCCCAGTTCTTATATTTACAGTGCCCATGTACTCAGTTTTTTTCATTTTCTAGCGTGTAAGTTTACGTTGTCCAATCACCCATTGTAATCATGTCCTAGTTTTTAGTGTATTTGACACGTGCCTTGTGTATGTATATATATATAACTTTTTCTTCCTCTTTTGTTCTTCTTTCCTTCCTCATCTGCCTTTCAGCGTCGAGGGGAGATATTTTTTGCTGTCTTTTGCTCTTCTGTTCACCTCTGCTGCTGTTTTATTTCCTAGTGCTTCTAATATTCCATCGACCTATCTTTTTCGTGGTCGACCCTTGGGTCTGGTGTTCTCACAATGTTTGTTGAAGGTTCGTTGTGTTGTGTTTTATTATTTCTGCCTTGTCACGTGGCCAAACAAATGTATCTGTTGTTTCCTTAAATATTCTATTGCGGGGACTATTCCTAGCTTTTTTCTCAGTTCTTCATTTCTGATGTTATCTCTCAGACTGTTTCCTGTCATTCGTCTAACACATCAAATCTCTGTAGAAGTTATTTTTCTAATATATATATATATATATATATATATATATATATATATATATATATATATAATTTCACTTTCAATGAATCAATAACGTTTGTTTGGAACTGAACCCCATCTCTTGTCATCAGTAGACTAGTTTACTATCTCTACTCTTTCGAAAGTAAAATTAATTTGATTACTTAATTATTGTTATTTATGTGTTAGTTATTTAGTTAGTCTTTTTTTTTAGCTAGAAAATTATGTATCAATTAGCTTATTGAGTAGATTGGTAAATAAGTTAGTAAGACAGTAAGTTGTACAGTTAGTAGGTTAGTATGTAGGTTAGTTAGTAAGTTATCTAGTATGATAGTTGAAATAATAAGCTATACAGTTAGTAAGATAGAATGTCAGAAGTTAGAAAGTTAGTAAGATAGCAAGTTATACTTTTGGTAAGTGAATAGGTAAGTTAGTAGGTAAGTTACTAAGTTAGTAGGTAAGTTAGGTAGTAAATTAGGTAGTAAGTTAGTAAGTTACTTAGTAAATTAGTAGTTGGTAGTAACACAAAGTCTGACAAGCACTAGCAGAGAAAGAGATGCTAGAAAGGCGATGGACAGGGCATACACTGCTGAAACCAAATGAAAGTATAACTCAACATGGTCTTTATAGGACTCCCCAAGTGAGGGAACAAAGGATAAATGCAAACTACACCATGATAAGAAAAGTGGAAGTATAGATAATGAAGACATAGATGCATTGAGCGAGCTTGTTGAAATGGGACGAAAAAGATCGTTTAGAAAAGTTCTTGCTGAAGGTCTGTGATCCAGCGGAAGTTGAAATGTAAACTGACAAGGAGAAGAAGACGAGGGAAAAAAAGATTAAAATAAGAATAACTAGATGAAAATGAAGAGGAATATGGATACGTATAGACAACAACTTACAATCTTCTTTGATTTCTTCCTTTAATGCTGCGTTCTTTTTCATTCTTTCTTTCTTTCTCACTTTCTTTATTTTTTTTTTATTTCTCATTTCTATTTTTTACCTGTCTTTATGCTTTCCTATTTTCCTTTCCTTATTTCTTTCTTTTTCTTGTTTACTTCCTTCTTGCATTCATTCCTTCTTTCTACACTTAATTTCTTCTTTCTTTCTTTTTTTTTCATTCATCTATTTTTTCTTTCTTTCTTTCTTTCTTTCTTTTAGTTGTCTTTTCTTGTCTTCTTTACTTGCTATCATTTATAAAATCCCTTTTTTGTTAATTGGTTCATTTTTTTCCTTCCTTTTATTTGTGTTTTTCTTTTCTTTGTTTTATTTACTTTGTTTTTTCTTCCTTTCATTTGTTCTTCCATTTTTTTTTTCGTTGCACTTTTTTTCGATGTTTTTCACTTACTTTCAGTGGCGTAACTTACGACGGTGTCCTTACTGTCATGTTCGTACTCATTGATCTTGTTATCATCGGAGTGTAAACATCAACCCATATCACAATCTTATTATATCTTTCTTCTTCTTCCTTTGAACTCCCTATGGAGCATAGGACTTCAACACTTTCCAAGCCATTTTGTTTCCTAACATTCTTTTAAGATAATTTCATGTCTTCCCCATCATCTTCATGTCTGCTTCCATATTGTCTTCTCCAAGGATGTTTTGGTCTTTCTCTTTGTCTCTTTGGCATGCGTGCAATATTCTCCGTTTGATTTCGTAATGTTTGTCCTATCCAACGGCATTATTTTCGTTGTATCTCTTTATCGACCGGTATTTGACTGAAATGTTTACATTATTCCGTTAGTTATTTTGTCCTGCCACATACACCATTTTATTATGCGCAAGCACCCATTTATGAAGGTTTGTATTTTCATGAATGTCAATTTTACCCTAGTCTATTAGTGATCTATTAATTACGCCCCCTTTCGTCATGAATTCACGACAGCTTTACTATCAGAGTGAAGCAACAACAACCGACTTTACTGTGTTACCCTGGTACTGGGATCTCATTGTTGTCAAGTTCTCACAATTAGCTTCACTGCAGCTTCGCATTTGGATGTATGTATGTGCGTTTCTTTGATCTTACCCTACAAGAATCTACCGGAGAGATAAAAAGGACCGGGCAATAAGGTCTGCTTGATGTGGGCTGTCACCACGAGGTGTTCAGGTCTCAGTTGTTATCCCACCTCTGATATAAAACATATTTCTACTCTACCGTAATCCGAACCTGTGTTCTCTCAGTTTGCACTGCGACGAGTTATCTGTTCGGCCACTCGCTCTCTCCGGTGAAGAGGAGACGAGTTTAAGCTTTCAAAGAACTGTATCAATGGATCTATGATATCACGTGACCTATTTCCCGATATATATATATCAGGCCTCCCGAATATCTACACGCTGCTCAAACAACGTAAGTTACGCTGGCTTGGCCATGTACACCTTATGAAAGATGGCCGCTTACCGAAAGATATACTCGACGGACAAATGGCAGATGGTAACAGAACTAGGCGGCGCCCAAAACTTCTATTTATAGATGTGTGTAAACGTGACATGAAGACTCCGAACATAAACCCTGCAGCATGGGAAGACATAGCTGCAGACCGCAATGCCTGGAAACACACTCTAAAGGTTCACCTCAAAGAAGAAGCAGACAGATTCATAGAGAAAGGGAATACACGACGAAATAAAAGAAAAGAAAAAATAACATTTCTAGGAGCGCTGAAAAATCTATAGTCAACTATGAATGACGGAGGCTACTATAGTCAACTGTGACTGTCGAAGGCTACTATAGTCAACTGTGACTGGCGGAGGCTACTATAGTCAACTGTGACTGGCGGAGGCTACTATAGTCAACTGTGACTGACGGAGGCTACTATAGTCAACTGTGACTGGCGGAGGCTACTATAGTCAACTATGACTGGCGGAGGCTACAATAGTCAACTGTGACAGACGGAGGCTACAATAGTCAACTGTGACTGGCGGAGGCTACTATAGTCAACTATGACTGACGGAAGCTACTAAACTATTTCCCGATAATAAAAGGAAACTGCTTGTCTAGATTGTCCATTATGTTCAGCAGATTTGTTGACTGAACTGTTGGTTTAATGTTTGTTGAGTAGACTCTAAGAGCATTGTCAACATGAGCTCACATTAGGAACACTTATATAGATGTGTTTTTAAATCACTAAACCTCTGGTACATGCCCACCATGTTTATTTGTTCAAAGCCCTAGACAAACAACGCTCATGGTTTCTCCATCTCTTCTGTTAGCTCAAACGTCCAGCCATTACAATCTTTCTAAAACATTATTTGAGCTATTCTACCAAACCTGGATCCAAGCAAAATTGATTTGTTGACATTAAAATGAAAAAAAAATATGTTCAGGGTTCGTTATTGTTTTTGTAAAAGCCAGGCTGATGATTCTGTTCCGTCCTTGCAACTACAGACAGAGACCAGTTATCGGGATTGTGGTGGCGTTTATCAGTGACTTTCACTCTTGTGTCTATTATCAAATTATGGCATTTTCTCTCATACTTTTAGTGGCTCTTATAGCAGTGTTAAAGCTGTACTGATGCTATATTTACATTGAGACAACTATGTGAAAAAACAATAGAATATGACAGAAACCTAAAAATAGTGTTTATAGATCAGGAAAAAGCGTTTGATCGTGTGGACAGGAACAAACTTTGGCAAACTCTTGAAACCTACGGGGTAGCAGGACAACTACTAGATAATATAATGGCATTATATAAAAACAATCAAAGTGCCGTCAGAACATCGGAAGGTCTGTCAGAATGCTTTCAGGTTACAACAGGTGTAAGACAAGGATGTATCCTCTCACCACTCCTCTTCATCATATATATGGACAAAATAAATCAGGAAACAACCAACAATAAGGACAAATCAAATAATAACATAGAGGTAGAAAACTCCAACATCAATGAGCTACTCTTCGCAGATGACCAATGCCTAATATATGAGGATGAAAACCTGCTACAACAGCATTTAACATCTCTAGATAAAAGCTGCACAAACTACAGTATGAAAATTAACACAGCAAAAACAGAGGCTATAAGAATAAGCAAATTAAGACACCCGTTAAACATTAAGATAAAAGACAAAGAAATAAAACAAGTAGATGAATTCAAGTATTTAGGCACAATGTTCACAGAAGATGGAAAACTAGACAGAGAAATTGACATGATAATACAAAAAGCAAATGCTGTCACATACCAGCTTTCACCATTGTTAAGACATCCAAATATTTCTATGCCAGCCAAACAACAAATGATAAATAGCATCTTCATACCAACTTTGTGCTATGAAAGTCAAACATGGACCCTTTCTAAATCACAATTAAGAAAGATCAATACATGTCAGATGCGATGCTTGAAAAAAGTAACAAACAACACAAGAAGAGATAGAATACCAAATGAAACCATAAGAAAAATGGTAGGAACAAAACCCTGCCAAAAATATATAGAACAACAACAACTTAAATGGTTCGGCCACCTGGTCAGAATGAATCCTCACCAATCACCATCAAGGGAGTTCTTCTCGAGATTGCATGGGAAAAAACCAAGAGGAAGACCCAGAAGAAGATGGATAGATGCAGTGACAGAGACATGTAACAACAAAGGAAAATCACTAATTCAGACCATTCGAGCAGCACAAGAACGACAAATGATATAAACCACGACACCTTTTAGGTATCAGTGAAAGAGAAAAGAAGAGGAAGAGGATAGCAGTGTTTTCATGTGTCAGTGAGTATAGCGGCGTTGTACTGCTAACCACAACTGATAAAGTGTATACATTATTTACGTTTTTAGGATAATTTAATAATTTAGTAACAGAGAGGTCAAGATCTCTTTAGTAAAAATAATGAATGTAATTATATTGCTAGGAACATGAAGCGTCGAGGAAAGGTTTACCTATAACTTTAATTCCTGAACTATCACATCTTGTATAGTTAATATTACCAACAAGATTGACGGAAGGTTAGCCAGTCACGTTAACTTCATAATCGGTCACAACGTAAGACAAAAAGAACAATTAGAACAATCAAATAGAACAATTATACATGCATCCAGAATAGATACTTTCATAAAGTCATCATATATATAGACACATATAGGATAATAGATATCCAGAATACTTTGCAATAGGTAAAATGTAAAATCAACATTAAGTATCAGTACTCTCGACGTTACAATTATATATGTGTTTATGTCATCTCCAATGTTAAATCAAATCTGTTGAATTGAAACTAAAAACAGAGAAAGATAATGAACAAACAAAGAGATGGAAACTGCTATTAATGAATCCACTTGCAGAATAAAATGGCAGAAACGACACTTTAAGATTACCAAACAAATATCTCTAGGCCAGACATCTGCGGCAAAAAGAAAGAGGACGATGATGAGGCAGGTTACACAGTGTTGGAGTCTCAAGAAAAACGATTCTTAATTAGACGACATTATTGTTGTCAATATTTATTTCTTTACGTGTCTTTAGCTGGAAATAAGAAAATAAAAACCTCGTATGTATGTTGTTGTTTCAGTGATTTCTGGAAGTGAGTCAGCGAACTTTCCTATAAGCAACTGCTTTACAGACGAGATGGATGTTCTCTTCCTCCTTTGTGACTGCAGACCCAGCAACAACCGACGTTTTCAACACGCTCTGATCGAAGGCTTGACACGGGAGCTAACCAGCTTCAGTTGGAACAAGACAACTCCACGAGTGATGTTTGCTCACGTCATTGATAGGTTCTCTGCCCTTGATCCTCGCGTTAATGTCAGCTCGTGGCTCCTTCATTCATCTCCTGGAGCAGACCCGTATGGACATGACGAGCAGGAACACAAACAACAACGGTACACAAATATACAGGAGGCCGTTGAGTTGAAAGTAGCGTTTGTTGAGCGTTTGTTTTCTGAGGTGGGCGGAGTCAGGGAGAACGTGACTCACATTGCTGTTATACTTCTCGATGGTTCAGGTTTATCGTATGAGGAGAGCAGAAGTGTACCACATATTGTACAGCAGCAGGGCACAACCGTCAAGATATTTGTTGTGGTGATGTATGGTAACACTGGAGAATACACCGAATATCTGAGTGATACGTTGTTACTTGCTAAGTCTTTATTTGGTTATTCCACGCATGCTCTACTTCAGGCAATATGTAACGCATGCATGAAAGACTGGTTTATGTTTGAACATGATGATGTTAATAATTCTCTGTCTTGTTATACGCTGATGAGTTCTGACGTTCCAATAACCTGGATTCAGTCTATGGGTAAGTGTCAAATGAAACACTCTTATTTATCAGCCATTGAAACCACAAATGCAGCTCCTAAAAAGCATCAGAAAGAAACAATCACTATTATTCGTGTACATCAACATGATGTACAAACACAACCACTTGATGCACAAACACAAAACTTAAGCTATTCAAATCAAATGTACTATCAACCCTTACGTATGCGTGTGAAATCTGCAAAACAACAAGAGATATAGAAACAAAGTTTAACGCATTCGAAAATAAATGTCTCAGGAAAATACTTGGTATAGCGGGGAACGAATTCAAAACAAACGAGGAAATTAGAGAAATCGCTAATCAACCACTAATATCTTCAGTAATAAAGAAAAGACGATGGTCATATGTTGGACATGTGATGAGAAGAGATAATAACCGAATAGCAAAGCAAGCCCTCATATGGGAAACAACAGGTAAGAGAAAAAGAGGAAGACCCAGAGAGACACTGAGAAGAACATTGATGAGAGAGGCAAGAGCAGCAGGAATCGGCTCCCTCAATGAGATAGAACTGCTTGCACAGAACAGAGACAGATGGCGAGATTTGATAAAATATCTTTAAAAGAAAACTGCTAGAACAAAAAATTCAGATAGGAGAAGGTGTATCTTGGTCTACGCCCTATGGGCCGGTTACGGCTCGAAAGGTCAATAGATAGATAGATATACATCATGAGAAGAGGTAATTTGGAATACTTGGTTACAACTGGCAAAATAAAAGGAAAGACAGATCGCGGACAACAAAGAGAGAAAATACTAGATGCCCTGGTGTCATGGCATGGAAAGCAGGTAACAACAGAACTGATACGATGCACTGTAGATAGAAGATTGTGGAGGGACATGATCGCCTACGACAACCGGTATGGCACATGATGATGCTGATAATTTATCTATTTTATAATGTATCGTTTGTAGTATTGTATATTTCATCTATTGTATATTTCATCTATTGTATATTTCATCTATTGTATATTTCATCTATTGTATATTTCATCTATTGTATATTATATCTATTGAATAATTCATCTATTGCGTATTTCATCTATTGTATAATTCATCTATTGTGTATTTCATATATTGTATATTTCATCTATTGTATAATTCATCTATTGTGTATTTCATCTATTGTATATTTCATCTATTGTGTATTTCATCTATTGTATATTTAATCCATTGTGTATTTCATTTATTGTATAATTCATCTATTGTATAATTCATATATTGTATAATTCATCTATTGTATAATTCATCTATTGTATATTTCATCTATTGTATAATTCGTCTATTGTATAATTCATCTATTGTATAATTCATCTATTGTATATTTCATCTATTGTATAATTCATCTATTGTATAATTCATCTATTGTATAATTCATCTATTGTATAATTCATCTATTGTATATTTCATCTATTGTATAATTCATCTATTGTATATTTCATCTATTGTATACTTCATCTATTGTATATTTCATCTATTGTATACTTCATCTATTGTATATTTCATCTATTGTATACTTCATCTATTGTATACTTCATCTATTGTATATTTCATATATTGTATTATTTCATTCATTGTATATTTCATCCATTGTATATTTCATCTATTGCATATTTCATCTATTGTATATTTCATCTATTGTATATTTTATCTATTGTATATTTCATCAATTGTATATTTCATCTATTGCATATTTCATCTATTGTATATTTCATCTATTGTATATTTCTTATATCGTATATTTTAAATATATCGTATATTTTATATATTGTATATTTTCTCTATTGTATATTTCATATTTTGTATATTTCATATATTGTATATGTTTTCTATTGTATATTTTATCAATTGTATATTTTATATATCGTATATTTCATCTATTGTATATATTATATATTATATATTTCGTATATTTCATTTATTGTATATATTTTTTATTGTATATTTCATCTATTGTATATTTTATGTACCGTATATTTTATATATCGTATATTTTATATACTTTATATTTCATCGATTGTATATTTTATCTATTGTATATTTTATCTAATGTATTTTTCATCTATTGTATATTTCATCTATTGTATATTTTTTTTCTATTGTATATTTTATCTATTGTATATTTCATCTATTGTATATTTCATATATTGTATATTTTTTTATATTGTATATTTGATCTATTGTATGTTTCATCTATTGTATATTTCATCTATTGTATATTTTATCTATTGTATATTTTATCTATTGTATAATTTATCTAATGCATTTTTCATCTATTGTATATTTCATCTATTGTATATATTTTTTCTATTGTATATTTTATCTATTGTATATTTCATCTATTGTATATTTTATCTAATGTATTTTTCATCGATTGTATATTTTATCTATTGTATATTTCATCTATTGTATATTTTATCTAATGTATTTTTCATCTATTGTATATTTCATATATTGTATATTTCATCTATTGTATATTTTATCTATTGTATATGTTATCTATTGTATATTTCATCTTTTGTATATTTCATTTATTGTATTTTTCATCTATTGTATATTTTATCTAATGTATTTTTCATCTATTGTATATTTCATCTATTGTATATTTCATATATTGTATATTTCATCTATTGTATATTTTATCTATTGTATATTTTATTTATTGTATATTTTATCTATTGTATATTTAATCTATTGTATATTTCATCTATTGTATATTTCCTCTATTGTATATTTTATCTATTGTATATTTCATCTATTGTATATTTTATCTATTGTATATTTCATCTATTGTATATTTTATATATCGTATATTTTTATGATAATTGTACCACAAGTGAGCAGGAGTTTTTACAGACACGTTTGGTTTCGCATATGACAGATCTTGTGCGCCACATCGTCAGTCACCTGTGAATGTTTCTGTTCAAGTTAATATTGGTCTTAAACGGGACATTATGAAACCCGCAAGACGATTTCAATGGATAATGCCATATCAACAAAACTTCCGTCCGCTACTGGTTAATAAATGGATGCCTGGTAAACCTTCTGGATGACGTAGTAGTGGATGTGGAATGTGGAAGTTTATCTGGAATGATCGATGTAATGACACTTGTAGACCAGAGACCAGCGGTCGGTTTGTTAATGGATGGGTAGACGTTGATTGCGAGACTCGATTACGTTCATTCACTTTATGTGAGATAGCACTTCCTGGCAGAATTGAAGGTACAAGCTTGTTGAGAATAAAACCAGCCAAGTATGAAAGATTCAATCAAGCTTAAGCTAAAGGGGACTTGATAACGTTCAGAGAAAATATTGTATCTATCTCAGACAACAGGTGTTTTTTTTTTTAACCACGAGTACAACTCACACTGTTTCCCAGCCGGAATCGAACACGGGTTGTCCGAACGTCGGTAGTCCAGTCGGGTGCGTTTCCCAACTAGACTACCGAGGCCCATCAAATGTTATATAAGCATTCTTTTGATTGAGTTGAGCTACAAAAAGATTTGATTCTCTTGGGAGCAGAAAAAAAATTATCTCTACAGATGCTGATGCGCATAACATAGTTATAAATAGGTTAAGAAGTCCCGGTAATCAGACATAGTTTGACTTTCACTTTTAACGCTTCTTATTGGCTAGAGCTACAAATAACCCATGAAACCGCATTACTCTAGCGGTAGCACCGGCTATATTATTTTGACGCCCATTTTTTAATGTCAATGTCGTTAATACTAGGTCCGGATAGAGGAAAAATGTACCGCTGGCTACTAGAGGTTTCAATGTAGAGTAGTTTCGGTTTCATTCACAAACATTATAATGGCCAAAGGAAAACTTTGCTTTAATAAATGAAACCAAAGCAAATAAATCATATTGGCCTACGAATTGTGTAATAGAATATTCGAAAATTTATAATATAATTATAAAAATTGTAATAAATTATCATTTCCTTTTTTGTATTTCGTTAATATGTTCAGGCTACCGGCGGTAGCATAGAGAATACAACACTTTCCTGATTGATGAGGTGCGCCTTTTGGCAAGATTCTCTCCGACTTCAGCACTTAAACTTGCTAGAGCAGACTGTGGTCTTGCTCGGGTGTTGGAAGGCCTGGCTAGTCTTGGTTTTCAGTCCCTGGAGACTGTTAAGCCCCAGCCACAGAACAAGGAGTTGGTCTTGATGCGAGCGATTGACATAACACACACGTAAACAAAGATTGACAGAAAACAGATGTAAACAATGGTTAACAGAACACATGCGTAAATAATGTTTGAAATAAAACACACGTAAACAAAGATTGACAGAAAACAGATGTAAACAATGGTTAACAGAACACATACGTAAATAATGATTGACATAAAACACATATTTTTTTAAAACTAAAACATCAGCTCATATAAGCTTAGGGTGGGATGGTTCACAACATTTTAGCTGGTCTTCTCGACCAGCAGACAACCTGGCAGACAACCCTGGCAGACAACCCTGGCAGACAACCCTGTCATTATCAGCCTTGAGAGAAGCTGTTTAAAATCAGCCGTCATAGAAGCTGTTTAAAATCAGCCGTCATAGAAGCTGTTTAAAATCAGCCGTCATAGAAGCTGTTTAAAATCAGCCGTAATAGAAGCTGTTTAAAATCAGCCGCCATAGAAGCTGTTTAAAATCAGCTGTGATAGAAGATGTTCAGAATCATCCGTGAGAGAAGCTGTTCAAAAACATTACTGGTAACTTACTGTTCATTGTAGACCTCTTTCTGATTCCACCCGCCTGTGAAGACATAGACGAACACATATGTCACCTACAATTGAAACATCAGCAACTAGTAAATGTTAACTAGGGTCCTATAGTCTCTTGATGATCGTTGCATTCTTGATGATGAGGCTTGGTGTTATTATTCTGTCTGCTGTGATGTAAGACCGGATCTTCCTCTTCTGCTTCGATCATGGCTCATTCAGACTAGGATTCCGGACTTTTTTTATGAAGGCAGCTGTTTGTTTAAGTGATTCGGTTGTCCCGTATAGTTTCTCTTCCTGGGAGGTGGGTGTGGACCACATTGTCCTTCTTAGGTCTGTGTACTGGGCCAATCCTGTAGAACATGTTTTGTTGTCATGTTGTTCAGTGTACAGTGGCTTTGGCTGGTTCTACCTATTTTGAGTTTGGTGAACATGTGATTTCTCATTCTGTTGAGAGATCTAACCAGACATAACACTGTTCCCTGACCTCTGATATGGACGTTGCAGAACTGGACAGCAGTTGAGGGCATCATAGTCAATGACAACTCCATTTTAAGATTTCTATAGTCTGGACAACTAATCTGTACTCTAACTAATTTAATGGCAAATAACAAATAACTCTTTATGTTTATCTCTAACATAACGTCTAAGTACTTTAAAACTGCCAAGAATGGACACAAACATCAACGTCATTATATGTATATCTTACATTATGTTTCTAACTGTTCGTTTTGATATTTGTATGTTTAGTTCTTCTTAATCGAAGGTCTCGGTGTCACTGCAAACGAATTAAAATCCATAACTGCCCGTGCCGGTGGAATAACCGGAATGAAAACCCATCTCATTAAAGGACTCAAAAAAATGAAAAGCAGCTGCATTCACCTTCACAGCAGCTAAAGCATAATCCAAAAGATATACGGCCAAGCAGCACCAAAAGTGAACGCAGCTGAAATGTCCTTCATCATACGCTATCATCAGTCTTCATAAGCAATCGAAATATCGAACCGCAATTCGGATGGAAAGTACAGTTCACGGTGATATTTCTACTTCATTGTATAGCTAGTTATCTGTCCTGCACCTATCATGGTATCATCAATATCATATCATAAGTATTTTTTATAGATGTTGTCCATCTCGCTGGCGCAAATTTGTGATCTGAAACTTACTTCTTGTCGTTCCGAGATACCAGCGAGAACTGATTAGTCCAAGACTATATTTTTCCCCGTCGACTACTTGTCACGTGACTCCTAATCACGAGATGTTCTACAAACTGACCAATGTCCAGCGTGACTTAGTAACTTAACGTCACCCAGTCATTCCCCTGTTAACTCTCTACAGACATAGTACACTATTTAACCTTCCAAACAACGAAACAACAGAAAAGAGCTTGCACTATATTATATAGCCTCGGTGGCTGAGTGGTTAGTGTGCTCGCTTCCTGACCAGAAGTGTCCCGGTTCAATCCCCAGTAGTGGATAATTTTTTTTCAGAATGCCAAGGCTCCGGCGTTCGGGGTTCATCCAGCCTCTACAAATGGGTACCAGAGAATTTTCTGAGAAGTAAAGGCGGCCTGGCGTGATACCGACCACATCACACAAAATTGTGCCGTGGTTATAGAAAAATATGGTCACTAACACTATATTCCCCATACGTCTAGCAAGGCGTGAAGGGAGCCTTTACGTTTACTTACCATATTAGATTTTAATTTGTTGATCATATCTATCTTGCCTCAGGACCAATAGAACAGAACATCTCAACAAGTGTCTGTCTGTACTTAGTACTGATTTTAACATATAAATAAACCAATATTGATACTAGAGTTGTTCTCAAATATCAGAGCTAACGACCATGCACTTTTTATAGATATTGGAGTGAATGCCAAAACGTGAAAATTGTGGTTCTATAAATGTGGTGATACTTAACAGAACAGCCAGCGTGTAGCACACCACTAATATAACAGCAATCAGCACAACCATAGTTATGGTAGATCTGTCACGTTTAGACGGAGATTTTCGCCTTCTCCAGATCAACGTTTACCGTTTGTCTCCAGGCACTTTTCTCTAGAAGTTTGAATATTAAGATCAAGGTGAAGGTCAGAACAAGCAGACATCCTAAAAGCAAGACAATTCCGTGAGAGAAATAAAAGAGGGCTACCGCGACGTCATTATCTTTAGTGCGGGTTAGACTAAGGAGAGTTATGTTAAGTGATAGGTATTAGCTCCAGGTGTAGTTGGACGTGAAGTACATCGGTGCTAATAATATCACGTTAACAATATAAGTGACAATGATAATTATTGCCGTTTTTCTGGGAGTGATAACACGTTTGATGTGTACAGGAAAGACAACACACAGACACCGTTCGGCGGTGATAAAGGCTGTTATGTGACAGGTGATCGTTGCGAACAATTCTCGTGGCAAAGTGGATGTCAGAAACATGACATCAAAGTAGACGATTGGTAGATCCAAACTCACAAACAGAGGGTTGTTGTAAACGTTGTAAAGTTGTTGTAAAATAAGGCATCACAGATCAGAGATGGCCAGAGAGAAGAAGCTAATGTTGATTGTTGTGTTGAGACCTTGTTTATAAAAAAACGTTGAAAACGTTGGTTACCATCCCGAAAACAGTGACTAGACCGCACAGAATAGGCACATTAACTGTTACTATGACTTCTTTGTGACTACCACTGATAATTTGTATTACATTCACCGAAGATTTGTTGAGCGCAACATCCATGTCTTATGTCATACATGTATAACTACATCTGATCTTCATCATCATCATTTAGTGCCGTCTCCGCATCGGAGGTTGACTACCATGGAGCGCCATTACACTCTGTCTCTCGCTTTGAAGATACAGATTGCCATAGGCTGTCTTGTCCACCTTTTGATGTTACTCGTCCATGTTAGTCTTGGTGTGCCTCTATCTCTTTTACCCTACAGCTGATCAAAGTGAATAAAAGAGCCCCTACTCCATACATTATTTCTAACAATCAAAATATCTTTTCTTAAAATAATCACCAGCCCTTCCTATTGACTTCGATGAATTCTTTATTTAGAAAAGTTAGGTCTGTCTTACGAAAATTGAAATTATATGAATGTCGTGGAGGGTGGGGGTGGATTAGGTGGTCTACAGGTAAGTTGGGGGCTCTAGAGAAGAAGGGATTAAGTTTTAAACCCGCCGCAGGTGGAGAGGAAATTTTCTCTTGGAATCCGTGTTGTTATTTTCGTGTCATACCCCCCCCCCCCCCTTTTTTTTTTCTCAGTCTCTAGATAGCGAGATTTGATGTTCAGTTCTCTCGGTTGCTGGTAAAAAGATGGATTAATCTGTTTAATATGTATTTTAATTATCAACATAAGCCTCTGTTCCAAATCCACTCCAGTTATTCTATTTTATTCATTGAATCAGTTCCAATACGGTCGGTGTTTCACCGTACACCCTCCACCTCCCGTCATAAAACATGCCCCTACTGATTAACTTTATAGAAAGAATAAGAGATTTCTTGTGAGTTAATGATGTTAACAGGGTCAAGCCGTGTTCAGTAGCAACGATTCTGAGAAGCTCCCGTCACTTTAGTTCGTTCACAAATTCGTGCCCACAGATTTTATCAATTATCTCAGAAACTGTTTGATGAATTTAAATAATTTTTTTTCATGAAATCTTATTTTTTCACCGACTTTAAGATTTTATAACATTTAAGAACAAATGTATTTTGAATTTTGCATAAATCGTTTTTTTTTGTGATATAATTTATGAAAATATCAAACCGTGTGCTCTAAACATTAGATTTTACTGCAAATTATTTTAATTTTCTAACAAACTTCTTAGGGGATTGCGTCTTACAAGTCACGGTTTTAGTGAGTGCAAGATGGTGCTAAAATTATGTGCAGAGTACATGAAATTTAGCTTTTTAAACGTTGAGATGATTACAGCAAATATGGGTATTGAAAAATCCTAAAAGTTAGGACAACCAATAAAATCATGTCATGATTTTAATGCTTTCTATGTTGTATCTATCTGTCGTGACTTTAATGATTTCTTTGTTGTCTCTAAATGTCATGACTCTAATGCTTTATGTGTTGCATCAATCTTTCGTGACTTTAATGTTTTCTTTGTTGTCTCTATCTGTCTAATACTGCAATGATTTCTTTGTTGTTTCTATATGTCGTGACTTTATGACTTTAATACTTTCTTTATTGTCTCTATATGTCATGACTTTATTGCTTTCTTTGTTGTCTCTATATGTCGTGGCTGTAATGCTTTCTTTCGTGTCTCTATATGTTGTGATTTTAATGCTTTTTTTGTTGTCTCTATTTGTCGTGACTTTAGTGTTTTCTTTCTTGTGTCTATTTGTCGTGACTTTAATGCTTTCTTTTTTGTCTCTATATGTTGTGACTTTAATGCTTTCTTTGGTGTATCTATCTGTCGTGACTTTAATGCTTTCTTTGGTGTATCTATCTGTCGTGACTTTCATCCTTTCTTTGGTGTCTCTATATGTCGTGACTTTAATGCTTTCTTTCGTGTCTCTATATGTCGTGACTTTCATGCTTTCTTTGTTGTCTCTATATGTCGTGACATTAATGCTTTCTTTGTTGTCTCTATATGTCGTGACTTTAATGCTTTTTTTGATGTCTCTATATGTCGTGACTTGAATGCTTTCTTTAGTGTCTCTATATGTCGTGACTTTAATGATTTCTGTGCTGTCTCTATATGTCGTGACTTTAATGTTTTCTTTGTTGACTCTATATGTCGTGACTTTAATGTTTTCTTTGTTTTCTTTGTTGTCTCTATATCTATCTATCTATCTATTGACCTTTCGAGCCGTAACCGGCCCATAGGGCGTAGACCAAGATACACCTTCTCCTATATGAATTTTTGTTCTAGCAGTTTTCTTTTAAAGATATTTTATTAAATCTCGCCATCTGTCTCTGTTCTGTGCAAGCAGTTCTATCTCATTGAGGGAGCCGATTCCTGCTGCTCTTGCCTCTCTCATCAATGTTCTTCTCAGTGTCTCCCTGGGTCTTCCTCTTTTTCTTTTACCTGTTGTTTCCCATATGAGGGCTTGCTTTGCTATTCGATTATTATCTCTTCTCATCACATGTCCAACGTATGACCATCGTCTTTTCTTTATTACTGAAGATATTAGTGGTTGATTGGCGATTTCTCTAATTTCCTCGTTTGTTTTGAATTCGTTCCATTCTATACCAAGTATTTTCCTTAGACATTTATTTTCGAATGCGTTCAACTTTGTTTCTATATCTCTTGTTGTTTTCCAGCTTTCACACGCATACGTAAGGGTTGATAGTACATTTGATTTGAATAGCCTAAGTTTTGTGTTTGTGCTAATGAGTTTTGATTTCCACAACTTTTCAAGGCTTCTGAAAGACATTGCTGCTTTAGCCAGTCTGATTCTAATTTCTTTGCTCGTATCCCCTTCTCGATCAATGTGACTTCCAAGATAGATAAAGTGATCGATCTCTTCTACTGGTTTGTTTTCCATGTATATTTTGTCACTTGTTGGAATTAAACTTTTCATGACTTTAGTCTTTTCATGATTGACCTCAAGCCCAATTTTGCTGGCTATTGATGATAGTTCATTTGTGTTTTCCTGCATCGTTTTTATCTGACTGCTGATGAGAACTATGTCATCAGCAAAGTCGAGGTCCTCCAAATGGTCTCCTTGTATCCATTCGATGCCTTTATTACCAGTGCAGCATTTCTTCATTATGAAGTCCATAACAATTCCAAATAACAAGGGCGATAAAATACATCCTTGTTTAACCCAGTTTCTATTGGGAAACATTCGCTCAGTCCTTCCTCTGTTCGAACTGCACATGTGTAACCATCATACATGTCTTTGATAATATTTATGATTTTTGATGGTAAACCATATTGCTTCAGAATTTTCCACAAAGAATCTCTATGAATACTATCAAATGCTTTTTTGAAGTCGATGAAGTTAAGTACAAAAGGTTTTTGCTTTTCAATATGTTCCTCCAATATAAGTCGTAGAGTGAAAATGTGGTCAAGACAGCTTCTCCCTTTTCTAAACCCAGCCTGTTCTTCACGCATTACTGTATCTATTGAATCCTTTATTCTATTTAGGATGATTTTACAGAATAACTTTGAGGCAACTGACACAAGTGTCACGCCTCTCCAGTTGTTACAATCTCTAAGATTGCCCTTTTTTGGGATCTTAACAATGATTCCTTTTTTCCATTTATGAGGCGTCTTCTCTGTTTTCCAAATGATGTTGAACATTTTTTGGAGATGTATTAAATTATGGCTATCAATTGCCTTGAGGATCTCAGCTGTTAACTTATCCTCTCCAGCAGCCTTGTTATTGGTCATTAGCTTTAAGGTGGTTTCTATTTCACTCAAGGTGAAGTCATCTAAATTTACATCTAATTCTGCTGCTGGTGTTTCAGCTTCAAAATCTATTAAACTGTGAGGTAGTGGACGGTTAAGAATTTCTTTGAAGTGTTCTGCCCAACGGGCTTTTATGTCTGCGCTTGTTGTTAGCATTAATCCAGATTTGTCTAGAATTGGTGTTCCACTGGATGTATAGTGGAACACCAATTCTAGACAAATCTGGATTAATGCTAACAACATATATGTCTCTATATGGCGTGACTTTAATGCTTTCTTTGTTGTCTCTATATGTCGTGACATTAATGCTTTCTTTGTTGTCTCTATATGTCGTGACTTTAATGTTTTCTTTGTTGTCTCTATATGTCGTGACTTTCATGGTTTCTTTGTTGTCTCTATCTGTCGTGACTTTCATGCTTTCTTTGTTGTCTCTATCTGTCGTGACTTTCATGCTTTCTTTGTTGTCTCTATATGTCGTGACTTTCATGCTTTCTTTGTTGTCTCTATATGTCGTGACTTTCATGCTTTCTTTTTTGTCTCTATATGTCGTGACTTTCATGCTTTCTTTGTTGTCTCTATCTGTCGTGACTTTCATGCTTTCTTTGTTGTCTCTATCTGTCGTGACTTTCATGCTTTCTTTGTTGTCTCTATATGTCGTGACTTTCATGCTTTCTTTGTTGTCTCTATATGTCGTGACTTTCATGCTTTCTTTGTTGTCTCTATCTGTCGTGACTTTCATGCTTTCTTTGTTGTCTCTATATATCGTTACTTTCATGCTTTCTTTGTTGTCTCTATATGTCGTGACTTTCATGCTTTCTTTGTTGTCTCTATATGTCGTGACTTTCATGCTTTCTTTGTTGTCTCTATCTGTCGTGACTTTCATGCTTTCTTTGTTGTCTCTATCTGTCGTGACTTTCATGCTTTCTTTGTTGTCTATATCTGTCGTGACTTTCATGCTTTCTTTGTTGTCTCTATATGTCGTGACTTTCATGCTTTTTTTGTTGTCTCTATATGTCGTGACTTTCATGCTTTCTTTGTTGTCTCTATCTGTCGTGACTTTCATGCTTTCTTTGTTGTCTCTATCTGTCGTGACTTTCATGCTTTCTTTGTTGTCTCTATCTGTCGTGACTTTCATGCTTTCTTTGTTGTCTCTATCTGTCGTGACTTTCATGCTTTCTTTGTTGTCTCTATATGTCGTGACTTTCATGCTTTCTTTGTTGTCTCTATATGTCGTGACTTTCATGCTTTCTTTGTTGTCTCTATATGTCGTGACTTTCATGCTTTCTTTGTTGTCTCTATCTGTCGTGACTTTCACCCATATTTTAATTTACAAGTTGGGATAGAAAAATGTCTGGTGACAAACGTTCACGTTGAGAAGGGCACAACTCTGTTTCTAAAAATGACTGAGCTACCACAACTATGGTTGTACTGATTGCTGCTATTCTAGCTTCACGCTCCTGTTCTCTTGTGTTTGACCACAATCCTTGTTCCTTAAATTTGTGCTTGGAGCAGATTGTTCATTCTTTTGCACAATTTGTGGTCTCTTTGAGAACATCAACTTCAGCATCATCATCTACCTGTGCTACAGAATGAGCTCCACATAACGACGGTAGCTGAATTCTTTCTTCTTCAAGTCAGCGTTTTTTCTTCCTCTTTTCTTCTTCTATCCTTCCTCTGCTGCCGTTGGCGTCGAGGGGAGAAACAATCTGCGATTCTTTGCTCTTCTGTTGGCCTCTTCTGGTGTTATTCCTCCTAGTGACTCTAGTATTCCCTTTATCCATCTCTTTCTCGGTCTTCCTCTTAATCTGGCGTTTTCGTAGCGTTTATTTAAGGCTCTTTGAGTCATTGTTAGTTCTTTTTGTCTTGTTATGTGGCCGAACCAATTTATCTGTTGTTTCTTTATGTAATCGATGGCTGATTCAATTTCGAGTTTCTTCCTCAGGCCAGTGTTTCTTACTCTGTCCCTTAAGCTGTTTCCTGTCATTCTTCTGACACATTTCATTTCGGTGGTCGTTATCTTCCTTATTGTTCTAGAGTCCAACGTCCAATTCTGGCACTGATAGCTCAGAGTTGGTAGAAAAATTGATTTGTATATTGCCCTTTTTGCTTCCGTAGTTATTGCTTTGTTTTTCAATAGTGTTGATACTTGGCCTATAACTTGGCATGCTTTGTTACACCTTACATCTATCTCTGTCTCTTGGTTATTGTCTTGTGTTAACGTACTACCCAGATATTTAAAATTGTCTACTTGCTTCAAAGTTGTATTATCTATTATGATGTTTAGTTTTTCTTTCTTTCTCGCTATTGCCATTACTTCGGTTTTGCTTATGTTGATCTTCATGTTGTATTGTTTACAAGTGTTGTTTAGCATGTTGATATGTTCATGTAAGTCCTCAATTGTTTCATGTATCAGAACTTGGTCGTCTGCAAATAGTATTTCATTTATTTCTTCCTCTCTTCTGTTGTTTTCTGGTACGTATATTTCGTTCTCTTTTGTGTTATCGCTTGTTATCATCCGTGTTTGTATATTTCCTTGGGTTGGGCATGCTAATTTGCATATATTGTCCATACATGTGATGAAAAGTAAGGGGGAAAGCACGCAGCCTTGTCTTACTCCGGAGTTAATGGTGAAGTGTTCAGAGTAGCCTGCTGAAGATCTTACTGTACTGCGACTACTTTCATAGAGGCTCTTGCATATCTCTACTAGGTGGTGACTCACTCTGTACAAGGGCAATACGGACCACAGTTGTTTGACCAAAGTCAGCGTTGGAGTTACATAATTAGAGATTGTGACCATGACTAAAACACGCAGTGACAAATATACAAATCGGTTGTCAGATGGCTTCTTCTTAGTCATCGTCATCCTATAACTTGTGATTGTCTCTTGGATGCGTACATCGACCAGAATTCTCGATCTATATCTCTGTTCATTCATGTTCTCTCACTCTCTCTTTCTCTCTCTCTTTCTCTCTCTCACTCTATTCATTCATGTTTTCAACAAATCATAGACACGTTCTCTGTTTATTGTAATCTGAACCCATCGTCTGATGCCGCCCTCTCCCATTCTCAATAAACTATTAATGTAGTCATCACAAGTTCTCTATTTATTGTAATCTGAACCCATCTTCTGATGCCGCCCTCTCCCATTCTCAATAAACTATTAATGTGATCATCACAAGTTCTCTATTTATTGTAATCTGAACCCATCTTCTGATGCCGCCCTCTCCCATTCTCAATAAACTATTAATGTGATCATCACAAGTTCTCTATTGTAATCTGAACCCATCTTCTGATGCCGCCCTCTCCCATTCTCAGTAAACTATTAATGTGATCATCACAAGTTCTCTATTTATTGTAATTCTGATGCCGCCCTCTCCCATTCTCAATAAACTATTAATGTGATCATCCGCTATGGACGGAACACTTGACCTCCCTAGACCACGTCACGTGTCCCCACAAAACCACGTAAATCGCCATGTTTTTTAATTCGACTGTTCACAAAGTACATAATAACTATCACCGTGTTACCGTCTTGTAATAAATAGAAAATACACCGGATGATATAACATCAATAGTCTGGACAGTGTTTTTTTTGTTTCCTCTTCTCTCTGTCTAGTCCACGCTCAACAATCACATAGAACGATGGACGTGACGTCATTATTTTTTATTAAAGCGTTACTGGCAACAAAAATAGAAGTGATAACAGTAACTTATCACATACACAGTGATACTTGATGTCAACTGATAGAAGCTTGCGCGGTGACATAGTAAAACTTCATAATGATCATAATAGCAACTCGTAGTGTTGACTTGCTTGTTGTTGGTTGTTGGTACTGTTGTTTGGGTGTTTGCTAAAATTTGTATTGCTGTCATTAGTCTGATAGGTACATCGTGTAGTACAATCATGTTTCTTTGTGTTGTCATTAGTCGAATATGTACGGATTGTGTAGCACACTTCTGTTTATGTGTGTTGTCAGAGGATCTTATAGGTATTGATCGTAGGACAAAACTGTTTCTTTGTTGTCAATAGTATGATAGGTATAAGGCGTAGTCCAATTCTTCTGTGTCAGGCCGTTAATCGGATATGTACTGAGCGTAACACAGCTCTGTTTCTTTGCTGTCATTTGCCTGATAGGTATAGAGCGTTGCACAATTATGTTTCTGTATTCTCATTAGTCTGCTAGCTACAGAGTGTAGCACTAGTCTGTTCCCCTTGGTCAAAACCATGAGGTAAAACAACAGATATGCTGAGGTCTGAGAAAACAAGATCATTAGGAACTCAACGCTGCTCGAATTCGCTGTCTGATGTTAGGAATGTGAAACTCTTTTACTTCAACTACTTTCCTGTTGTTATAGATGTGAAACTCTGTTAATAAATCTACTTTCCTGATGTTACGAATGCAAAACTATTTTAATCAAACTACTTTCCTGATGTTAGAAATTTAAAACTCTTTTACTCGAACTACTTTTCTGATGTTAGAAATGTAAAACACTTTTACTCGAACTACTTTCCTGATGTTAGGAATGTAAAACACTTTTACTCGAACTACTTTCCTGATGTTAGGAATGTAAAACACTTTTACTCGAACTACTTTCCTGATGTTAGGAATGTAAAACACTTTTACTCGAACTACTTTCCTGATGTTAGGAATGTAAAACACTTTTACTCGAACTACTTTCCTGATGTTAGGAATGTAAAACACTTTTACTCGAACTACTTTCCTGATGTTAGGAATGTAAAACACCTTTTACTCGAACTACTTTCCTGCTGTAACGAATGTCTAACTTACTGAAACGCCGTGAAAGCTGGTCTAAAAATGAAATTGCAATCACGAAGAACAAAATAGATAAAAATAGCTAACCAGGCCAACGGCGTTCGGACAACCCGTGTTCGATTCCCGCTGGTAGCAATGTGGGTTGTACTTGTGGTTGGAACAAAAGAGTACCCTCGGGCCGATCCAGCCGCTGACTGAAATTCGTACTCGGGTTGTAATCTGGGAAGGTGAGGAATGCCGCCTCACATCATGAGTTTCGATGCTTGAAGCGACACTATCCAGAAGTCTCCGAACACTTTTGTATAGGCGTCCGAGCACAGATGGGTGGAAACTCGAGTGCTAAGGCGCCGAATCAGATGTCGTACATTACCTTTACCTTTAGATAAAAACAAATGAAAAGTGGTGACATTTCTTAGCAAACAGGAAGAAGTCCAAGGACGGAAAAAAAAGTATCTGTTAACTTTACACGGTCTATCTATTGACCTTTCGAGCCGTAACCGGCCCATAGGGCGTAGACCAAGATACACCTTCTCCTATATGAATTTTTTGTTCTAGCAGTTTTCTTTTAAAGATATTTTATCAAATCTCTCCACCTGTCTCTGTTCTGTGCAAGCAGCTCTATCTCATTGAGGGAGCCGATTCCTGCTGCTCTTGCCTCTCTCATCAATGTTCTTCTCAGTATCTCCCTGGGTCTTCCTCTTTTTCTTTTACCTGTTGTTTCCCATATGAGGGTTTGCTTTGCTTTTCGGTTATTATCTCTTCTCATCACATGTCCAACGTATGACCATCGTCTTTTCTTTATTACTGAAGATATTAGTGGTTGATTGGCGATTTCTCTAATTTCCTCGTTTGTTTTGAATTCGTTTCATGCTATACCAAGTATTTTCCTTAGACATTTATTTTCGAATGCGTTCAACTTTGTTTCTATATCTCTTGTTGTTTTCCAGCTTTCACACGCATACGTAAGGGTTGATAGTACATTTGATTTGAATAGCCTAAGTTTTGTGTTCGTGCTGATGAGTTTTGATTTCCACAACTTTTCAAGGCTTCTGAAAGACATTGCTGCTTTAGCTATTCTGATTCTAATTTCTTTGCTTGTATCCCCTTCTCGATCAATGTGACTTCCAAGATAGATAAAGTGATTGATCTCTTCCACTGGTTTGTTTTCCATGTATATTTTGTCACCTGTTGGAATTAAACTTTTCATGACTTTAGTCTTTTCATGGTTGATCTCAAGCCCAATTTTGCTGGCTATTGATGATAGTTCATTTGTGTTTTCCTGCATCGTTTTTATCTGACTGCTGATGAGAACTATGTCATCAGCAAAGTCGAGGTCCTCCAAATGGGGTCCTTGTATCCATTCGATGCCTTTATTACCAGTGCAGCATTTCTTCATTATGAAGTCGATAACAATTCCAAATAACAAGGGCGATAAAATACATCCTTGTTTAACCCCAGTTTCTATTGGGAAACATTCGCTCAGTCCTTCCTCTGTTCGAACTGCACATGTGTAACCATCATACATGTCTTTGATAATATTTATGATTTTTTATGGTAAACCATATTGCTTCAGAATTGTCCACAAAGAATCTCTATGAATACTATCAAATGCTTTTTTGAAGTCAATGAAGTTAAGTACAAAAGGTTTTTGCTTTTCAATGTGTTCCTCCAATATAAGTCGTAGAGTGAAAATATGGTCAAGACAGCTTCTCCCTTTTCTAAACCCCGCCTGTTCTTCACGCATTACTGTATCTATTGAATCCTTTATTCTATAGGATGATTTTGCAGAATAACTTTGAGGCAACTGACAAAAGTGTCACGCCTCTCCAGTTGTTACAATCTCTAAGATTGCCCTTTTTTGGGATCTTAACAATGATTCCTTTTTTCCATTTATGAGGCGTCTTCTCTGTTTTCCAAATGATGTTGAACATTTTTTGGAGATGTATTAGATTATGGCTATCAATTGCCTTGAGGATCTCAGCTGTTAACTTATCCTCTCCAGCAGCCTTGTTATTGGTCATAAGCTTTAAGGTGGTTTCTATTTCGCTCAAGGTGAAGTCATCTAAATTTACATCTAATTCTGCTGCTGGTGTTTCAGCTTCAAAATCTATTAAACTGTGGGGTAATGGACGGTTAAGAATTTCTTTGAAGTGTTCCGCCCAACGGGCTTTTATGTCTGCGCTTGTTGTTAGCATTAATCCAGATTTGTCTAGAATTGGTGTTCCACTGGATGTATAGATGTTTGTCAGCATCTTTTGTACAGTATAAAGAGTTCTGCTGTCTCCTGTAATTGCAGCTGTCTCTGCTTTCTCTGCCAAATTGTCTATACAAGCTCTTGTATCTCTTCTTGCTGAACTTTTCACTTTGTTGTCTAATTCTTTGTATGTTGCTTTAGCCAGAACCTTTCCAAGATCTGTCTTTACATTAGTCATGGCTCTCTTCGCTTCTCTTCTTTCTTTGATGTATTTCCACGTGGTGTCTGAGATCCAAGCTCGTTTTTCCATTTTCTTCAGTCCAGCACTTGTTTCTGCTGCTGTCATTAGTATTTTGCTCTGTGAGTTCCACATTTCATTGATATCTAAGTCTATTTCACCGAGTGTTGTATAACAATTACTTAGCTCTATGTTAAACTTTTCCTTTATGGCTTCATCTTTCAGTTTATGACTATCAATTTTATGTGTAATTGACCTCTTCTGTTGGTTTCTAAATTTTAATCTTATTCTCCCAATGCACAGGTTGTGGTCACTATTAACATCAGCACCTCTGTAAGCTCTTACATCTATTAATGATGATCTGAATTGTTGTTTAATACATATGTGGTCAATTTGATTGAATCACACGGTCTAGTCACGATTAAATGAAATGTTCAGTCTAAACATTGAGTCACAGCCACGATGCTTCTCATTGTTTCATAGTGTTTCTTCCACCAATGTTTCTCGTTCTCTCAACGTGTTTTTTCCACCAATGTTTCTCGTTCTCTCGACGTGTTTTTTCCACCAATGTTTCTCGTTCTCTCGACGTATTTTTTCCACCAATGTTTCTCGTTCTCTCGACGTGTTTTTTCCACCAATATTTCTCGTTCTCTCGACGTATTTTTTCCACCAATGTTTCTCGTTCTCTCGACGTGTTTTTTCCACCAATGTTTCTCGTTCTCTCGACGTGTTTTTTCCACCAGTGTTTCTCGTTCTCTCGACGTGTTTTTTCCACCAATGTTTCTCGTTCTCTCGACGTGTTTTTTCCACCAATGTTTCTCGTTCTCTCGACGTGTTTTTTCCACCAATGTTTCTCGTTCTCTCGACGTGTTTTTTCCACCAATGTTTCTCGTTCTCTCGACGTGTTTTTTCCACCAATGTTTCTCGTTCTCTCGACGTGTTTTTTCCACCAATGTTTCTCGTTCTCTCGACGTGTTTTTTCCACCAATGTTTCTCGTTCTCTCAAAGTGTTTTTTCCACCAATGTTTCTCGCTCTCTCAAAGTGTTTTTTCCACCAATGTTTCTCGTTCTCTCATTGTGTTTTTTTTTCGAAATGTATTACGAGTCTTCGATATATCTCATGCCCATACACGTCTTGCTCGCTCTCTTCTTCGTTCACAAGAAACCATATTCTCTATTGTTGATTTGCCAAGATAACATGTAGCGCTGTGGTTAGACAAATACACTTTTAACTTCAGCAGTCTTCAGCCAGCGTCCATTAACTGACATTTGACGATATTGCTGATCAATGTTTCTACCGTCTACGATGTGCTCATATTGCATGTTAAGTCCTTTAGTAGTTTGAGGTTTTAGGATATAGGAAGTTAGTGTTTCATCATAAGTGTGTCTTTGAATTCAAAGTTATGAGATATAGGAAGTTAGTGTTTCATCATAACTGTGTCTTTGACCTCAGAATTATGAGATATAGGAAGTTAGTGTTTCATCATAAGTGTGTCTTTGACCCCAGAGTTATGAGATATAGGAAGTTAGTGTTTCATCATAAATGTGTCTTTGAATTTAAAGTTATGAGATATAGGAAGTTAGTGTTTCATCATAACTGTGTCTTTGACCTCAGAATTATGAGATATAGGAAGTTAGTGTTTCATCATAAGTGTGTCTTTGAATTCAAAGTTATGAGATATAGGAAGTTAGTGTTTCATCATAACTGTGTCTTTGACCTCAGAATTATGAGATATAGGAAGTTAGTGTTTCATCATAAGTGTGTCTTTGACCCCAGAGTTATGAGATATAGGAAGTTAGTGTTTCATCATAAGTGTGTCTTTGACCTCAGAGTTATGAGATATAGGAAGTTAGTGTTTCATCATAGGTGTGTCTTTGACCTCAGAGTTATGAGATATAGGAAGTTAGTGTTTCATCATAAGTGTTTAACCTCAGAATTTTGGGATATAGGAGGCTAATGTTTCATCATAAGTGTTTCTTTAACCTCAGTGTTTTAGACATAGGAGGTTAGTGTTTCATCATAAGTGTTTCTTTAAGCTCAGACATTTGAGGCATTGAACAATGTTTTTTTCTAATTCTATTGTTTTAACAAAAGTTGGCGGAGACTGATTTCAGGTTAGCAAAGTCTTTTATGTCTTGTCGTTTGTAATTTGTATCGATCTAAATTTGGAGGTCTTATTCATGGTTACAATCTTTGCCGCCTTTCATCTCAAGTAAACCTTCACAATTTGGAAGTCTTATTCATGGTTACAATCTTTGCCGCCTTTCATCTCAAGTAAACCTTCACAATTTGGAGGACTTATTCATGGTTACAATCGTTGCCGCCTTTCATCTCAAGTAAACCTTCACAATTTGGAGGTCTTATTCATGGTTACAATCTTTGCCGCCTTTCATCTCAAGTAAACCTTCACAATTTGGAGGTCTTATTCATGGTTACAATCTTTGCCGCCTTTGATCTCAAGTAAACCTTCACAATTTGGAGGTCTTATTCATGGTAACAATCTTTGTCGCCTTTTATCTCAAGTAAACCTTCACAATTTGGAGGTCTTATTCATGGTTACAATATTTGCCGCCTTTGATCTCAAGTAAACCTTCACAATTTGGAGGTCTTATTCATGGTAACAATCTTTGTCGCCTTTTATCTCAAGTAAACCTTCACAATTTGGAGATCTTATTCATTGTTACAATCTTTGCCGCCTTTCATCTCAAGTAAACCTTCACAATTTTGAGATCTTATTCATTGTTACAATCTTTGCCGCCTTTCATCTCAAGTAAACCTTCACAATTTGGAGATCTTATTCATGGTTACAATCTTTGTCGCCTTTTACCTCAAGTAAACCTTCACAATTTGGAGATCTTATTCATGGTTACAATCTTTGCCGCCGTTTACCTCAAGTAAACCTTCACAATTTGGAGATCTTATTCATGGTTACAATCTTTGCCGCCTTTCATCTCAAGTAAACATTCACAATTTGGAGATCTTATTCATGGCTACAATCTTTGCCGCCTTTTATCTCAAGTAAACCTTCACAATTTGGAGATCTTATTCATGGTTACAATCTTTGTCGCCTTTTACCTCAAGTAAACCTTCACAATTTGGAGATCTTATTCATGGTTACAATCTTTGCCGCCGTTTACCTCAAGTAAACCTTCACAATTTGGAGATCTTATTCATGGTTACAATCTTTGCCGCCGTTTACCTCAAGTAAACCTTCACAATTTGGAGATCTTATTCATGGTTACAATCTTTGCCGCCTTTCATCTCAAGTAAACCTTCACAATTTGGAGATCTTATTCATGGTTACAATCTTTGTCGCCTTTTACCTCAAGTAAACCTTCACAATTTGGAGATCTTATTCATGGTTACAATCTTTGCCGCCGTTTACCCAAGTAAACCTTCACAATTTTGAGATCTTATTCAAGGTTACAATCTTTGCCGCCTTTCATCTCAAGTAAACCTTCACAATTTGGAGATTTTATTCATGGTTACAATCTTTGCCGCCTTTCATCTCAAGTAAACTGTAGGCCATTTCATTGTTTCAAGTATCTGCTAGTTGATGATCCTCAAGTCTTTCTGAATATTTGTTAAAATATAAAATATTCGAATTAGGAGAGAGTTGCAATATCAAAGAAAATTGTATGGATAATTAAAAATGTGTGGGGCAATGGTAGTGCTATGAGTTCTGTGTTATCTAGCTAACTGTACATTCAATGAAAATCAATAGTTGTTTTTATGAAAGCATTCATCAGTTCCATCTTTAAATGTTAATGTAATACCTGCAATACTGATACTATGACCAACAAACAACAATGATAACCTGAACTAATCACATAGATGACAACCAGACAAACCCACAGAAAAAAAAAATTACTCTATCCAGGGAAATAGCCCGGATCTACATAGAGCATTGTAACCGGTTCTACCAATAGAAATGTCAATTTGATCTACCCACGGAAATGACAACCAGATCTACCAAAAATAAATGACAACCTAACTTACAATGTCAATCCCGATTTACCCATAACAATTGACATTATAATCTACCCTTAGATATGAAAATCGTATCTGCCCACATAAATGACAAACTAATCTACCCAAAGAAATGACAACCCGATCTACCCACAGAAATGAAAGACAGATCAAAACACAAAAATAACAACCTGAGCTAGCGAAATAAATGACAATATGATCTACCCACACAAATATCAATCTGTTCTACCCACATACGTGACAACCTGACCTTACATCAGAAATAGCTATATGGTCTACACACTAAAATTACAACATGATCTAACAACAGAAATGATAACTCCATTCACCAATATAAGTGATTACACGATTAATAAATGATATGACAACAAGATTTTTTAAAGAAAGATTAAACCGATTAACCGGCAGAATGATAAACCCATTAACAGACAGAGATGATAAACCCATTAACTGAGAGAATGATAAACCTATTAACCGTCAGAAATGATAAACCCATTAACTGAGGGAATGATAAACCTATTAACCGTCAGAAATGATAAACCCATTAACCGTCAGAAATGATAAACTCATTAACCGTCAGAAATGATAAACTCATTAACCGACAGACATGATAACCAAATTTACTTATAGAAAAGATTAGTCGAGCTATTAAAATAAATGACAACTTGACCAACAACAAGAAATGATAACCCGATTAACGCACAGAACTAATAACGATCTACTCATAGGAATGATAATCATATTTCTTATAGAAAAAATCAGCCGTTTATCACGCATAAATGATAACCAGATCCACTAATATAAATCATAACTAGATCTAATCCCCGAATAGATAACTATATCTATCCACAAATCGACAACTCTATCTTCCCACCAAAACGACAATTCGATCTACCCACCACAACGAGAATTCGATCTACCCACAGAAACGGCATCTAGATCTACCCACAGAAACCACATCTTGATCTACCCACAGAAACGACAATGCGATATATTCACAAAACGTCAACTCGATCTACCCACAAAACGACAACTCGATCTACCAACATAAACGACAACGCGATCTACTCATAGAAAGGAGAACGCAATATACCCACAAAACGACAACGCGATCTTTCCACAAAACGGCATCTAGATCTACCTACAAAACGACAACGCGATCTACCAACATAAAAAACAACGAGATCTACTCATAGAAAGGAGAACGCAATATACCCACAAAACGACATCTAGATCCACCTACAAAACGACAACGCGATCTTCCCAAAAAACGTCAACTCGATCTACACACAAAACGACAACTCGATCTACTCATAGAAACGAGAACGGAATATACCCACAAAACGACAACGCGATCTTCCCAAAAAACGTCAAATCGATCTACACACAAAACGACAACTCGATCTACTCATAGAAACGAGAACGCAATATACCCACAAAACGACATCTAGATCCACCTACAAAACGACAACGCGATCTTCCCAAAAAACGTCAACTCGATCTACACACAAAACGACAACTCGATCTACTCATAGAAACGACAACGCGATCTTCCCACAAAACGACATCTAGATCTACCTACAAAAATACAACGCGATCATCCCACAAAACGACAACGCGATCTTCCCACAAAACGACAACGCGATCTACCCATAGAAACGATATCTCGATATACCCACAGAAACGACAACTCGATCTACCCATAGAAACGATATCTCGATATACCCACAGAAACGACAACTCGATCTACCCATAGAAACGATATCTCGATATACCCACAGAAACGATATCTCGAAATTCCCACAGAAACGATATCTCGATATACCAACAAAAACGATATCTCGATATAACCACAGAAGCGATATCTTGATATACCCACAGAAACGATATCTCGATATACCCATAGAAACGATTTCTCGATATACCCACAGAAACGATATCTCGATATACCCACAGAAACGATATCTCGATATACCCACAGAAATGATATCTCGATATACCCACAGAAATGATATCTCAATATACCCACAGAAAAGATCTCTCGATATACCCACAGAAACGACAACGCGATATACCCACAGAAACAATATCTGGACATACCCACAGAAAAGAAATCTGGACATACCCACAGAAAAGATATCTCGATATACCCACAAAAACAATATATCGAAATACCCACAGAAACGACAACGCGATATACCCATAGAAACGATAGCTCGATATACCCACAGAAACGACAACGCGATATACCCACAGAAAGAATATCTCGATATACCTACAGAAACGACAGCGCGATATACCCACAGAAACGATATCTCGATATACCCACAGAAACGACAACACGATATACCCATAGAAACGATAGCTCGATAGACCCACAGAAACTACAGCGCGATATACCCATAGAAACAACAACTCGATCTACCCATAGAAACGATATCTCGATATACCCATAGAAACTACAGCGCGATATACCCATAGAAACAACAACTCGATCTACCCATATAAACGACAACTCGATATACCCATATAAACGACAACTCGATATACCCATAGAAACGATATCGCGATATACCCACAGAAACAACAAATCGATATACCCATAGAAACGACAACTCGATATACCCACAGAAACTATATCTGGATATACCCACAGAAACGATATCTGGATATACCCACAGAAACGACAACGCGATATACTCACAAAACTACATCTAGATCTACCCACAGAAACTACAAGCCATACTGGAGCAAGGAAATACAAAGACTAGAAGAGGAACAGGACTCTGCCAGAGAACTAGCTGAAACATCACACAGCACAGAGAGCAACATTGCCTACAAAGCAGCCTCGGCCAAATATAGACGTGAGGTCATGACATCAGCCAGACAGAGCTGGATAGACAAAACAGAGAGCCGTAATCTAGACAAAAATGGTCATAAACTATGGAAACTTGCGAAAGCTCTGAGGGACGAAAACAATCAATTGCCGAACTCCAATATCATTAACACACAATCACAACATCCTCACAGGCAAAAGTGCAGCAAATCTGCTGATAGAGACTTACAAAAACATTAGTAGAATAATCATTCCAATAGACACATAGAAAGCTGCAAGGCGGGAAAACCAAGATGCAAATCACATGCCTTTAGCACCAGAAGATCATCAGACGACCATCTTTACCCCAACTGAATTAGATGTTGCCCTCAAAGGATTGAAGCTCAAAAGTTCCCCTGGTAAAGATGGAATCCCCATCTAAATACTCCTAAATCGGGGGCAGAAAGCCAAGGGCCAGCTTCTAAGGATAATAAATGCTAGCTGGAAGAGAGGTCATGTGCCGGCAATCTGGAAAGAAGCTCTTATGGTGCCCATCCTCAAGCGTGGAAATGACCTACTAGACCCAAGTAGCTATAGACCAATTAGCCTACTGAGCTGCCTGAGTAAGCTCATGGAAAGGCTGGGTAACAGAAGACTTATGTGGCATTTGGAGACAAAACAACAAATCGTACCACAACAAAGTGGCTTCCGTCAGCACAGATCAACTGAGGACCTTGTCACCTACATTGCACAGGAAATAGAGGATGCTCTACAAGAAAAGAAACACACACTGGCAGTGTAGGTCGACATGGAGAAGGCTTTTGATAGGGTTTGGCGAGAGGGTTTAGAGAACAAGCTTTTTAGACTTGGCATCCAGGGTCATTTATTCAATTGGGTCTCTCTGGCTGTTCTATCCTGAAGGTATTGAGTACAAGTTCAAGGTCATTAGTCATTAGTCGAAAGATCATCCTCCTTGCACAAGGGGCATACCCATAAGTGCTCCGATTTCCTTTCGAGTAAATTCACAAGTGTGTGACGGCTGATCGTGCCGGTTCGCAGTTGGTTAACCATACACCTCTGGCGTCCTGAAAAATGTTCGCTCTTAGCTGTGCCAAGCCTTACGCGACTATGCGTTAGTCTCGCCATTGCGTTTGAATCCTTGTCGTCTCGAGAGTCTGCTACTCTTCCCGCCTCGCGGATTGCGTGTAAAATGTCCGCGTTGTCCATGGCGTTGCCATCTGAAATTTTAGCCTTTTCAGCAAGCTTGTCAGCTCGTTCGTTCCCTTGCACTCCAGAGTGGCCAGGTACGTAGATGAAGACGATTTCTTTTAAAGTTGACAGCTGCAGGGACTTCAACCACTCTCTTCGCCTCCACCCAGCCTCAACCTTCCTAAGCATACTCATGGAGTCACTGAGAAAACATACTCCTGCGAAAGACTGTGTTTCGAGCCATGTCATTGCCTTAGTGACTGCTAAAACCTCCACTGTCATGCTGCTCGTTGTTTGCGAAAAAGCACCACTATCCTCATGCACCATTTGCCCTTTCACCTGCGCTGTATATGCCCATGAACATCGTTTATTTCGTACAACCGAACCATCTGTGTAGATAATAATATTGCCGGACGTTACGTTTTCTTTGATTAAGGCCTGAATCTTATCCTCTACGACCTTGGGATTCATCGTTCTACATTCTTTATTCAGTGTTATGCAGACTTTGATAGTAATTGTAGAAATGTCATTTGGCCATTGCCGCCATTCTTCTCCACGCTGCAAGTCATTTAGCATGCACACCTTTTGAATGGATTTCTCTGCCCTGCCCATCCACGACTGGCCTCGCTCGAGTCTATCTCCTTTTGGCGCTAGCGCTACAGAATTTAAAGGATGTCTTTCATCAGCAACAATGTTCAGAAAAGCGCGTGCTCTACACAACTCGATTCTACTTTCTATGGTTGGAATGTCAAGTAGGTATCTTAACGCTCTGCATGACGTGTCTCTAGTGCAGCCAAGAATATGCGCATAGCCTCGTTCTGAATTTTTTCGAGCCTCTCTAACTGAAGTTTGCTGATAGTTTGAATCGCCAAAGCGTATTCTAGAACAGAAACAACCAGTCCCTGGTATAATGTATGCAGGTGCCGCTGTTCACTGCCTGCAGCGGCCATTACTTTCATAGCAGCAAGACCCTTTTTTGCTTTCTCTATCACGTTATCAATGTGCTTTACGAAAGCAAGGCTTCGGTCTAAATGAATACCTAAATATTTCATTGTCATAGATCTTGGCAAAGTGTCTGAAAACATTTCTACAGATGGAGTATCAATATTAACGATGTTGTTATATAGTGAGAACCAAGTTACTTCAGCTTTTGATGGGTTCACGTTGGCACCTGCCTCGTCACACCACTTTTGTATGCGCCTGAGGTCAACTAAATAAGAAGGTCTCTATCGAACAAGGTGCCTCTCAAGGCTGAGTCTTGTCCCCAACACTCTTTTTGATTTTCATAAATGACATCGTAAAGGACATTCCACCAAGGATATACTCAGCATATATATGCAGATGATCTGGCGTTATGGGCTCGCGAGGAAAGTATGTCAGTGACTGGACCCAGAATACACTCAGCAATATACGCAGATGATCTGGCGTTATGGGCTCGCGAGGAAAGTATGTCGGTGGCTGGACCCAGGATGCAAGATGCCTTAGATGAACTTGAAAAGTGGACGAACACCTGGTTCTTACCAATTAACTAAAGGAAAACTACATATACAATTTTCAGCCTATCAAGAAACACACTCTCTCAAACTTGAAGATAAAAGACCATACACTCCCTTTTGACCAAATCCCAACATACCTTGGTGTCACCGTGAATCGCAGAATGACTTGGAAAAATCAGATAGACAGAGCAAGGAAAAAAAGCCAGAAAACGAAAAAAATATTATGAAGAAATTGGCAGCACTGGGGGGCAGACAGAAATATTTTGAAAAGACTATACGTAGGAAGAGTTAGACCAGTTCTGGAGTATGGAGTCACAGCCTGGGCTATGGCTTCCAAATCACACATTAGCAAAATTAACAGAACACAGAACCAAGCTGCCCGTATCATCACTGGTGCTATGAAATCTACACCTATTAAGACTCTAGAAACAGTAACAGGTTTACAACCCTTAGGTGACAGACGGGTCACTAAATTATTGCAACAAGCGGAGAAATATAATAGTACGACTTTGAAGCAAGTAGACAATTTTAAATATATGGGTAGCACATTAACACAAGACAATAACCAAGAGACAGAGATAGATATAAGGTGTAACAAAGCATGCCAAGGTATAGGCCAAGTATCAACACTATTGAAAAACAAAGCAATAACTACGGAAGCAAAAAGGGCAATATACAAATCAGTTTTTCTACCAACTCTGTGCTATCAGTGCCAGAATTGGACGCTGGACTCTAGAACAATAAGAAAGATAACGTCCACCGAAATGAAATGTGTCAGAAGAATGACAGGAAACAGCTTAAGGGACAGAGTAAGAAACACCGACCTGAGGAAGAAACTCGAAATTGAACCAGCCATCGATTACATTAAGAAACAACAGATAAATTGGTTCGGCTACATAACAAGACAAAAATAACTAACAATGACTCAAAGAGCCTTAAATAAACGCTATGAAAACGCCAGATTAAGAGGAAGACCGAGAAAGAGATGGATAAAGGGAATACTAGAGTCACTAGGAGGGATAACATCAGAAGAGGCCAACAGAAGAGCAAAGAATCGCAGATTGTTTCTCCCCTCGACGCCAACGGCAGCAGAGGAAGGATAGAAGAGGAAGAAGAAGAAGAAGGAGAAATATAGAAGGCTCCTTAGCCACCACATGCACCAAAGAATATCTGGTTCCAGAGTTGTACGACTAAAGAGGAGCAACTTCGCTGCAATTGCCAATGAACTAACTACTGGAGACCCAGTACTTTCCCAAACAATATCGAAACCCGTAGGCCCATCTGATATGTCTCCTCATGGAAAACATAAAATACCAGAACTTCAGGAAAATATAACAGGAATCATGAAAAAAGGCACCCAATCAGACACAGATAGAAAACACGTAGCAGAAAAACACATACACGATACCTACCCACATGACACTTGGTCCCACATATACACAGATGGCTCTGCTACAAATGCCACCAGAAATGGAGGGGAGGTGTGTTCTTGACGCTGAATAATCAGGACGAGATCACCAAGTCAATAGCAACTGGAAAATTCTCAAACAACTTTAAAGCAGAAACTAAGGCCATCAAAGATGCTGCAACACTGGCTACTCAGCACAAAAATAACATGCACAATAAATTGTTGATTCTGACTGATGCACTGTCAGTATTATGATCTCTAAAAAAAACCCAAGAACAATGAACTAGATGACTTGAGAACTACCCTGGTCCAGTTATGCAATAACTTCCAGCGAGTAGTCATTCAGTGGATACCTTCACACTGTAACATACACGTGAACGAACGCGCAGATAAATTAGCTATAGCTAGGAAGGGTGATTACCACAAGAGAACCATCCGCTCTGTTATGATGAAGCAAAATCCATCCTCAAGGATCAGTTCCATGAAAAATAGAAACGAGAACACCCAAAGCATAACGAGAGTGACGGATACCACCAACTATCAAGGAGGGATCAAGTCATCATACTTCGCCTACGCACTGGCCACAATAGAATGAGAAATCACATGTTCACCAAATTCAAAATAGGAACAACCAGCCTATGTCACTGTACACTGGACAATATGACTACAAAACATGTTCTACAGGATTGTCCCAGTACACAGACCTGAGAAGAGCAATGTGGTCCACGCCCACCTCCCTGGAGGAGAAACCATATTGGACAGTCGATTCGCTTAAACAGACATTTGACTTCATGAGAGAGTCTGGAATCCTACTCTGATTGAGTCTTGATCGCAGAGAGAGAGAGAGAGATCTACCCACAGAAACGACAACGCGATATACCCACATAAATGACAACTCGATCTACCAACAGAAACGACATCTCGATCTACCCACTAAAACGACATCTCGATCTACCCACATAAATGACAACTCGAAATACAAACAGAAAACACAACTCGATCTACCCACAGAAACAAATCAGTCCTATCGCAATATTCTCCCTATAAAACTGATTCAATATTACAACTTTCTTGATATCAAACTTGTCGAAATCACACATATCGGACAGCTATGCTGCTACCTTTCCCTCTCCACCTCTCAAAGACTATTATTAAGACGGACAATCATTACTCGTCACATAGTACAAGTTACCTGACACCGTGCTATTACTCCAACTGCCACGCTTGGTCTACACATGATAGCTCGAAATATATCTAATTATTGATTCTCAGTTTCAACAGAAAATGTCGGATGTAAAATTACACTGAGTTTACAATAATTATTTCTAAATAACTCAAATCTGTTAACACCGAGTGATGAAATCACGGGTTTACATTCCGGTATGACTCGCCAGTCACGTGTGTAATATCAAGTAGCGTCATGTCCGATATCTGCAAGTTATAAAAATCACTTTCCAAAACGAGACCAAATGTCATGGTCATTTCAATGTTAAAAGTATATCTCCGTCTGAATGTCAAAGAGGTCACGGAATGTGAAAACAAGTACTATAGCTTGACAGATTACCGCTCAGCGCTGCTAGTCGTTGGACACGTGGCATTGTAACACTTTACTATACTCTTGTTAGTTTAAAAACTCCAATCACATCTTATGATAGTGTCAGCTGACTGGGAGGATTGTGATACATGTATCAACAAATATCAAATCAAATGTCACTGAAATGGTCGAATGACATTATTTTGAATTAATAAATTTATGATATTTGTTGAATGGAATTAGCGACTATTTGTGTTTGTAATCACTCTCTTGTGGTCTCCCCATTATTTTTGTAAAACTTGAGGCAAGCTTTATCTCTTCATTTCTTCCTTGAAAAGCTGGACTTTGGGCCGTGGCAATAACCCTCAATGGTAGATCATAAAAAAGATAATCTAATTATATTTTTAAAGGAAAAATAGTATAGTAACAGTTTAACGTAGGTGAGAAACAAGAGAAGTAGAACGACGTTTCGGCAGAGTAGGTCTTCAGCTGGAACAACACAAACATATATAAGGATATACACAGAAATATAACTACATGGCGATAATATCATAGGCTGTCAAAAAAAGCAGAATAAATCACTTCATTGGAGTCCCAAGCTTGGTCAGGCACCGACTGGATTGACATCGATATGACGGGCTGACAGGGCGGTCACAGGTGTAGAATATAGTTAATGGGAAAGGTTCTGAAAATATGTGGAGATGGGTACAAGATCCCATACTCTACTGTTACTGGAAACGTTTATATGAGTTGATTCCCAACAAGTTAATCACCGTGGACAATTTGTTAATGTACCCAAGTGAACACATAAATCTGTGTATGTCTTCAACTATGGGTGTGTACACCGAACAGATGTGCACAAACGCGTGCGTACATAACTATACATTCATAAATGCATACGTCTGTATATGTACCACAAATAAAGTAAAACGCACGAAGGTTTCCAAATGTGTCATTACATATGCAGACACATATGCATACATGTATAGATGCTGGGTAGTATGAAGGTAAGAAATGTGTAGCATTTTGAGTTTCAATAAGCGTGGACTGATATAATCCACGACGATAACAACGGCCAAGTAAACTTGCAAGACCAGCCTTTAAGTTAATTTCGCCGCAATTTGGCAATGAACAGCAGCAATGGGAGATGTGATTAAAGCTATAAATAGTTCAGGAAAAGATGTCCTCAAGATTGTGAGTGACGAGCAGAGCGAGACCATCTCCCTTATAGACAATATCATATTTGGTGGAGTTATCGGTGTGTTCGGATCAGTAGCCAATGTCATCAACATGGTCGTGTTTTATAGACAAGGCCTGGACACAACCATCAACATTAGCTTCTTCTCTCTCGCCATCTCTGACCTGTTCAGCCTCATTTTCCAGCATTTGTTTAATGTTTTAATAAATCCGCTGTTTGTCAACTTAAAACTGCCGATTGCACATACGGAAATATCGTTCTCCACAGCTGGAGCAGCGCGCGAGATGTTCGCCAGAATCACTCTCCTGATAACTGCCTTTATCACCGCCGAGAGGTGCCTGTGCGTCATCTTTCCTCTACACATCAAACGAATCATCACAACCAAAACAACAGCGGCTATTATCGTTTGTATATTTTCCTTTATCCTGATAACGCCAGTCCCGTTCTACAGCACGGTATTGATTTACTGGAAGTTCTACCCAAACTTGAACAGAACTCTGGTGGGTCTAGTCTTCACGGAACATTCAGAAATAACAGCAGGACTGTTCTATCTAGTGCAGGTCTTTCTAACAATGAGTGGTTTCCTGTCTGTTCTAACATTTACATTCATTTTAATTCACAAACTGCGGCAGAAAAGTGCATGGAGACAGGCTGCTAACGTTGATGTGGAGAAAGCCAAATCGATGTCTAAAAAGGACAGGGGTACTATACGAATGGTTGTAATGATTGCTGTTATTTTGATTGTTTGCTACACACCGGCTGTTCTCTTAAGCGCGACAACTATCCTGGTTCCTGACGTCTCAGTCTGGGGTAGGTTCTCCAATGTTCACAACAGTTGTTGGTCAGTAGCCTTTCTATTTGAGAACATCAACTCCAGTGTCAACATATTCTTGTATTTCAAAATGAGCTCAAAATATAGACAAACTTTTGGGGACCTCTTCCCTAGGTCACTCACACTTCAGTAGCCTTTCTATTTGAGAATATCAACTCCAGTGTCAACATATTCTTGTATTTCAAAATGAGCTCCAAATGTAGACAAACTTTTGGGGACCTCTTCCCTAGGTCACTCACACTTCAGTAGCCTTTCTATTTGAGAACATCAACTCCAGTGTCAACACATTCTTGTATTTAAAAATGAGCTCCTAATATAGACAAACTTTTGGGGACCTCTTCTTTAGGTGACTCCCATATTATAGAAAGTGATTACTATAAAAAAATACTGAAATAAATTCTTATTTAGAGGTTTCAGCAACTGAATTATAACTTATGAAGTGCTGTTACCAATATGATACAATGTATCTTCTCAAACAAGATATGACTGTTAACGTTGAGTAACAATTAGCATAACTTCCCCTGATAACATTTCTTTATGATCAATTGTCCAGTTCATAAAGTGATGTTTTCATCCAACAGTAACCATTACCTCTCATATTTCTGCATTATTACTTGTCAAATAGCTTGATGTTATTACCCACCAGTAACCATCACATATTACATTCAACTTACATTTTTACATTTTGCATGTTTTGATGTTATCATCCCACAATAACCATCACCTACTACATTCCATTTACATTATTACATTTTGCATGTTTTGATGTTATCATCCCACAATAACCATCACCTACTACATTCCATTTACATTATTACATTTTGCATGTTTTGATGTTATCATCCTACAGTAACCATTACCTACTATATTCCATTTACATGATTACATTTCACATGCCTTGATATTATCATCCTACAGTAACCATTACCTGCTACATTTCCCCTACATGTTTACTTGTCAAATGTTTTGATGTTATCATCCTACAGTAACCATTACCTGCTACATTTCCCCTACATGTTTACTTGTCAAATGTGTTGATGTTATCATCCTACAGTAACCATTACCTGCTACATTTCCCCTACCTGTTTACTTGTCAAATGTTTTGATGTTATCATCCTACAGTAACCATTACCTGCTACATTTCCCCTACATGTTTACTTGTCAAATGTTTTGATGTTATCATCCTACAGTAACCATTACCTGCTACATTTCCCCGACCTGTTTACTTGTCAAATGTTTTGATGTTATCATCCTACAGTAACCATTACCTGCTACATTTCCCCTACCTGTTTACTTGTCAAATGTTTTGATGTTATCATCCTACAGTAACCATTACCTGCTACATTTCCCCTACATGTTTACTTGTCAAATGTTTTGATGTTATCATCCTACAGTAACCATTACCTGCTACATTTCACCTACCTGTTTACTTGTCAAATGTTTTGATGTTATCATCGCACAGTGACTATTACCTGCAACATGTGAACTTGTCAAAGACATACAATCTGCTACTTTGTTATAAGAACGCAGTAGCCCCGCATCATGTTCTTGTTGAGTGGACTAAAACATGTCATTGTACCAGGTCCATTATTTACAAGCGAGAGCGTCTGTTCCATTCCGAGCTTCACTACTTGGTCCTCAACTCTGATTGTCAAGCACCCACTTTGCACATCATGGCGACTGCCTTGATCGAGCGGCTTTCAATTATCTGGTCCCGATGAGCGCACCCGACAAACACCATTACATGTATCAGCTGCATGTAAAAAAGTAAAGTAAAGTACACCCGTCACGCCAAGTGGCGTATAGGGAATATGGTGTTAGTGACCATATATTTTTACAGACCTTCGGCACATGATTTTTGGGGTAATGTGGTCGGTATTACGCCCGAATCGCTTTACTTTCCCAAAAAAACAATCCGGTTGGGTGAACCCGGAAGCCGTCGGTTTGGTTCGAACCCTACCTCTTGTCCTTTGTAGTCCAGTTTACTAACCACTGAGCTATCGCCGCTTCCTTTAGTTGGATGTGTCGTATGACATTTTTCTTTCTAAATCAGTTCTCTTCACATCTTAAAACAGCTGCTCGTTCACTACATCTGTTACATATCAATGTCATGTTACGTGTTTACTACATCTGTTACACATGTCTCTCGTTACATGTTTACCTGCAACTGTTACACATTAGACTCTCACTATTTGTTTGCTGCATCTGTTACATATTAGTTTAACATTACCTGTTTACTGCATCTGTTACATATTAGTTTAACATCACTTGTTTACTGCATTTGCTACATATTAGTTTAACATCACCTGTTTACTGCATCTGTTACATATTAGTTTCTTGTTACGTGTTTATTGCGTTTGTTACACATTAGTCTCGCTTCACTTTTTTTTGCAACGTTTGTCTCATCTCACTCATAAATCCCCACAATCTAAGCGCAGGGCCTGTCTCTTTCAGCCATACTATTAGTTACATTAGCTGCCATTTGTATGTTCTGTATACTCTTTCTCTCTCTCTCTGTTTCTCTCTCTCTCTCTCTCTCTCTCTCTCTCTGGCATAGGCGATTATCTCTTTCCATAATCTCCTATCCACAGTGCATCGAATCAGTTCTGTTGTTGGCTGTTTCCCATACCATGACACCAAGCTATCCAGTATTTTCTCTCTTTGTCGTCCGCGTTCTCTCTTTCCTTTTATTTTGCCAGTTGTAACCAAGTATTCCAATTTTCCTCTTCTCAGGATGTGCCCGAAGAATGTTGATTGTTTCTTTCTGATGTTTTTTAATAGCTGCCTTTTTTTGTTGGCCTCTTTGAGAATATCCTAATTCATCGTCTTAACCGTTCAAGGAACTTTCAGCATTCTTCTGAGAAATCCAATCTCTGTGGCCTCTAACCGTCTACATCTAACTAGATAAATAAACAGAACACATATTGCACGCTATATGTTTCTAGATGAACAACAAGAACACATATTACACGTTACAATTAACTGGAGGAGCAACAACAACACATGTGGCCAATTACAAGTAACCAGATGAACAAACAGATCACACTTGACACGTCACTGCTAACTGGAAGAAGAGGAATAACACGTACGGTATCATACAGCTATCTAGATGACAACATACAGCTATCTAGATGACAACATACAGCTATCTAGATGACAACATACAGCTATCTAGATGACAACATACAGCTATCTAGATGACAACATACAGCTATCTAGATGACAACATACAGCTATCTAGATGACAACATACATCACATTACAGTTATCTAGAGGAATAATAACAACACGTACGGTATAATACAGCTATCTAGATGACAACATACAGTACATTACAGTTATCTAGAGGAATAATAATAAAACATACGGCATTTACAGCTATCTAGATGACAACATACAACACATTACAGTTATCTAGAGGAATAATAATAACACATACGGCACCATGCAGCTATTAAGGTGAAAACAAACAATAACGCGTATCGTACTGTACGGCTAAATGATGGAACTAGAACACATCTGACATGTTATAGCTAACTGGAGGAACATATAGAACAGATATACACCCTACAGCAACGTGGAGGAACATATAGAACAAATATACACCCTATAGCTAACTGGAGGAACATATAGAACAAATATACACCCTATAGCTAACTGGAGGAACATATAGAACAAATATACACCCTACAGCTAACTGGAGGAACATATAGAACAAATATACACCCTATAGCTAACTGGAGGAACATATCGAACAGATATACACCCTACAGCTAACTGGAGGAACATATAGAACAAATATACACCCTACAGCTAACTGGAGAAACATATCGAACAGATATACACCCTACAGCTAACTGGAGGAACATATAGAACAGATACACACCCTACAGCTAACTGGAGGAACATATAGAACAGATATACACCCTACAGCTAACTGGAGGAACATATCGAACAGATATACACCCTACAGCTAACTGGAGGAACATATAGAACAGATACACACCCTACAGTTAACTGGAGAAACATATAGAACAGATATATACCCTACAGCTAACTGGAGAAACATATAGAACAGATACACACCCTACAGCTAACTGGACAAACAAATAGACCAAGTGTGACACGTTACAGCTAACTTGAGGAACAAATATACCAAGTGTGACACGTTACAGTTAACTGCAGGAACAAATATACCAAGTGTGGCACATTACAGCTAACTGCAGGAACAAATATACCAAGTGTGGCACATTACAGCTAACTGCAGGAACAAATATACCAAGTGTGACACATTACAGCTAACTGCAGGAACAAATATACCAAGTGTGACACATTACAGCTAACTGCAGGAACAAATATACCAAGTGTGACACATTACAGCTAACTGCAGGAACAAATATACCAAGTGTGGCACATTACAGCTAACTGCAGGAACAAATATACCAAGTGTGACACATTACAGCTAACTGCAGGAACAAATATACCAAGTGTGACACATTACAGCTAACTGCAGGAACAAATATACCAAGTGTGACACATTACAGCTAACTGCAGGAACAATATACCAAGTGTGACACATTACAGCTAACTGCAGGAACAAATATACCAAGTGTGACACATTACAGCTAACTGCAGGAACAAATATACCAAGTGTGACACATTACAGCTAACTGCAGGAACAAATATACCAAGTGTGACACATTACAGCTAACTGCAGGAACAAATATACCAAGTGTGACACATTACAGCTAACTGCAGGAACAAATATACCAAGTGTGACACATTACAGCTAACTGCAGGAACAAATATACCAAGTGTGACACATTACAGCTAACTGCAGGAACAAATATACAAGTGTGACACATTACAGCTAACTGCAGGAACAAATATACCAAGTGTGACACATTACAGCTAACTGCAGGAACAAATATACCAAGTGTGACACATTACAGCTAACTGCAGGAACAAATATACCAAGTGTGACACATTACAGCTAACTGCAGGAACAAATATACCAAGTGTGACACATACAGCTAACTGCAGGAACAAATATACCAAGTGTGACACATTACAGCTAACTGCAGGAACAAATATACCAAGTGTGACACATTACAGCTAACTGCAGGAACAAATATACCAAGTGTGACAAGTTACAGCTAACTGCAGGAACAAATATACCAAGTGTGACACATTACAGCTAACTGCAGGAACAAATATACCAAGTGTGACAAGTTACAGTTAACTGGCGGAACACGAAGAACGCATGTTACACGTTAAACGTAACCGGAGTGAAAATAAAGCACATATCTAGTTATAATAAAATGGAAGAACAACAGGAAAACTTATAGAACTTTACATTTGTCTAGAGGAACAATAAAAATACATATGACACAGGAACAAGAAGAACACATGGTCACGTTACACGTAACTGGAAGAACAAGAAGAACACATGGTCACGTTACACGTAACTGGAAGAACAAGAAGAACACATGGTCACGTTACACGTAACTGGAAGAACAAGAAGAACACATGGTCACGTTACACGTAACTGGAAGAACAAGAAGAACACATGGTCACGTTACACGTAACTGGAAGAACAAGAACACATGGTCACGTTACATGTAACTGGAAGAACAAGAAGAACACATGGTCACGTTACACGTAACTGGAAGAACAAGAAGAACACATGTGGCACATTGGAGGTAACTAATGCAATAGTAAGAACACATGTGACACGTTACAGTTAACTGGTTGAATAACAAGAACACATGTGGCACATTGGAGGTAACTAATGCAATAGTAAGAACACATGTGACACGTTACAGTTAACTGGTTGAATAACAAGAACACATGTGGCACATTGGAGGTAACTAATGCAATACTAAGAACACATGTGACACGTTACAGTTAACTGGTTGAATAACAAGAACACATGTGGCACATTGGAGGTAACTAATGCAACAGTAAGAACACATGTGACACGTTACAGTTAACTGGTTGAATAACAAGAACACATGTGGCACATTGGAGGTAACTGATGCAATAGTAAGAACACATGTGACACGTTACAGTTAACTGGTTGAATAACAAGAACACATGTGGCACATTGGAGGTAACTAATGCAATAGTAAGAACACATGTGACACGTTACAGTTAACTGGTTGAATAACAAGAACACATGTGGCACATTACATGTATCTAGGGGACTAAAAAGAACACACCTGGCACGTGGGTGACAAATATTCATGTCCCTGTGAGTGAAAATTACAAATCATCGTGAGTGACAAATACAGGTCCCCATTAGTGACAAAAACAAGACCCCATGAATAACACAACAAGACACCGTGAGTGACAAAAACAAGACACTATGAGTAACATAAACAAGACACCGTGAGTGACAAAAACAAGACACTATGAGTAACACAAACAAGATACCGTGAGTGACAAAAACAAGACACTATGAGTGACAAATATCTGCAGGTTTTAAGTGAAACAACCCAGTCACGTAGAAGTCTAGATTTATGTTTTACATGAGCATCGATGAAATAAACGAGCATGCGTTCAACCTTTCCTTGTTGCCTTCTTGTTGCCTTCTTCTCCTTCATGTGCACGACCACTGAAGCAAGAACATAAAATAAACATGAACACGAGATATTCTATGAAGATCAATTAATAAATGATGCTACACTGTGGACCAAAGAACAATACAAGACCGAGCAGTCAATCGCCAGACATTGAGAGTTATGGTTCCTGCCCAGTGTGTTATCCCAGCCCGAGAAAAAACAACTTTATTGTAATGACAAATTCAGGTCCTCACGAGTGAAAATTACATGACGGTTCATTTTATTTGCCGGCCGCAACTGTTAGGAATTTCTGTACGTAATCTATGGGTGGAGTCATTGCAGAAGACAAGAATACGTAAGGTCACCTTTGTCTACGTTCCTAGACATGCGGGAGGAAGTGAAAGAAAAACGGATTGGCTAGCTGCGCTATTGCTGAGGGCGGTTAACCAATGTAGTGGGTGGACATCATCAATGTCCTCCAGGAAGTGGGACACAACACTTCGACAATCATGGGTACATGTCACTCCTCCGGATGAAAGAGAGGAGAGATAAGATGGGCACAATCAAAACGAGAAACTTAGTGGGCGTGTAAGAAGACTAATTAACCAACACAGAACTGGAGTCGTCAGTCGCTGGACATTGCGAGACTTGCTGATGAGGGGTTCTGAGCACCTATGGATATGTTAGGATTGCAATGATGATGACGACCTGCAAATAACTTAATACATCAATAACTTGTAGGCAGTGTATGAGTCTAGCTTCATTGTCTTGAAGTTGAAGACAAAGACAGTTGCGCCTTGCGTCCAGGCAAGCCAATGAAGTTGAAGACAAAGACAGTTGTGCCTTGCGTCCAGGCAAGCCAATGAAGTTGAAGACAAAGACAGTTGTGCCTTACGTCCAGGCAAGCCAATGAAGTTGAAGACAAAGACAGTTGTGCCTTACGTCCAGGCAAGCCAATGAAGTTGAAGACAAAGACAGTTGTGCCTTGCGTCCAGGCAAGCCAATGAAGTTGAAGACAAAGACAGTTGTGCCTTGCGTCCAGGCAAGCCAATGAAGTTGAAGACAAAGACAGTTGTGCCTTGCGTCCAGGCAAGCCAATGAAGTTGAAGACAAAGACAGTTGTGCCTTACGTCCAGGCAAGCCAATGAAGTTGAAGACAAAGACAGCTGTGCCTTACGTCCAGGCAAGCCAATGAAGTTGAAGACAAAGACAGTTGTGCCTTACGTCCAGGCAAGCCAATGAAGTTGAAGACAAAGACAGTTGCGCCTTGCGTCCAGGCAAGCCAATGAAGTTGAAGACAAAGACAGTTGCGCCTTACGTCCAGGCAAGCCAATGAAGTTGAAGACAAAGACAGTTGCGCCTTGCGTCCAGGCAAGCCAATGAAGTTGAAGACAAAGACAGTTGCGCCTTGCGTCCAGGCAAGCCAATGAAGTTGAAGACAAAGACAGTTGCGCCTTGCGTCCAGGCAAGCCAATGAAGTTGAAGACAAAGACAGTTGTACCTTGCGTCCAGGCAAGCCAATGAAGTTGAAGACAAAGACAGTTGTGCCTTACGTCCAGGCAAGCCAATGAAGTTGAAGACAAAGACAGTTGTGCCTTACGTCCAGGCAAGCCAATGAAGTTGAAGACAAAGACAGATGTGCCTTGACGTCCAGGCAAGCCAAACGTCAAACATGATTTCTCGGCACCGTGTTTGTTCACTTTTATGAATCATACAAGACAAAAGTAATCATTTTCCTGGATACCACTGGCATTTGACGTAGGATCTTGATCAATTCTGAGTCACTAACACTGACGCAAGCATTCATACATTAGTCGACGACCAGTTTTAACCTACTTACCTCACCACTTCCAGAACTCAAGTTCTGTGTAAAAACGCCTCAAGTTCAAAACGTAAACACTTAATGTTGTCATTCAAGGGAGATTCATTGCTGTCCTAAAACTATGAGCTCAACAAACTTCATCCAAAAAACACTTCCGTTTCTTTCTTCTTTTCTTCACATATCTTGTTGATTTATAAACAATTCCCATGTGATATCATCTTGATTTATAAACAATTCCCATGTGATATCATCTTGATTTATAAACAATTCCCATTAGATATCATCTTGATTTATAAACAATTCCCATTAGATATTATCTTGATTTATAAACAATTCCCATTAGATATCATCTTGATTTAAAAACAATTCCCATTAGATATTATCTTAATTTAAAAACAATTCCCATTAGATATTATCTTAATTTAAAAACAATTCCAATTAGATAGCATCTTGATTTAAAAAACAATTCCCATTAGATAGCATCTTGATTTAAAAACAATTCCCATTAGATAGCATCTTGATTTAAAAACAATTCCCATTAGATATCATCTTGATTTAAAAACAATTCCCATTAGATAGTATCTTAATTTAAAAACAATTCCCGTTAGATATCATCTTGATTTAAAAACAATTCCCATTAGATATCATCTTGATTTAAAAACAATTCCCATTAGATAGTATCTTGATTTAAAAACAATTCCCATTAGATATCATCTTTATTTAAAAACAATTCCCATTAGATATCATCTTAATTTAAAAACAATTCCCATTAGATATTATCTTGATTTATGTACAATTCCCACAAGATAACTTAATTTAAGAATAATTCCCACACGATATAATCTTGATTTAAAAACATTCCCATATGGTATCATCTAGACACATGAAAAAGGTAGTTTCAAGATATCAAGGAGACCTTGAACATGCCAACGTAAGAAGTGTGAGATCTGGCTAGAGACAAATTATTCAGACGGGCCGTGGTGAAAGTAACGTTCTGTGTGAGATCTTAGAGACAAATTATTTCAGACGGCCGTGGTGAACGTAACGTTCTGTAGATGTAGCTAGAGACAAATTATTCAGACGGGCCGTGGTGAACGTAACGTTCTGTGGGAGATCTGGCTAGAGACAAATTATTTCAGACGGGCCGTGGTGAACGTAACGTTCTGTGGGAGATCTGGCTAGAGACAAATTATTTCAGACGGGCCGTGGTGAACGTAACGTTCTGTGTGAGATGTGGCTAGAGACAAATTATTTCAGACGGGCCGTGGTGAACGTAACGTTCTGTGGGAGATCTAGCTAGAGACAAATTATTTCAGACGGGCCGTGGTGAACGTAACGTTCTGTGGGAGATCTGGCTAGAGACAAATTATTTCAGACGGGCCGTGGTGAACGTAACGTTCTGTGGGAGATGTAGCTAGAGACAAATTATTTCAGACGGGCCGTGGTGAACGTAACGTTCTGTGGGAGATGTGGCTAGAGACAAATTATTTCAGACGGGCCGTGGTGAACGTAACGTTCTGTGGGAGATGTGGCTAGAGACAAATTATTTCAGACCGGCTGTGGTGAATTAAATGTTCTGTGAGAGATCTGGCTACAGATAGAGATTATATTAGACGGTCCGTGGTGAATGAAACGTTCTGCAAAGGACATACTACATGATGATGATGATCATCTACACAATATTATTAATTAGCCATAAGTGCCCACTATGTGACTATGTTCAGAGTCGTATAGTTGTGTTCTTCAGTGCACGAACTAGCCAGTGAATTCGACAATTTCATGATTGAAACCTTCAAGATGGTAAAATACAAGACATGAAGAAGACGACATTTCCATGTGACCTGATTTAGGAAAGTAAAAAAACGTTTGTATAAATACCTGCAACAAGCAGGGCTGCAAGTGGAAACAGACAGCAGAGAAACGTCATTGGTAGATCACAAAACGGTAACAGTTCAATCTTCTATCAGATGGTCCCGTCACTTCTCAAATGGCCGTGTTTCCCTAGCACGTCTGTCTCTAATGGCAGACACCAAAACAAACTTGCCCCAATGCGCTCAGTCAAACAAGCACGTATTTTCTACTCTATTCATTATTTATGATGTCTGGTCATCTGGACATTTTGTCCAATCATTGACCATAACAATCATTGTCTTTAGTACTTTATGATGTCTTTTCTCTACGCGGTCTCCATACAATATTTACGGTTATACTATTAACAACCGCGATAATTCCTACTATTGCGGCTGTTAACTCATAAATAACGACCATCAAGCATTCACTGTACTAATAATGGCGTTACTACCACGCTATCTTTTACAATATTCATTGTCTCAGTCAATGGTTCTCAAACATTGAGGAATGTCTCATTGTGTTCTATACTCTTTATTTTAGGACCTTACATTCGTATTTCTATGTATTGACCAAAGCCTATATGTTTTAGTCAATATATTTCATATAAAAGGGAGCTCTTAAAAAACATCAGAAAGAAGCAATCAACATTTTTTGGACACATCATGAGAAGAGAAAAGTTGGAATAATTGGTTACAACTGGCAAAATAAAAGGAAAGAGAGATCGCGGACGACAAAGAGAGAAAATACTGGATAGCTTGGTGTCATGGCATGGAAAACAGTCAACAACAGAACTGATACGATGCACTGTAGATAGAAGATTGTGGAGGGACATGATCGCCTACACCAACCGGCAGGGTACATGATGATGATGATATTTCATATTATTTTCAAACGAAATATAAAAAATTAATCACATGTCTTTTACAGTTATAGGGATATAATTGCTAGCTAAACAATCATCATATGCACTCACCTGCAGCTGACACAACCGGGCCTAACATGTAGATCACGGTGATGTATACCTTTATAGTATCGGTGATGTTTATCTACATAGCCAATGTTACAAGTACAACACTGACCACACAGCAGCTCTGTAAACCTTTAAATGTGTCTGTAAGCTGAGACCACTACGATGCCAAACGTTGGTGTGTATTCTTCCACATATACAACTAGCCTTGGAGATCCTGGTATTCAACCCGTCACCTATGACGACACACTGTGAAAGGGGGCTCTCGAGCTACGTGAATCAGGGTACGACTTGACTAGGAAGCCTATGTTGTTGTTGATGAGTAGTTGACCGAGATAGCATTTCAGAAAATTTAAAATATCTTATGCAACGGGTCTATGTCGATAAAAATGAGAAAGAGAGTTCATCGGTGCTATATAGAAACAATTCTGACCTATGGAAGCGAATCATGGACAGTAGACAAACAAATGAAGAGCCGATTAGAGGCCACAGAGATGGGAATTGTCAGAAGAATGTTGAAAGTTCCCTGGACAGCTAAAAAGACCAATGAGGAAGTTCTCAAAGAGGCCAACACAAAAAGGGAGCTCTTAAAAAACATCAGAGAAAAGCAATCAACATTTTTCGGGCACATCATGAGAAGAGGAAAGTTGTAATACTTGGTTACCACTGGCAAAATAAAAGGAAAGAGAGATCGCGGACGACAAAGAGAGGAAATACTGGATAGCTTGGTGTCATGGCATGGAAAACAGTCAACAACAGAACTGATACGATGCACTGTAGATAGAAGATTGTGGAAGTACATGATCACCTACGCCAACCGATAAGGCACATGATCATGATGATGATGATGAGTAGTTCTTGATATTTGAACTTATTGATAGTCCCCAACTGGCTTATGTAAGACTACATTGAGTTCATTCACTTATTAGGTGTCGTCTCCGCATCGAAGGTTGACTGTCATGGACTAGCATTTTAGTCTATCTCTTGTCTTGATGAGAAACGTTGTCATAGGTTCGACTGTACATCTTTTGATGATGTCAGTCCACTCTAGATTTGGTCTGCCTCAGCTTCGTCAGCCGTGTATCTTCCGTTTCAATCTGACTGTTAGTGGGTCATTGGGTCGCTTCATCGTCTTCTTCTTAAGCTTTTCTCTTTCTCATTGATACCGAAAAGGTTTCGTGGTTTATATCATTTGTCGTTTTTGCGCTGCTCGAACTGTCTGAATTAGTGATTTTCTTTTGTTGTTACATGTCTCTGTCACTGCATCTATCCATCTTCTTCTGGGTCTTCCTCTTGGTCTTTTTCCATGCATTCTCGAGAAGAACGCCCTTGATGGTGATTGGTGAGGATTCATTCTGACCAGGTGGCCAAACCATTTAAGTTGTTGTTCTATATATTCTTGGCATGGTTTTGTTCCTACCATTTTTCTTATGGTTTCATTTGGTATTCTATCTCTTCTTGTGTTGTTTGTTACTTTTCTCAAGCATCGCAATCTCACATGCATTGATCTTTCTTAAATGTGATTTAGAAAGGGTCCATGTTTGACTTTCATAGCACAAAGTTGGTATGAAAATGATATTTATCATTTGTTGTGTCGCTTCATAAATCATACAAATTTAGGTTTTCTTCGAATTATGTTAAGTAGTTCTTTTTTTTATTATTTGTATTATTTTTGCAGCTGTTTCAGAACTTCACTTTGCTCTCTTTTCTTTCCCTCCCCAGCCCCCTCAAATCTACCTATTTTTAAATAGATACACATTTAGCAAACGTCCATTTTCTGCTGTTTTTTTAATGTCACTGTTTCTGCATATTTTACGATTCGTAGTTTTATTTCTGATGTTATCTGCTCTGATGTAGATATACTGTTCATGTTTTAAAAAATGTAATTTTGTTTGCCATCCCTATTATATTTTTTCTTTGATTTGAGTCTTCCATGTCCCATCATTTGTTATTGTATGTCCAAGATAGCTGTTTTCTTGAAATCGTTTAATAACGTAACATTATTCTTATATCTATATATTATTATATATATTGTTGAGTTCACACATATATCTATATATGGTGAGCTTTTCAGCACTCCACCTATGTTGTACTAAAAAGGGGAACAAAAGGGTAGTACTGTATTTCTAATGTTGATGAGTGACCATTACAGTTAAGAATATCTATCCTCCTCACGATCACGTACCGGACCTGCTGGCGTAGGCGATCATGTCTGTCCATAACTTTCGATCTCGCCAGTTATTTATCATTTCTGTTGTTGACCTTCTGCCAAGCCATTCTCTTAAACTGTCTGGTATTTTTCTCTTTGCTTCCCTCTATCTTTTTGTCCCTCAATTTTCCTAGTTGTTACAATATATTCTAGTTGTTCGCTTCTCATTACATGGTCACAAAATGATGATTGTTTCTTCCTAATATTAAAAATTAGCTCTCGTTTTGTTTTGACCTCTTTCATCGCGTTTTCATTACTCTTCTTAGCTGTCCATGGTACTAGTAGTATACAAGGGTCCATTTGTTAGCATTAGGCCCGTAAATTAACAAAGATATATAGTAGGTGCGCGGCGCACCTAATGTACCGTAGGTGCAGGGGGAGTTAACCGTGATAGCTCATGTCGGGATGTTGACCTCTAGTCCCGGTGACCCGGAAGTGACGTGTTTATGTCTGGTGTGTCCTGACTTTGGAGCTCTTGGTGTACTTGAGCGATAGTGATAGGTTAGTAGATTATACAACATCAGGTTTCTCATAATGAGGTTTCTTCTGGGCGCCTAATGTACTGTAGGCGCAGGGGGGAGTTAACTGTGACATTTCGTGTCGGGATGTTGACTGGGGGTGTCTGTCGGCGTGACCTCGGCGCTCCGTATTTTAAAAATTCCGAATTATTTTTTAACTGTGACATTTCGTGTCGGGATGTTGACTGGGGGTGTCTGTCGGCGTGACCTCGGCGCTCAGTATTTTAAAAATTCCGAATTATTTTAAAAAAACAGTCTCCATCTGATTTCGAACACGGGTCTAAGGCGTGCCAGGCCAGACACTTACCACTATGCTACAGGCGATCACAGAATTAGTGGCTGAATGAGACAGGTGAATCGTGATGCTTTTGTTGGTACCTGACAGCTAGCTAGTAGTAGAGAAAGATTGACCCGCATTTAGGCGCTAAATTAACGAAGATATATAGGGCGGCGCCCCGCGCGCATAACGCGTGCGGCGCAGGGGGAGTTAACCGTGATATTTCATGTCGGGATACCCGGTGACCTCTCGTTGACCTCTCAACCTCTCGGCGCCATGGTCGGGGTGAGCTCTCGCCGTATGTATGTCATGTCGAGGTAGTAGACACGTATGTCATGTCATTGTAACAGTCAGGTCAATGTAACAGTCATTTCGTTGTAATAGTCATCTCGTTGTAACAGGCATGTGTGTCATGTCGTTTTATCAGAGACGTATGGTATGTCGATGTAACAGTCATTTCGTTGTAATAGGCATCTCGTTGTAACAGTCACGTATGGCATGTCGTTTTATCAGACACGTATGGTATGTCGTTGTAACAGACATGTCGTTGTATCAGGCATGTTGATGTAGTAGACACGTATGTCATGTCATTGTAACAGTCATGTCAATGTAACAGTCATGACAATGTAACAGGCATTTCGTTGTAATAGTCATCTCGTTGTAACAGTCACGTATGTCATGTTGTTTTATCAGAGACGTATGGTATGTCGTTGTAGCAGACATGTCGTTGTATCAGGCATGTCGATGTAGTAGACACGTATATCATGTCATTGTAACAGTCATGTCAATGTAACAGTCATGACAATGTAACAGGCATTTTCAATGTAACAGTCGTTTCGTTGTAATAGTCATCTCGTTGTAACAGTCACGTATGTCATGTTGTTTTATCAGAGACGTATGGTATGTCGTTGTAGCAGACATGTTGTTGTATCAGGCATGTCGATGTAGTAGACACGTATATCATGTCATTGTAACAGTCATGTCAATGTAACAGTCATGACAATGTAACAGGCATTTCGTTGTAATAGTCATCTCGTTGTAACAGTCACGTATGTCATGTCGTTTTATCAGACACGTATGGCATGTCGTTGTAACATACATGTCGTTGTATCAGTCATGTCGATGTAGTAGACACGTATGTCATGTCATTGTAACAGTCATGTCAATGTAACAGTCATGTCAATGTAACAGTCATTTCGTTGTAATAGTCATCTCGTTGTAACAGTCACGTATTTCATGTCGTTTTATCAGAGACGTAGGGTATGTCGTTGTAACAGACATGTCGTTGCATCAGTCATGTCGATGTAGTAGACACGTATGTCATGTCGTTGTAGCAGACACGTATGGTATGTCGTTGTAACAGACATGTCGTTGTATCAGGCATGTTGATGTAGTAGACACGTATGTCATGTCATTGTAACAGTCATGTCAATGTAACAGTCATGACAATGTAACAGGCATTTCGTTGTAATAGTCATCTCGTTGTAACAGTCACGTATGTCATGTCGTTTTATCAGACACGTATGGTATATCGTTGTAACAGACATGTCGTTGTATCAGTCATGTCGATGTAGTAGACATGTATGTCATGTCAATGTAACAGTCATGTCAATGTAACAGTCATTTTCAATGTAACAGTTATTTCGTTGTTATAGTCATCTCGTTGTAACAGTCACGTATGTCATGTTGTTTTATCAGAGACGTATGGTATGTCGTTGTAGCAGACATGTCGTTGTATCAGGCATGTCGATGTAGTAGACACGTATGTCATGTCATTGTAACAGTCATGTCAATGTAACAGTCATTTCGTTGTAATAGTCATCTCTTTGTAACAGACACGTATGTCATGTCGTTTTATCAGACACGTATGGTATGTCGTTGTAACAGACATGTCGTTGTATCAGGCATGTCGATGTAGTAGACACGTATGTCATGTCATTGTAACAGTCATGTCAATGTAACAGTCATGTCAATGTAACAGTCATTTCGTTGTAATAGTCATCTCGTTGTAACAGTCACAGATGGCATGTCGTTTTATCAGAGACGTATGGCATGTCGTTGTAACAGACATGTCGTTGTATCAGTCATGTCGATGTAGTAGACACGTACGTCATGTCATTGTAACAGTCATGTCAATGTAACAGTCATGTCAATGTAACAGTCATTTCGTTGTAATAGTCATCTCGTTGTAACAGTCACGTATGTCATGTCGTTTTATCAGAGACGTATGGTTTGTCGTTGTAACAGACATGTCGTTGCATCAGGCATGTCGATGTAGTAGACACGTATGTCATGTCATTGTAACAGTCATGTCAATGTAACAGTCATGACAATGTAACAGGCATTTCGTTGTAATAGTCATCTCGTTGTAACAGTCACGTATGTCAGGTCGTTTTATCAGATACGTATGACATGTCGTTGTAACATACATGTCGTTGTATCAGTCATGTCGATGTAGTAGACACGTATGTCATGTCATTGTAACAGGCATGTCAATGTAACAGTCATGACAATGTAACAGGCATTTCGTTGTAACAGTCATCTCGTTGTAACAGTCACGTATGTCATGTCGTTTTATCAGAGACGTAGGGTATGTCGTTGTAACAGACATGTCGTTGCATCAGTCATCTCGATGTAGTAGACACGTATGTCATGTCGTTGTAACAGACACGTATGGTATGTCGTTGTAACAGACATGTCGTTGTAGCAGGCATGTCGATGTAGTAGACACCTATGTCATGTCATTGTAACAGTCATGTCAATGTAACAGTCATGTCAATGTAACAGTCATTTCGTTGTAATAGTCATCTCGTTGTAACAGACACGTATGTCATGTCGTTTATCAGACACGTATGGTATGTCATTGTAACAGACATGTCGTTGTATCAGTCATGTCGATGTTGTAGACACGTATGTCATGTCATTGTAACAGTCATGTCAATGTAACAGTCATGTCAATGTAACAGTCATTTCGTTGTAATAGTCATCTCGTTGTAACAGTCACGTATGTCATGTCGTTTTATCAGAGACGTATGTATGTCGTTGTAACAGACATGTCGTTGTATCAGTCATGTCGATGTAGTAGACACGTATGTCATATCATTGTAACAGTCATGTCAATGTAACAGTCATGTCAATATAACAGTCATTTCGTTGTAATAGTCATCTCGTTGTAACAGTCACGTATGTCATGTCGTTTTATCAGAGACATATGGTATGTCGTTGTAACAGACATGTCGTTGTATCAGTCATGTCGATGTAGTAGACACGTATGTCATGTCATTGTAACAGTCATGTCAATGTAACAGTCATTTCGTTGTAATAGTCGGCTCGTTGTAACAGACACGTTGGTCACCAGTACAATGAGTATTCTGTTATTGGATCATAGGTCACAATCTATTTTTAGTAACTAATCAGGTATTGCTTCAGAGATCAAAATCTATTTTTAGTAACTCAACATCCCCATTATAGGGGAACTGAGTAACACCATCTCTTTTTGTGAAAATTTCAGATTTCAATGCTGGAGCAAAAAAGAGATGGTGTTACTCAGTTCCCCTATAATGGGGATGTTGAGTTACTAAAAATAGATTTTGATCTCTGAAGCAATACCTGATTAGTTACTAAAAATAGATTGTGACCTATGATCCAATAACAGAATACTCATTGTACTGGTGACCAACGTGTCTGTTACAACGAGCCGACTATTACAACGAAATGACTGTTACATTGACATGACTGTTACAATGACATGACATACGTGTCTACTACATCGACATGACTGATACAACGACATGTCTGTTACAACGACATACCATATGTCTCTGATAAAACGACATGACATACGTGACTGTTACAACGAGATGACTATTACAACGTAATGACTGTTATATTGACATGACTGTTACATTGACATGACTGTTACAATGATATGACATACGTGTCTACTACATCGACATGACTGATACAACGACATGTCTGTTACAACGACATACCATACGTGTATGATAAAACGACATGACATACGTGACTGTTACTACGAGATGACTATTACAACGAAATGACTGTTAAATTGACATGACTGTTACATTGACATGACTGTTACAATGACATGACATACGTGTCTACTACATCGACATGACTGATACAACGACATGTCTGTTACAATGACATACATACGTGTCTGATAAAACGACATGACATACGTGTCTGTTACAACGAGATGACTATTACAACGAAATGACTGTTACATTGACATGACTGTTACAATTACATGACATAGGTGTCTACTACATCGACATGCCTGCTACAACGACATGTCTGTTACAACGACATACCATACGTCTCTGATAAAACAACCCCCATCAAGGCCAGCTCCTTGTCGTGGGGATGGGGCTTAACAGTCACCAGGGACTGAAAACCAAGACTGGCCAGGCCTTCCTACACCCGTGCAAGACCACAGTCTGCTCTAGCAATTTTAAGTGCTGAAGTCGGAGGCAACCAGCCAAAAGGCGCACTACAAAAATCAGGATGCCACGCACTCACGCCAATGGGAAGCATGCCTATAACTGCAAATCGATATGGCACTCGCCCTGTGATGGACACTCAGGCAGGTGCAGCGCCGGGCCCTCAGCCTCGAAAGGGCCCAACCTATATTACTGGATGTCCTTCTCAATCGCTCTGTGGAGTCAGGGGGCGAGAGAATAGAGTTACTGGCCAACCCAAAATAAGACCACTCAAAATAATGCACTGGAATGCTGAAGGCATCAACAGCAAAAGAGATGGGTACAGTAAAAAGATAGAATTAGAAAATATCCTGCATGAAGAACAAGTAAGCATATGCTGTTTGCAGGAAACCCATCTAAACAACGACATAGCCTTGAAGATTAGGGGATACCAGTGCTACCGATCTGACAGGAAAAACAGACAAAAGGGCGGAATACTGACTCTTGTAAGGAACAACATTAATGCATGTCAGATTGAAGTGTATATGGATGGGGCGGAATATCAAATACTGCACCTCAGGACAGGAAATACAGACTTCCATCTACTAAACTACTACTGTCCGAGTGACCGCCCACTAGCACTAGACACAATACATTAAAGAAAGAATAATTGTATGTGGAGACTTTAACAGCCATTCACAGAGCTGGGGCTATGAAGATATGGACAAGAGAGGTGAAGAACTTGAAAATTGGCAGGATGACAATGGGCTTATACTATTAAACCAGGCAACAGATCCACCAACATTCTATTCCAGATCATGGCATACCACATCTACACCAGACCTTGCTTTCCATTCACCAGACCTGGATTGGAATATCACACGTATTGTTGGGAAACAACTTGGAGGCAGCGACCACCGACCTGTCTTTTTAGTGGTGCAAATGAGGCCGTCAGGGAGAGCAGCACTCTCTCCAGATGGAATTACAAAAAGGCAGACTGGAAAATGTATCAACATTACACCAGTGTACTGACTAAAGATCTAAATACAGACAGAGACATCAACAAATAGTTGATGAATTCAGTAGACTAATAATACAAGCTGCCAGTGAAACAATACCCAGAGGGGCACGGAAACACTACAAACCATACTGGAGTAGTGAACTAGAGCAACTGCACAATGACATGGAAACATCTCGAAAACAAGCAGAAAATAACCCTGCCAGGAACACCACAATAACTATCAGCATGCTAAAGCCAAATTTCAATGGGCTAAACTACAAGCCAGACGGAGAAGTTGGAAAGAGAAAACAGAGTACATGAATCTAGAACGAGACACAAGAAAAGTGTGGAAGCTTGTAAAACAGCTGAATGATGAGGGTACAGAAGGGAACACAAAAATTACACTGAAGAAGGATGGAAACATTCTAACAGGTAAACATGCAGCAAATCACTTTGCAGACTCCTTTGCAAATGACAACAATATTGAAATTAGCCTAGAGAAACGTCAAGAGACCCGTCTAAAACAACAAAATGCAAGACAAGAAGAGACTGCACATGAAGTCATGGAAATACCCATTACACAAAGAGAGCTAGAGCTGGCAATATCCAAATTAAAAATGAAAAAGTCACCAGGTAGTGATGGAGTGTCTAATGAAATGATTAAGAACTTGGGAACTGCAGCTAAAGCAAAACTACTGCAGATCTACAACATTTGCTGGATCACAGGTAAAGTGCCACAGGCATGGAGAGAAGCAATTATGATACCATTACTAAAGCCAGGAAAAGATGGTTCAATGACATCCAGCTATAGACCAATCAGCCTTACAAGCTGTTTGTGTAAAACAATGGAACGTATAATCAATCTCAGACTGCAGTGGTACCTGGAAAGTGAAAATCTCCTTGTCCCACAACAAGCAGGCTTTAGACAGTGTTACTCTACCGAAGATCAGGCAACCTATCTTTCCCAGGAAATTGAGGATGCGTTTCAAGAAAAGAAACTGGTACTAGCAGCATGGATAGACCTAAAGAAAGCATTTGATAAGGTATGGAAGGAAGGGCTTTTGAAGAAACTGAGAAATTATGGAGTAAATGGCAGGATGTACAAATGGGTCAAAGCATACCTGCATAACAGGAGAGCCAGAGTGCAACTGGATGGTCTTAAGAGTAAGAAGGTCTTACTGCGCCAGGGCGTTCCACAGGGAGGGGTACTATCTCCAACACTTTTTCTGATCTACATCAATGACCTAGTTACTGAACTACCACATGGTATCAAAGTGGCAATGTATGCAGATGACTTGGTAATGTGGTGCACAGAGGAGTATGCAACAGTGGCCTCCAAATTGTTACAAAGAGCTATGAATGCACTGAATTCATGGACAAATAGATGGTGTATCAGCATCAATACAGACAAATGCAGTACTACACTTTTCACTCTTTCCCAAAACAAAAAGCAGGAGCCATCTATATAAACAATGAGCCTGTGAAAGAAGACATACAGGCTACGTATCTCGGAGTTACATTTGATAACAAACTATCTTGGAAACAGCAGATAAATAAGGCAACCCAAAAAGCAAGGAGAAAATTGGCTATTCTAAGAAAGCTGTGTGGAACTACGTGGGGTGCGAGTGGGAAAATACTCAGTAAAGTTTACCAACAGAGTATACGCCCACATTTAGAATATGGATCATCTGCATGGTGTTCAGCATCAAACACCACACTTCAAGAACTGGATAAAGTACAAAACCAGGCACTTAGGGTCATCACAGGAGCAATGAAATCAACACCAATATTAGAGATGGAGAAATTGTGGAGGATACCAGCACTGAGAGAACGGAGGGACACAAAGGTGCTGATACAGGCAGAAAAATTTGCTTGCATGCCGAGACATCCAATGAAGGACCGATTCCAAAATCTTGCATTGGGACGACTTAAGAGAAGCAGTTTTATCCACCAAGCCAAGCGTATTAGTAGACAAACACCAGACATGCCAAGAGCTGTTAACCCCCTACTGCCCATACCAGAACAGACTCCCTGGACAGAGGAATCTGGATTATCAGTTCAAATACGGACAGAAGTGAAAGGAATAGTTGATAAAGAGGAACAGAATAGTCTACAGCGAAAAACAATAACTCTCAGTTTCCTGGATGAAGAATACCCACAAGACCTATGGATTCGTGTGTATACAGATGGATCAGCACAGAATGCAGTAAAAAAATGGGGGAGCAGGTGCATATATAGAATACCCAAATAACACTAGGGATATGAATAAAATAGCAACAGGGAAATATTGTCACAATTATGATGCAGAAATACAAGCAATAAAGTTAGCAATAGAAAAACTGCTGAACATTAATCTTAGCCCGCAGCCTGTAGTGTTTTTGACAGATGCAAGATCAGTACTCCAGGCACTACAATCCAGAAAATTACCACATCTGCAGACCTTATTGACTGAACTCTGCAAGCACCACAGGGTTGCCCTGCAGTGGATCCCATCTCACTGTGGAATACCAGGAAATGAGAAAGCAGATCAGTTGGCAAAGGAAGGTTCAACAGGCACACAACTAGATACACCTGTTACATACCATCATAAGAAACAGATAATCAAATCAATCAGAGGACCACAAGCCCCAAATCAGGATGCCTTTTATAATATGAATAGATATGAACAAGTTATCATTATACGTCTCAGAACAGGACACAATCGACTCCATAGTCACATGTATACAAAATTCAAGATCGGCACCTCAACTACTTGTACATGTGGACAGGCGCCCCAGACTGCTGAACACATACTTCAAGACTGCACTGAATATAGTAGACTGAGGAAAATCCATTGGCCCATAGATACAACACTACAGACAAAACTATATGGGCCACTGCAAGAATTACAAAAGACAGTAACATTTATACAGGAAACGACATTGCAGATATAGACAATGCTTCAGGCGAACGAAAGATAGATAGATAGATCTGATAAAACAACATGACATACGTACCTGTTACAACGAGATTACTATTACAACGCAATGACTGTTACATTGACATGACTATTACATTGACATGACTGTTACAATGACATGCCATACGTGTCTACTACATCGACATGCCTGATACAACGACATGTCTGTTACAACGATATACCATACGTGTCTGATAAAACGACATGACATACGTGACTGTTACAACGAGATGACTATTACAACGAAATGCCTGTTACTTTGTCATGACTGTTACATTGACATGACTGTACAATGACATGACATAGGTGTCTACTACATCGACATGCCTGATACAACGACATGTCTGTTACAACGACATACCATACGTGTCTGTTACAACGACATGACATACGTGTCTACTACATCGAAATGACTGATGCAACGACATGTCTGTTACAACGACATACCATACGTCTCTGATAAAACGACATGACATACGTGACTGTTACAACGAGATGACTATTACAACGAAATGCCTGTTACATTGTCATTACTGTTACATTGACATGCCTGTTACAATGACATGACATACGTGTCTACTACATCGACATGACTGATACAACGACATGTATGTTACAACGACATGTCATACGTATCTGATAAAACGACCTGACATACGTGACTGTTACAACGAGATGACTATTACAACGAAATGCCTGTTACATTGTCATGACTGTTACATTGACATGACTGTTACAATGATATGACATACGTATCTACTACATCGAGATGACTGATACAACGACATGTCTGTTACAACGACAAACCATACGTCTCTGATAAAACGACATGACATACGTGACTGTTACAACGAGATGACTATTACAACGAAACGACTGTTACATTGACATGACTGTTACATTGACATGACTGTTACAATGACATGACATACGTGTCTACTACGTCGACATGACTGATACAACGACATGTATGTTACAACGACATGCCATTCGTGTCTGATAAAACGGCATGCCATACGTGACTGTTACAACGAGATGACTATTACAACGAAATGACTGTTACTTGACATGACTGTTACATTGACAGGACTGTTACAATGACATGACATACGTGTCTACTACATCGACATGCCTGATACAACGACATGTCTGCTACAACGACATACCATACGTCTCTGATAAAACAACATGACATACGTGACTGTTACAACGAGATGACTATTACAACGAAATGACTGTTACATTGAAAATGACTGTTACATTGACATGACTGTTACAATGACATGACATACATGTCTACTACATCGACATGACTGATACAACGACATGTCTGTTACAACGATATACCATACGTGTCTGATAAAACACATGACATACGTGACTGTTACAACGAGATGACTATACAACGAAATGACTGTTACATTGAAAATGACTGTTACATTGACATGCCATATATGTCTACTACATCGACATGACTGATACAACGAAATGTCTGTTACAACGATATACCATACGTGTCTGATAAAACGACATGACATACGTGACTGTTACAACGAGATGACTATTACAACGAAATGCCTGTTACATTGTCATGACTGTTACATTGACATGACTGTTACAATGACATGACATACGTGTCTACTACATCAACATGCCTGATACAACGACATGTCTGTTACAACGACATACCATACGTGTCTGCTACAACGACATGACATACGTGTCTACTACATCGACATGCCTGCTACAACGACATGTCTGTTACAACGACATACCATACGTGTCTGATAAAACGACATGACATACGTTACTGTTACAACGAGATGACTATTACAACGAAATGCCTGTTACATTGTCATGACTGTTACATTGACATGACTGTTACAATGACATGCCATACGTGTCTACTACATCGACATGCCTGATACAACGACATGTCTGCTACAACGACATACCATACGTCTCTGATAAAACAACATGACATACGTGACTGTTACAACGAGATGACTATTACAACGAAATGACTGTTATATTGAAAATGACTGTTACATTGACATGACTGTTACATTGACATGCCCTACATGTCTACTACATCGACATGACTGATACAACGACATGTCTGTTACAACGATATACCATACGTGTCTGATAAAACGACATGACATACGTGACTGTTACAAAGAGATGACTATTACAACGAAATGCCTGTTACATTGTCATGACTGTTACATTGACATGACTGTTACAATGACATGACATACGTGTCTACTACATCAACATGCCTGATACAACGACATGTCTGTTACAACGAAATGACTGTTACAACGACATACCATACGTCTCTGATAAAACGACATGACACACGTGCCTGTTACAACGAGATGACTATTACAACGAAATGACTGTTACATTGACCTGACTGTTACAATGACATGACATACGTGTCTACTACCTCGACATGACATACATACGGCGAGAGCTCACCCCGACCATGCGCCGAGAGGTTGAGAGGTCAACGAGAGGTCACCGGGTATCCCGACATGAAATATCACGGTTAACTCCCCCTGCGCCGCACGCGTTATGCGCGCGGGGCGCCGCCCTATATATCTTCGTTAATTTAGCGCCTAAATGCGGGTCAATCTTTCTCTACTACTAGCTAGCTGTCAGGTACCAACAAAAGCATCACGATTCACCTGTCTCATTCAGCCTCTAATTCTGTGATCGCCTGTAGCATAGTGGTAAGTGTCTGGCCTGGCACGCCTTAGACCCGTGTTCGAAATCAGATGGAGACTGTTTTTTTTTAAATAATTCGGAATTTTTAAAATACGGAGCGCCGAGGTCACGCCGACAGACACCCCCAGTCAACATCCCGACACGAAATGTCACAGTTAAAAATAATTCGGAATCGGAGCGCCGAGGTCACGCCGACAGACACCCCCAGTCAACATCCCGACACGAAATGTCACAGTTAACTCCCCCCTGCGCCTACAGTACATTAGGCGCCCAGAAGAAACCTCATTATGAGAAACCTGATGTTGTATAATCTACTAACCTATCACTATCGCTCAAGTACACCAAGAGCTCCAAAGTCAGGGCACACCAGACATAAACACGTCACTTCCGGGGTCACCGGGAGTAGAGGTCAACATCCCGACATGAGCTATCACGGTTAACTCCCCTGCACCTACGGTACATTAGGTGCGCCGCGCACCTACTATATATCTTTGTTAATTTACGGGCCAAATGCTAACCAAATGGACCCTTGTATACTACTGGTACTCTCAACATTCCTCTGTAAAACCACATTTCTACAGACTCCAGTGAATTTCTTGTCTGTTGTCCTATTGTCCATGACTCACATCCTTATGTTAAGACTGGCTCTACATAACATTTAAGAACTCTTCCTCTTGTTTTAATTGTAAAAAATGGATTGGATAGTTTCTTCCTCATTTTTTGGAAAGCTGCTTTTGCCTAAACCATTCTGCATCTCACCTCTTTTGTACATCTTCCGTCCGAGGTTAACAAAGTTCCCAAATTTTTTAATTCATTGACCTGTTTTAATATTGTTCCACTTGTGTTTAAAATATCTATAGACGGACCAAAATGATCAATGTCATACACGGAGGGAAGAACAGTCTAAATAATTAGGTTGAGGTGGGCAAACACGCGGAGAAAATAGAAACAGGACAGTCACTATGACAAGGCCGGAAGTAAACATAACAGCGCGTTTTTAAGAAATGGGTGAGTGACGGATTTATTTTAAAATGTCGACAGGGAGACCAAAGGTCGATGTCGCGAGAAAAGTAGGGTGATCTAGAAACTTCGAAAGTTGAGCAGAGTTGAGCGATGACGTGTTGTTTTTGGGAGTAAAAGATAAGGGTCAAAGATTAAATCAACGTGGTGAATTTGGATTGGTTGCCCTAAGGGGTATTAAAACTGGCGCACAGAAAGTTAAGTTGCATATGAGAATCATAGAACTGTTGGAGGAAGGCCACGGAGAGAAAGGACACGGAGATGACGGCCACAAACACAAAATGGAATTACATATTCAACACCCTCTCTGTTGTACATCTACTAAATGAGCTATTCAACACCCCCACTGTTGTACATCCACTATATCGATTTTTCAAAACCCCCTCTGTTGTACATCCACTATCTGAGTTATTCAACGCCATCCTATTGTACATCCACCATAAAAGGCATTTAGCACCCCCTCTGCTGTACATACACCATGTTAGTTACTCATCACCCCCACTTTTGTATATCCACTCTCTGTGTTATTCAACACCCCCACTGTTGTACATCCACCATATGAGTTATTCAGCACCCCCTCTGTTGTACATCCACATTCTGAGTTATTTATCACCACAACTGTTTTACATCCACCATATGAGTTATTCAGCACCCCCACTGTTGTACATATGTAACACTATACGGTTTTTTCTCCATCTGTCTGATTAAATGTCCAGTAAATTCCTTTGTTCGATTCTGCAACTGACTTCTAGGATTCTGCCTTCTGCGATTCTGTGTACTGTTTGCCCGTCTCACTGCCTCGTTGAATTTGACCGACTGATGGAATGTCTGTCGACCCACTGACGGGACTTGCTTTAACTGGACCCGTGACTTGTTCACTGACTGACTGACCCGTACTTGAACTGAGACTGCAGACTATGAATGAACAGGAAACTTGACCTGCTTCCCTCGTGATCTCTTCATGTGGTGTACTTCGTGTTGTTTTATGATTGTACCTGTACTGCAGAATCTGATAACAAAGTTTTTTTCTCCGCGACACTAACGATCGTTCGTCACCACACCGTCAAACACGATAAACAATGGTGATAATTCGCTGGACACAAAGTTCTCTGATAGACATGAACACGAGTTTATTAACAGGTAATTTACCAAGTAAAACAATATGTAAAAGCCAGCGGCTTAGACTGCGTTCGGCTGTTCACACAAATGAAATGTACTGTAGGCACCTCCTCACTGCAGTCATGCCTCAATCAACTCTCACACTCAATCGGTCCAAACACTGGAACCTAAGCTATGTTCCTATATTAAGCATAATAAACTATCTCGTCATTAAATCAGAGACTTACTTTTACAATAGTATAACTCTTAATTACTTCTTGGACTAACGCTTAGTCACTCGTTGGGCTCCACGAGCCATTGGCCTACCGCCTAATCTATTTGGGGCTACAGCAATCGCCTCGCAGACCGTCCCCAGTGTGAATCTGTGTGAAAATCTCCCCCTATCTAAAACTCAAACTCTACAACTAAAACTGAAATGACTGTCTAACTCATCTCTCGAACATGACTAACACTAACTCTATGGAGGTTGGTAAGCCATTACAGGCTACCACCTCCCGGCAACACTGCTCTCAGGCCGTCCCCATGTGTGAAACTCCTTGTACATCGACTATATATTTCGTCTCCAGCCAATCATAAATTCTCTTACATACTCTCTCCATTTCTAATTGTACCTTCTCAACAGTCACGGAAATTTCGTTATTCAGTCTGAACTAATATCCTCACTTTCTTTCCGTGAAGTGTTCACGTGCTCATCCATCACTCACTCACCTCATTGTTACACATTTTAACCTCCGCTGTTACACATCCACCCTCTGAGTTATTCAGAACTCCCTATTTGTACATCCACCATATGAGGTATTCAGCAACCCCTCTGTTGTACATCCACCATATGAGCTATTCAACACTCCACTCCATATGTTGTACATCCGCTCTCTGAGCTATTCAGCACTCCCTTTGTTGCACATCCACTCTCTGAGCTATTCAAAACCCCTCTGTTGTAAATTTACTGTCTCAGCTATTCAACGCCCTTCTGTTGTACATCCACTCTCTGAGCTATTCAACACCCCCTTTGGTGTACATCCACTCTCTGAGCTATTCAAAGCAACCTCTACTGTACATCTACGATATGCGTTATTCATCACCCCCTCTGCTGTACATCTACTCTCTGAGTTATTCAGCATACCCATCTGTTGTACATCCACTCTCTGAGCTATTCAGTATCCCCATCTGTTGTATATCCACTCTCTGAGCTATTCATCACCCCCTCTGTTGTACATCCACTCTCTGAGCTATTCAGTATCCCCATCTGTTGTACATCCACTCTCTGAGCTATTCATCACCCTCTCTGTTGTACATCCACTCTCTGAGCTATCCATCACCCCATCTGTTGTACATCCACTCTCTGAGTTATTCATCACCCCCTCTGTTGTACATCCACTCTCTGAGCTATTCATCACCCCCTCTGTTGTACATCCACTCTCTGAGCTATCCATCACCCCATCTGTTGTACATTCACTCTCTGAGCTATCCATCACCACCTCTGTTGTACATCCACTCTCTGAGCTATTCATCACCCCCTCTGTTGTACATCCACTCTCTGAGCTATTCATCACCCCCTCTGTTGTACATCCACCACCTAAAATTAACATTGTTCCATGTATTTCAACTCATTGACATGTTCTAATAATGCGCGATTTATCTTAAATGTTCATTTATTATGTCGCTTTCTCATTGTTGCAACCATCTTCTCACTATTTACTTTTTGTGCTCTATCCTTATTTTTTTAGCCTTCCATAACTCTAATGTTCATTCAATATAATGTCCACTCGATCTAATTTCCTCTCAATCTAATGTCCATTCAATCTAATGCCCACTCAATCTAATGCCCACTCAATCTAATGTCCACTCAATCTAATGCCTACTCAATCTAATATCCATTCAATATAATATCCACTCAATCTAATGCCCACTCATTTCAATGCCCACTCAATCTAATGCCCACTCAGTCTAATGTCCACTCAATTTAATGTCTACTCAATCTAATGTCCATTCAATCTAATGCCCACTCAATCTAATGCCCACTCAATCTAATGCCCACTCAATCTAATGACAACTCAATCTAATGTCCACTCAATCTAATGTCTACTCAATCTAATGCCCACTCAATCTAATGCCCACTCAATCTAATGTCCTCTCAATCTAACGTCCACTCAATTTAATGTTCTCTCAATCTAACGTCCACGCAAACTAATGTCCTCTAAATCTAATGTCCACTCAATCTAATGCCCACTCAATCTAATGTCCACTAATGCCTACTCTAAACGATTAAATTGAGACGGTGTCCTCAGCATACACCAGGTAGTTGAAATTATAACCATGAACTGATATTTCATGAATGTCATTTATGTATCTTAGTAAAATCTCACGATTTATATTAACCAAGTCGTATGGCAGTCACACCCTTGGCTAACAGCTTGTTTTTCGAGAAGACATATTCCAAATTCTAAGTTCTCATTGTTGCTTTTTGTTTCCACCACATACGTATAGTACAGTGGACTTAATTCATGTTATCACTTAATACAATATAACACTGTGTAATACATCACTGCAATACGTATACAGAAATTAAATAAAGAAGCGTATAAACATCAACTAGGATGGATTTTAAGCTTGTCAGTATGTACATCGTGATGACGTGGCAATAATTTTATTTTATGTAAATGATGGTGCTCGCGTAGTAAACTTGTGGGCCCTTCAGCATGCACCCTTGGCAATATCTAATATATGAGTTGATAAAATACCGTATGTTTGTTTCTCACGGTAGTATGTAGGGGCAACAACACTTTCGAAACACCCTATGGTTGTTCTACTTATTTCATCTAATGAACCAGTTGATGAAATACCGTATGTTTGTTTCTCATTGTAGTATGTAGTGGCAAAAACACTTTCGGAGCACCCTATAGTTGTTCTACTGATTTCATCTGATGTACCAGTTGACGAAATACGGTATGTTTGTTTCTCACTGTAGTATGGAGGGGCAACACAACTTTCTGAAAACCCTATAGTTAAGTAAATTGATATCCAGTCTGAAATCTCCAACAAAGGGGGAATAATGGAGATAAGAAAAGAAAGCATAAGAAAGAGATTTCTTCTTAAACAACAAATACAAAATACAACATATTTCATTCCAGGACTAATTTCTTGTCAGAATAAAACTGACGCTTTGTTTTACTTTCCTTATCGAGTTTGACATCAGCTGCCGACATCACTGGATCACATTTACAAGATCGTGTTACAGCTTTCGTGGACACACTCTCTAAAAGATTAAGAAATGCAATGATTCTTTGTTGACTGTTGTTTCCATTGATGTGCAATCCTGGGCGATTTCTCAGTCCAGTGAAGATTTCTGGTGAATGCGACGAGACAAATAGAAAAGTTCATGAAAGATCTGCCGGAATTTGGAGCTCATTTTGTAGTACAAGAAGATGTTGACGCTGGAGTTGATGTCTGAGAATAGACAAGCGATGGACCAGCAGCTGTTGTAGAGGTTGTAGTGTCTACCCCAACCTGAGAACTCTGGTTCCAGAACTGACGTCATACTTAACAAAACAGCCGGCGTGTAGCACACCACTAAGATATCAGCAATCAGCACAACCATAGTTATGGTAGCTCTATCACGTTTAGACAGTGATTTCGTCTTCTCAAAGTTAACATTCACCGTTTGTCTCCAGGCATTTTTCTGCCCTAGTTTGTAAATTAAGATCAAGGTGAAGGTTACAACCGACAGGAATCCCAAAAGTGTGAACAAGGCGTGAGCAAAGTAAACACATGCTTCAACGATATCGTTATGATTAGTGATTGCCATATGTAAAGTGTGACATACAGTAGATGGGTACGGGTGATAATAAGGTAAATACAAATATAGTAATTATAACTGTTGACGTTAAGCGTGTTGTGTTCATTTGCTTGACATGTAGGGGGAACACTATACACATGCATCTCTCGGCGGTGATAAAGGCAGTTATCATGCACGTGATTTGGGCGAATGCTTCACGAATAACACCCGTTGTCAGGTACTGAAACTCCGTGTACTTAATTGGTAAATTTAACGTCACAAACAGCGGGTTGTCGTAAGTGTTAAACAGCTGTTGTAAAAATAGACCACACAGATCAGCGACGACCAGAGAGAAGAAGCTAATGTTGATGGTTGTGTTCAGACCTTGTCTATAATAAACTATAATATTGATAACGTTTGTTAGAAATCCGAACAGGCAGACAACTCCGCCCAGAACCACTAAATTTAACCAAAGCAAAGAGTTGTCTCTCGCTGTCACTAACAAGCTTTGTTCTATATTTAACTGACTCGTTGGCTTCGCTGCCAAACATTTCTGATCTATATCTCAATATGATTTATAACTTGTGTGAAACTATTCTAATCTTCTATTATAAAATACAGTCTTCCTTCTGCCAAATGATCGCTCTTTCTCTTTTTCGTTTATTTCCATTCTTACATCGATTAACCTTACTTTACTACAGTCATCCAACGTAATAGTTGCTAGTTATGGTAATCGTTCACATTACAAATAACAGAATTACGTAACTTGATGTCATCAACAGTTAAATTAGCGTAGACAATGACACTAATGTCATGCTGTTTACATGACATCAATTATGATCATAATTTTACTGATCTGCTTCGGCTAAACTGAACAGTACTTCTGTTGTTGTACTGGACGCCAGAGGGTTCACATTAAGTTATATTTCTGAGATATTTTTGGCTCCAACATTGTGTGAGCAAGGCGACCGTTCCAGTAATTGTTGCACGAGTTAAACAACGACAGAAACACAACAAATTGTGCACCTTTCAGTTGGTGTGACCGCCGAGTGTGGCACTCACTGTCTGGGGAGGCCACTCATGTCATTCAGTTGAAAATATGAATGTTGAGCCTTATGCAGACTCAATTAAACTTGGAGAGTTTGGGCACATTGTAGTTGCCGCTGCTGGTAGAGATTTACTTCTTGAGCCGTGCTAGTGTCTCTCCGTTGTTCAGTTGTTCCTGGTAGGGATTTATTTCTTGAGCTGTGCTCATCTCTCACCGTTGTTCAGTTGTTCCTGGTAGAGATTTATTTCTTCAACTGTGCTCATCTCTCACCGTTGTTCAGTTGTTCCTGGTAGAGATTTATTTCTTGAGCTGTGCTCATCTCTCACCGTTGTTCAGTTGTTCCTGGTAGAGATTTATTTCTTGAGCTGTGCTCATCTCTCACCGTTGTTCAGTTGTTCCTGGTAGGGATTTATTTCTTGAGCTGTGCTCATCTCTCACCGTTGTTCCTGGTAGGGATTTATTTCTTGAGCTGTGCTCATCTCTCACCGTTGTTCAGTTGTTCCTGGTAGAGATTTATTTCTTGAGCTGTGCTCATCTCTCACCGTTGTTCAGTTGTTCCTGGTAGAGATTTATTTCTTGAGCTGTGCTCATCTCTCACCGTTGTTCAGTTGTTCCTGGTAGAGATTTATTTCTTCAACTGTGCTCATCTCTCACCGTTGTTCAGTTGTTCCTGGTAGAGATTTATTTCTTCAACTGTGCTCATCTCTCACCGTTGTTCAGTTGTTCCTGGTAGAGATTTATTTCTTGAGCTGTGCTCATCTCTCACCGTTGTTCAGTTGTTCCTGGTAGAGATTTATTTCTTGAGCTGTGCTCATCTCTCACCGTTGTTCCTGGTAGAGATTTATTTCTGAGCTGTGCTCATCTCTCACCGTTGTTCCTGGTAGGGATTTATTTCTTGAGCTGTGCTCATCTCTCACCGTTGTTCCTGGTAGAGATTTATTTCTTGAGCTGTGCTCATCTCTCACCGTTGTTCCTGGTAGAGATTTATTTCTTGAGCTGTGCTCATCTCTCACCGTTGTTCCTGGTAGGGATTTATTTCTTGAGCCGTGCTCGTCTCTCACCGTTGTTCAGTTGTTCCTGGTAGAGATTTATTTCTTGAGCCGTGCTCGTCTCTCACCGTTGTTCAGTTGTTCCTGGTAGAGATTTATTTCTTGAGCTGTGCTCATCTCTCACCGTTGTTCCTGGTAGAGATTTATTTCTTGAGCCGTGCTCGTCTCTCACCGTTGTTCAGTTGTTCCTGGTAGAGATTTATTTCTTGAGCCGTGCTCGTCTCTCACCGTTGTTCAGTTGTTCCTGGTAGAGATTTATTTCTTGAGCTGTGCTCATCTCTCACCGTTGTTCCTGGTAGAGATTTATTTCTTGAGCTGTGCTCGTCTCTCACCGTTGTTCAGTTGTTCCTGGTAGAGATTTATTTCTTGAGCCGTGCTCGTCTCTCACCGTTGTTCAGTTGTCCCTGGATTCATGTCTCGAAACAATTTAGTCTGTCTTCATTATCCCGCTGCTGCTCTTTTGTTTGACTTACATGATGTCGCTCTCTCGTTGTGAAGAGACATGATCTAGTTACTTATTTCCTGTGCTATGTTTTGCTTTGTTTCACAATTAAACTTTAAAAAAAACAGTGAACGTGGTTTGAGTACATTTTAAATGATCATCGTGTGCCCACTGCATCAATTTTTATCTGTAAGTAAAGAGTAAAGTACCCCCGTCACGCCCAGTGGCGTATAGGGAATATGGTGTTAGTGACCACCACTTTACAGATTTTACAGATGATTTTTTGTGGTAATGTGGTCGGTGTTTCGACCGTACCGCTTTATTTTCCTAGAAAAATTCCGGTACCCATTAAAGGCTGGGTGAACCCGGAAGCCGTCGGTTGGGATAGAACCCTACCACTTGTCCTTTGTAGTCCAGTTCACTAACCACTGAGCTATCTCGGCTCACAATGTTTGTCTGTAGTTCTCCATATAACATTATTTTTAGAGTAGGTAGTTTGACATGCGGACTATACTACCTGCCCAGCTTATCTTTGTGGGCTTATTGACCTTCCATAAGTATTTGAATTTGGACAAATTAGCACAATATGTAATGGACCGATAGACAACAGCAGATGGAGTGGCATTTTCGGCCAAAGCAATATAATAGACTGCTGTGTTTTTTAACATACCCACAAAATCTCATTTGTCATGTTTGAATTATGTTTAGTATGTCTCTTTTAATGTTTAGTTGTTTTAAGACTTCATCGTTTGTTTTGTTTTCTTTCCATCAAATTATTCCTATTCTTTTATAAATCCACTTTTCAAAAGCTTCAATTTTCTGTTTTGTTTTCATGTCTAATATCTAGGTTTCTGGACCATACAGGAATATTGAGAAAATATAACATGATGCTATTTTTAGTCATAGCCCTAGTGTTACTTATTTTTATGTTAGTGTATTTTTTATTGCATTAAAATCACCATTTCTATTATTTTGTTTATTTTAGTTTTACATTTTCCATCACTGGTTATAGTATGCCCAAGGTAGTTGTCGCTGTGAACTGTTACCAGGTCTATTCCTTCAACTGTGGTATCCACTTTTAGGTAAAGAAGTTGAATAAAATACTTAATTAACAGTCGTAACATATAGATTTGATTAATACAATTAAATTAACAGTCAGAGCACAGACGTATAATTAATATAATTAATTTAACAGTAATAACACAGAAGTATAATTAATATAATTAATTTAACAGTCAGAGCACAGAAGTATAGTTAAAATAATTATTTTTATCAGTCAGAACACAGAAGTATAATTAATATAACTAATTTAAAAGTCAGAACACAGAAGTATAATTAATATAACAAATTAAAAAGTCAGAACACAGAAGTATAATTAATATAACAAATTTAAAAGTTAGAACACAGAAGTATAATTAATATAACTAATTAAAAAGTCAGAACACAGAAGTATAATTAATATAATGAATTTAAAAGTCAGAACACAGACGTTTGATTAATATATTGAAAAAGTAAACAAAAAAATTACTTCAAAAACAGACACTATAAATCAGTGATATAAATGTGATCCTGGACGTCTATGTCCGTGGGAACGATACCGTGGTAGAGAGTCGCGTCTTTTAGTGTTAAGTCTGAGAAAACTGAAAACATAAACTGTTGGCCACAGTTATCACATTGTTACCATTGTCCTTTAGAGTTAGCTCTGATATGTCCCAAACAGATACTCAGTGACGATAATTGTCACATTAGTTTGTATTCTAGAGTTTGCTCTCAGGTGGCCCATAGAGATATTCAGTGACAATTATTTTCACGTTGGTTTGTCGTCTAGATATAGCTCTGAGGTGACTCATACAGATATTCAGTGACGATAATTATCACAGAGTATCATTGTCTTCTAGAGTTGGTTCTAAGGTGACTCATAGAGATAGTCAGTGACAATAATTGTCACATTAGTATCAGTGCTCTGTGTACACCGTGAGCTATGTGTCTCATCCGTTTTGATCATGTTTCGAAATTCCAATTGTTTACGATGAATGATGATATCGTATGACAAGGAATAGTTGGCTGTGTTTACTTTCTGTGTGGTTTCGCCTTATGTCTGTTGGCGTGTGCTGGGACTGCTATGAAGGGGATTACAGCTACCTTTCTTTGTTTCGGAGATGAAATAATAATTCGGATGATTCCACTGGCACGGGTCGTTGAGCAATTATGGATTTTAATTCGTTTGCTGTGATACAGGGGCCTTCCATAACCATAACCACTGGTATCATTGTATTTTAGAGTTAGCTATGAAGTGACTGATAGAGATAGCCCAGTGTGACAATTTCACATTTGTATCATTGTATTTTAGAGTTATCTCTGAAGTGACTGATAGAGATAGCCAGTGTGATAATTGTCACATTTGTATCACTGCATTTTAGAGTTAGCCACGAGGTGTCTGATAGAGATAGTCAGTGTGGTAATTCTCACATCGCTATCATTATCTTATATAATTAGCTCTGTAGTAACTCGAGGAAGTAGTGACGATAATTGTTACATTTCTATCATTATCTTATAGAATTAGCTCTGTAGTAACTCGTGGAAGTAGTGACGATAATTGTTACATTTCTATCATTATCTTATAGAATTAGCTCTGTAGTAACTCGTGGAAGTAGTGACGATAATTGTTACATTTCTATCATTATCTTATAGAATTAGCTCTGTAGTAACTCGAGGAAGTAGTGACGATAATTGTTACATTTCTATCATTATCTTATAGAATTAGCTCTGTAGTAACTCGTGGAAGTAGTGACGATAAGTGTCACATTTCTATCATTATCTTATAGAATTAGCTTTGTAGTAACTCGTGGAAGTAGTGACGATAATTGTCACATTTCTATCATTATCTTATAGAAATAGCTCTGTAGTAACTCGTGGAAGTAGTGACGATAATTGTCACATTTCTATCATTATCTTATAGAAATAGCTCTGTAGTAACTCGTGGAAGTAGTGACGATAATTGTCACATTTCTATCATTATCTTATAGAGTTAGCTCTGTAGTAACTCGTGGAAGTAGTGACGATAATTGTCACATTTCTATCATTATCTTATAGAATTAGCTCTGTAGTAACTCGTGGAAGTAGTGACGATAAGTGTCACATTTATATCATTGCCTGATAAAATTAGCTCCGAAAGAACTGATGAAACAAGCTGCTAGCTATTTTCATCACTTTGATATAATTGTCTTTTAGAATTAGTTATGATGTAATTCATGAAAATAATTCGTTAAGATATATGCCACTTTGAAAAGTAACATTCTGTGTTAGATTTAGCTTTGGGGTGACTCATAAAAATAGTTGATTATGATATCTTTCACATTAGTAAGTAACATTCTCTTTTAGATTAACTCTGATGCCACACATAAAAATAGTTGATTATGATATGTCACATTAGAAAAGAACGTTAGTGACTTAGCTCTAAAGTGACTCATGATAATAGTTTGCTATGATTGTCGCATTGATAAGTAAATAAGTCTTTTAGACTTAGCTCTAAAGTGACTCATGATAATAGTTTGCTATGATTGTCGCATTGATCAGTAAATAAGTCTTTTAGACTTAGCTCTAAAGTGACTCATGATAATAGTTTGCTATGATTGTCGCATTGATAAGTAAATAAGTCTTTTAGACTTAGCTCTGAAGTGACTCATGATAATAGTTTGCTATGATTGTCGCATTGATAAGTAAATAAGTCTTTTAGACTTAGCTCTGAAGTGACTCATGATAATAGTTTGCTATGATTGTCGCATTGATAAGTAAATAAGTCTTTTAGACTTAGCTCTGAAGTGACTCATGATAATAGTTTGCTATGATTGTCGCATTGATAAGTAAATAAGTCTTTTAAACTTAGCTCTAAAGTGACCCATGATAATAGTTTGCTATGATTGTCGCATTGATAAGTAAATAAGTCTTTTAGACTTAGCTCTAAAGTGACCCATGATAATAGTTTGCTATGATTGCCGCATTGATAAGTAAATAAGTCTTTTAGACTTAGCTCTAAAGTGACCCATGATAATAGTTTGCTATGATTGTCGCATTGATAAGTAAATAAGTTTTTTAGACTTAGCTCTAAAGTGACTCATGATAATAGTTTGCTATGATTGTCGCATTGATAAGTAAATAAGTCTTTTAGACTTAGCTCTAAAGTGACTCATGATAATAGTTTGCTATGATTGTCGCATTGATAAGTAAATAAGTCTTTTAGACTTAGCTCTAAAGTGACTCATGATAATAGTTTGCTATGTTTGTCGCATTGATAAGTAAATAAGTCTTTTAGACTTAACTCTAAAGTGACTCATGATAATAGTTTGCTATGATTGTCGCATTGTTAAGTAAATAAGTCTTTTAGACTTAGCTCTAAAGTGACTCATGATAATAGTTTGCTATGATTGTCGCATTGTTAAGTAAATAAGTCTTTTAGACTTAGCTCTAAAGTGACTCATGATAATAATTTGCTATGATTGTCGCATTGATAAGTAAATAAGTCTTTTAGACTTAGCTCTAAAGTGACTCATGATAATAGTTTGCTATGATTGTCGCATTGATAAGTAAATAAGTCTTTTAGACTTAGCTCTAAAGTGACTCATGATAATAGTTTGCTATGATTGTCGCATTGATAAGTAAATAAGTCTTTTAGACTTAGCTCTGAAGTGACTCATGATAATAGTTTGCTATGATTGTCGCATTGATAAGTAAATAAGTCTTTTAGACTTAGCTCTGAAGTGACTCATGATAATAGTTCGCTATGATTGTCGCATTGATAAGTAAATAAGTCTTTTAGACTTAGCTCTAAAGTGACTCATGATAATAGTTCGCTATGATTGTCGTATTGATAAGTAAATAAGTCTTTTAGACTTAGCTCTAAAGTGACTCATGATAATAGTTCGCTATGATTGTCGCATTGATAAGTAAATAAGTCTCTTAGACTTAGCTCTAAAGTGACTCATGATAATAGTTTGCTATGATTGTCGCATTGATAAGTAAATAAGTCTTTTAGACTTAGCTCTAAAGTGACTCATGATAATAGTTTGCTATGATTGTCGCATTGATAAGTAAATCTAACTAAGTAAAGTACCCCCGTCACGCCAAGTGGCGTATAGGGAAATATGGTGTTAGTGACCCTATATTTTACAGACATGCACATAATTTTTGGGGTAATGTGGTCAGTATTACGCCCGTGCTGCTTTACTTTCCCAGAAAAAAATCTGGTACCCATTTAAGGCTGGGTGAACCCGGAAGCCGTCGGTTGGGATCGAACCCTACCCCTTGTCCGTGGTAGTCCAGTTCACTAATCACTGAGCTATCGCGGCTCCCTAGCTCTGAAGTGACTCATGATAATAGTTTGCTATAATTTTAGTCGCATTGATAAGTAAATATGTCGTTTAGACTCAGCTCTGAAGTGACTCATGAAAATAGTTTGCTATGATTTTTGTCGCATTGATAAGTAAATATGTCGTTTAGACTCAGCTCTGAAGTGACTCATGAAAATAGTTTGCTATGATTTTTGTCGCATTGATAAGTAAATATGTCATTTAGACTTAGCTCTGAAGTGACTCATGAAAATTGTCGGTGACGATAATCATCGTGTCGGTACCATTCAATGTTAGTGTTAGCTCCGAAAGAATTATTAAATCACGCTGGTAGCTAATTAATCAGTTTCGCATCATTTTCTGTTATATGTAGCTCCAAGTAGCCCATGAATTATAAAATAATAATTTTTCAACAGAAACGAGAAGACACCAGAAGTGAAGGTTCTAGTGTCCTCAGAGCTCGGATACAGTGGTATTGAATCAACAGCCGCGAATTGGAATATTTGTAGTAAGATGACTTTTTTTTACGTCAGTGTCGTAATGATGATGCCGACTATCAAATAAGCAGAAATAACAAGTACAATATGGACGACACTTCGATGGCAAGAAATATTAAGAAGAAGAAATGATCGACAAAAAATATGAGACACAGACTGAAATGAAGTGTTTACTTAGTAGAAGAAACATGGTAAAAATAAGGTTTGTGTTCGAGAAGAAAACAATTGAAACGACAGTGATATCGGAAGAACTTTTAACAATGCTGTCTGCATCACTAAACACATCTATGTAATTGCAGTCACAGATAATGATAGTGTGAGAACCTTTAACTATAATGTCTACACCACCAAACACATCTACACAAATTGTGGTCACAGATAGTGATAGTGTGAGAACCTTTAACTATAATGTCTAGTGGTCACAGATAATTATAGAGTGAGAACCTTTAACTATAATGTCTACACCACCAAACACATACAAATTATTGTGGTCACAGATAATGATAGTGTGAGAACCTTTAACTATAATGTCTACACCACCAAACACTTCTACACAAATTGTGGTCACAGATAGTGATAGTGTGAGAACCTTTAACTATAATGTCTACACCACCAAACACATAAAAATTAATTGTGGTCACAGATAATTATAGAGTGAGAACCTTTAACTATAATGTCTACACCACCAAACACATCTACACAAATTGTGGTCACAGATAGTGATAGTGTGAGAACCTTTAACTATAATGTCTACACCACCAAACACATTAAAATAAATTGTGGTCACAGAAAATTATAGTGTGAGAACCGTAACTATAATGTCTCATCCATCATGTGCCATACCGGTTGGCGTAGGTGATCATGTCCCTCCACAATCTTCTATCTACAGTACATCGTATCAGTTCTGTTGTTGACTGTTTTCCATGCCATGGCACCAAGCTATCCAGTATTTTCTCTCTTTGTCGTCCACGATCTCTCTTTCCTTTTATTTTACCAGTTGTAACCAAGTATTCCAACTTTCCTCTTCTCATGATGTGCCCGAAAAATGTTGATTGTGTCTTTCTGATGTTTTTTAAGAGCTCCCTTTTTGTGTTGGCCTCTTTGAGAACTTCCTCATTGGTCTTTTTAGGTGTCCAGGGAACTTTCAACATTCTTCTGAGAAATCCCATCTCTGTGGCCTCTAATCGTCTTTTCATTTGTTTGTCTACTGTCCATGATTCGCTTCCATAGGTCAGAATTGGTTCTATATAGCACCGATGAACTCTCTTTCTCATTTTTATTGGCATAGATTTGTTGCATAAGATATTTTTTTTTCATATTCTGAAATGCTATTCTGCTTTTTATTTCTGTGGTGCATCTCCCATCTGATGTTATTATTGTGCCCAAGTATTTGAAACGTTGCACTTGTTTCAGATTTGTCTCGTTTATTTTTATGCTGCATGATGGTGATGATTGTTTCTTCGATATAACCATTACTTCTGTTTTCTTACTATTCAGACTGAGACCTTTCTTGTTGCTTTCTTTTACTATTATGTCTATCATTTCTTGTAGTTCATTCTCTGTCTCTGCTGTTAAGACTGTGTCGTCTGTATATCGCAAATTATTTATGTTGTGACCGTTGACTTCAATTCCTTTTTTGTCCACCATTGATCTTATAATATGTTCGCCGTTTAGTGAAAACAAATCCGGTGACAGAACACAGCCTTGTCTGACTCCATATTTTATATATTGGAATTGTCCTATTTGGTTGTTAATTCGTATAGCTGCTGTTTGTTGCCAGTACAAGTTTTTTTATGATTCGCAGATCCTTGCCATCAATGTTTAATTTCTCCAGCATATTGATTATTTCCACATGCTTTACTTTGTCAAATGCTTTCGTGTAGCCTATAAAGCACACACACACACATATATATATATATATATATATATATATATATATATACCTCTATTGCTCTTTCTATCAATGTTCTTAAGATGTATATTGCATTATTGGTGCCCTTTCCTTCCACAAATCCACATTGTTCCTCACTTATTTCTGGTTTTATTTTGCTCCTTACACGTCTCATGGACGTAGACCAAGATTCTCCTTCATCTGAATTTTTGTTCTAGCAGTTTTCAATTATTTTAAATATAGTTTATCAAATCTCGCAATTTGTCTCAGTTCTGTGCAAGAAGCTCTATCTCATTGAGGGAGCCGATTGCTGCAGCTTTTGCCTCTCTCATCAATGTTTTTCTCAGTGTCTCTCTGGGTCTTCCTCTTTTTCTCTTACTAGTTGTTTCCCACATGAGGGCTTGTTTTGCTATTCTAATATTATCTAATATTATAATGAGGTTAAACTAAATGTTTTAAGTAAAGTGACGAAGTGAAATGAAAGTTATTTGTTTTGTTGTCAGTAATAGAAAAGTACTTATGTCATACTTTACACTTATGTAAATTACTCGAATTTATGACAAGTATCAATTTACAGACAATACGCAAACGTTTTAAAGAAATCGTCTACTTTCTGAATGTAATATATATAATATCTCCCCTCGCCATAGAGCTCACTAGTTAAGCCTTTCTGTAGTTCGCTCGTGAATGTGAGACTCCCTATTTTTACGTCAATGAATACAAGTTGCAAGCTGATGACGTCATATATAACTCTGCGAAATAGAAACTGAGAAGCGACAGTACAGTACAAACAGGGCTAAAGCTTGAGCTTAATCAAGTAACATAGTGACTGAGAGAGAACAAACGACTACATGTAAAATATAGTAGGTTATCATTGTCTTCATGTTATAACTTAATCATCATCAAGTACCATGTCTGCAGGCGTAGGTAATCATGACTCTCCACAACTTTCCATTTAGACAGTTATTTATCATTTCTGTTGTTGACCATCTGTCAAAGCTAATGTCTTAAGCGGTCTTGTATCTTTTCTCTTTACTTCCCTCTATCTCTTCGTCCCTCACTTTTCCCAGTTGTTACAATATATTCCAGTTGTTCCCTTCTCATTACATGGCCAAAAAATGATGATTGTTTCTTCCTAACATTGGATATTAGCTGTTTACTTGACCTCTTTCAGAACGTTTCCATTACCATTCTTAGCTGTCCATGATATTCTGAACATTCTTCTGTATAACCACATTTCTAAAGACTCCAGTGATTTTCTTGTTTGTTTTCCAATTTTCCATGATTCACATCTAAATGTTAAGACTTGCTCTATTTAAGAACTCTTTTTGTTATCAATTGTAAAGTGCCATTTCTAGGAGAACTGATCTTGACATTCAGAGAATAATCGATTGAGAGGCAGCACGGCAGAACATAAGGGGGGGAAATCATACTTTGAAAAAAAAACATAGAAAATATGCTTGTAATTTCACAGAACACGAAATATTCAGTACACGGAAGACGAATAAGGCAGACCGTTGTGAAATAGACTTAAGCATCATCAAGAAACATTCCAAAGAAAGCAATGTAGAGAAATTCTAACTATTGCTTTAGGAACGAGCTAACAATTAGAACAAGACAAATTAAATGTTTGGGGCATGTTAAAAGACACAGCCTAATAAAAGTAATATTTGTAGGGAAAATACAAGGTAAAAGAGGCAGAAGCAGACTAAGACTAAAAAGGACGAGTAATATCAAAAGATGGATAAGTCAAACTATTACAATCTGCACCATCAAAGCAAGAGACAGAATGGAATGGCGCTCCATGGTAGACAACCTTCGTTGTGGAGACGGCACTCAATGATGATGACGATGAATCTCACAAACTAACAAACATATTGTTGGTCTTATAAAAAAAACGGGAGCCGCGATAGCTTAGTGGTTAGTGAACTGGACTACAAAGGACAAGAGGTAGGGTTCGATCCCAACCGACGGCTTCTGGTTCACCCAGCCTTTAATGGGTACCTGATTTTTTTCTGGAAAAGTAAAACGGTACGGGCGTAATACCGACCACATTACCCCAAAAATCATGTGCTGAAGGTCTGTAAAATGTATGGTCATTAACACCATATTCCCTATACGTCACTTGGCGTGACGGGGGTTCTTTACTTTTACTTCACTTATAAAAAAAAACGCCTTTCCTGGCCGACAAAACTACATCGAACAACGTTACAGACTGTATGGATACTTATGTATGTTACATTCTGTTAGAGAACTTACAAGCTACTACATTGTTGTTGACTTGTAGCTATAGGACACTTCATGAGGCGTGAATCATTTTGTGAAGGTCAATGTAAAGTACGAGACTTGAATCGGCGTCTCAGCACGCGAGTTTTCACCCATGTGTACTGGGCCTCCTATCCTAAAGTGTTCAAAGACTTCTGGGTAGTGTCGTTTCAAGCATTGAAATTCACAATGCGAGGCGGCATTCCTCACCTTCCCAGAGTAATACCCTGGTACCCATTTCTGCCACCGGCTGGGTCGACCGCGAGGGTATTTTTTTTTTCAAAATCACATGCAGAATTCACACTACTCCCATCGGGAATCGAACACGGGTTGTCTGAACGTCAGTAGAGATTCGGGTCGTTTTCCCAACTAGGCTACCGTGGCCCCAAATAATTTTGTTAGTTACATTATGTTACAGAACTTACAAGATATTACATTGTTGTTGACTTTTGTCTATAGATCATCTCACGAAGCATGCATAATTATGTATGTTACATTCGGTTACAGAACTTACGAGCCATTACATTTATGTTGACTTGGGGCTATACATCATCTCACGCAGCATAATTAATTATGTATGTTACATTCGGTTACAGAACTTACGAGCCATTACATTTATGTTGACTTGGGGCTATAGATCATCTCACGAAGCATGAATAATTATGTATGTTATATTCTGTTACAGAACTTACGAGCCATTACATTATTGTTGACTTGGGGCTATAGATTTTCTTACAATGCCCCCGAATAAGTGTGTGTGTGTTACATTCTGTTAGAGAACTTGAAAGTTAAAAAAAAAAATGAAAGTACCCCCGTCACGCCAAGTGGCGTATAGGGAATATGGTGTTAGTGACCATAACTTTTACAGACCTTCAGCACATGATTATTTAGGTAATGTGGTCGGCATTACGCCCGTACCGCTTTACTTTCCCAGAAAAAAAAATTACTGTACCCATTTAAAGCTGGGTGAACCCGGAAGCCGTCGGTTGGGATCGAACCCTACCTCTTGTCCATTGTAGTCTAGTTCACTAACCACTGAGCTATCTCGGCTCCCTGTTAGAGAATTTACAAGCTATTAAATTGTTGTTGAGCTGTCTCATGAGCCATATTTAATTATGAGTGTTATATATTTTCAGAGAGCTTACATTCTTGTACATTGTAGTTGTGTTGGCGGTTATAGGACATCTCATGAAGCATGGATGTATTGCCAAATACAACTGTAGATACAATACAAATTATCAGCGATAGTCAGAGAGAGTTGACAGTAATTGTTAATGTTGTTATCTTGTGCGGTGTTGTCAGTATTTTCGGAATAGTAACCAACGTTATCAACCTGTTGGTGTTTTATAAACAAGGGCTAAACACAACCATCAACATCAGTTTTTTCAACCTCGCCATCTCAGATCTGTGTAGTCTTGTTTTACAACAGTTTTACAACCTCTACAACAACCCTCTATTTCATGCCTTGGATTTACCAATCGTCTACTCTGATCTTCTGTTCCTGACAGCGGGAATTCCCCGAGTTTTGTTCACAACAATCATTTGTCACACAACAGCCTTTATCACGGCCGAGAGATGTCTGTGTGTTGTCTTTCCTCTACACATCAAACGAGTTATCACTCCCAGAATAACGATAATAGTTATCATTATTATTGATATTGTCAATGTGATATTAAAAGCACCGATCTACTCCACGTCCCACTACACCTGGAAGTTCTTCCTGAAATTGAACAGAACCCTCTTAAGTCTAACTCTAACCAAGTACAGTGACGTCACGGCTGCCATTGTTTACATCTCACACGCCATCTTTTTGTTGTTGGGATCTCTGATTGTTTTGACCTTCACCTTGATCTTAATCTACAAACTGTGGCAGAAAAACGAATGGCGACAAACGGCGACCGTTGACACGGAGAAGGCGAAATCTATGTCTAAACGTGACAGAGCTACCATAACTATGGTTGTGCTGATTGCTGGTATTTTAGTGGTATGCTACACACCTTCTGTTCTAATGGGCATCGCCACATTTCTAGAGCCTCAGTTTTCCCGATTTGGCAGACACTCCAACCTCTACATAAGTTCTTGGTCGTTTTGTCTTTTATTTGAGAACATCAACTCCAGCGTCAATATTTTCTTTTATTTCAAAATAAGTTCAAAATACAGGCAGACATTTATTAAGATGTTCTGTGAACAGCGGTCATCAGACAAGATGGAATGCATCAACACAAATTAATGTAATATTCACCAGGTAATGATATTTTCATGTAATTATTTGTTCCCACATTTTGATTAATTCTATGTTTTGGATTCATATGTAAAAGCATACACGACAAGAAACCAGTCAAATTCCACTGAATAAAGAGATACAGCGAAGACGATGGAGCTGGATAGGACACACACTACTGGAAGCCAACTCAGAGTATTACACAACAGGACCTTTTTGGAATCCCCAGTGGAAAAGACAAAGTGGAAGACCAAAGAATTCTTGGAGAAGACAGACAGAAGCAGAGATGAAATTGATGTGGAAGACATAGAACGATCTTAAAAGAATGGCAAGAAACATAACGACTTGGAAAGTGTTTGTTGTAGACATATGCTCCACAGAGAGCTGAAAGGTAGAAGAAGAAGAAAAAATGATATGTGCATGTAATTATTTTTCCCCACATATTGATTAATTCAATGTTTTAGATTCAGAAGTAACAAGACACATGACAACATAAACAAGAATGAATATAACAACTGCAACCTCATTTTCTGATGCTAATAGAATACATTTTTCTTTTCACTGAATCACTTTTGACTGGCAATCAAAATAAAAAAAAATACAATTAGATCATGTGAGATGCTACCATAAACCTTAACTTTATCTTTACAAATGTATTTCAACATGGAAGATTCTACCATCATCTTAACGTTACCATCACAGAAGCCTTCCATCATCTGCGATGCTACAATTACCATAATGCTATCTTCACAAATACCTTTCATTATGTGAGATGCTACCATTACCATAATTATATCTTCACAAATACCTTTCATTATGTGAGATGTCATTATTACCTTAACGCTATCTTCACAAATACATTTCATCATCTGAGATGTCATTATTACTTTAACGCTATCTTCACAAATACCTTTCATTATGTGAGATGTTACTGTTACCATAACGCTATCTTCACAAATACCTTTCATTATGTGAGATGTTACTGTTACCATAACGCTATCTTCACAAATACCTTTCATTATGTGAGATGACATTATTACCTTAACACTGTCTTCACTAATACCGTTCATCATGTGAGATGCCATTATTACCATAACGCTATCTTTACAAATACCTTTCATTATGTGAGATGTCATTATTACCTTAACATTATCTTCACTAATACATTTCATTACGTGAGATGTCATTACTACCTTAACGCTATCTTCACAAATATCTTTCATTTCTGTGAGATGTTACTGTTACCATAACGCCTTCTTGGCCTTTGTTCTTTAGCTGATATTTTTTTTACAAATCCTAAAACATATCAGAGACGGGAAAAAGCCTGCGCATGCTATGTTTATTCTCCGGTCGATAGAATGGAAAATATATTACTCTCAAACATGTTCCAGATAAAGCAAAATTAAGCCATAGAGTCATTGGGCATGCGGCCTTTATTCTCCAGACGTTATAAAAACAATAACAATAAAAAGCATGTAACATATCACAGACACGTGAAGAAGACGCAATAATTGGTTTATTTCCTGTTAGTGCCGTGTTGGTTTATTTCCTGTTAGTGCCGTGTTGGTTTATTTCCTGTTAGTGCCGTGTTGGTTTATATGTGAATAAAAAAATGGAATTGTCGAAATTGTGAACTCACTCAGTGGTTGATGAAAGCAGGAAATACATGTAAGCGGACACGAGTTGCAGAGAGGATTCTTGTGTGAGATATTCTCTATGTATGGTGTGGTTGATGAAAGCTGAAAATAAATGTAAGCGGACAAGAGTTGCAGAGAGGATTCTTGTGTGAGGATATTCTCTATATATGATGTAGCTGAAGACTTGCCTCAACCTCTTTAGATATCAGTGGTAACTGGCAAACGCATTTTGACGGATTCATTTTCCAACATACATTCTTACATGATGACAGTCACGCAAATAATCGTGGTATTGTGACACAGCGGTGCTAGATAGGGCCAATTAAAACCTATGGGAGTGTGTCATGGGCAGTAGACAAACAAATAAAAAGACGGGTAGAGGCTATAGATGTGGGATTTCTCAGAAGAATGTTGAAAATTCCCTGGACAGCTAAAAAGACTAACGAAGAAATTCTCAAAGAGGCCAACACAAAAAGGAGCTCCTAAAAACATCAGAAAAAAAACTAAACATTTTTCTGACGCATCATGAAAAGATGAAAGTTGGAATACTTGGTTACAACTGTCACAATACATGAAAAGAGATATCACGGAAGACAAAGAAAGAAGCGAGATTAGCTTGGTGTCATGACATGAAAAAGAGTCAACAATAGAAGTGATACGATTCCCTGTGGATAGAGAATTGTGGAAAGACATCAGCGGCTGCGCCAACCGGTTTGGCACATGGTGATGATGTGCCAAACAAATGTTAATTTTAACCTGCTATATGTTACTGTTTAGTTATGTACTGCGTATCATAATATTAAGGAGTAATTGATTTTTGTGTTGACAATTGTATAAGATATGTAAGCAAAAAGAAAGTGGCAACTGAAGTAACTCTCTCCGCATCTAAAGTTGGCTACCATTGAACGCCATTACACTCTGTCTCTTGCTTTGATGGTTCAGGTTGTCATAGGCCGATTTGTCCATCGTTTGTTGTTACTCGTCCATGTTAGTTTTAGTCTGCCTCTGCCTCTTTTGCCTTGTATTTTCCCTTTCATGATTACTTTTATTACCCTGTTGTGTCTTTTAACATGGCCCAAAAATCGCATTACTCTTGTTTGAATTGTGCTTAGTAGTTCTCTTTTCATTTGTTTGTCATCGTCTACAATTGCTGTGATAAGAAGCATATTGGTCAAACAGGGAGAGGTATAAAGTCTTCTTCCTCTTCTTTTCTCTTTCACTGATACCTAAAAGGTGTCGTGGTTTATATCATTTGTCGTTCTTGTGCTGCTCAAATTGTCTGAATTAGTGATTTTCCTTTGTTGTTACATGTCTCTGTCACTGCATCTATCCATCTTCTTCTGGGTCTTCCTCTTGGTCTTTTTCCATGCATTCTCGAGAAGAACGCCCTTGGTGGTGATTGGTGAGGATTCATTCTGCCCAGATGGCCAAACCATTTAAATTGTTGTTGTTCTATATTTTTTTGGCAGGGTTTTGTTCCTACTATTTTTCTTATGGTTTCATTTGGTATTCTATCTCTTCTTGTGTTGTTTGTTACTTTTCTCAAACAACGCATCTCACATGTATTGATCTTTCTTAAATGTGATTTAGAAAGGGTCCATGTTTGACTTTCATAGCACAAAGTTGGTATGAAGATGTTATTTATCATTTGTTGTTTAGCTGGCATAGAAATGTTTGGATGTCTTAGCAATGGTGAAAGCTGGTATGTGACAGCATTTGCTTTTTGTATTCTCATGTCAATTTCTCTGTATAGTTTTCCATCTTCTGTGAACATTGTGCCTAAATACTTGAATTCCTCTACTTGTTTTATTTCTTTATCTTTGATCTTGAGATCCAAACACCACTGGAGATACAAAGGACAAGAGGTAGGGTTCGATCCAAACCGACGGCTTCCGGGTTCACCCAGCCTTTAATGGGTACCGGATTTTTTTTGGGGGGAAAGTAAAACGGCACGGGCGTAATACCGATCACATTACTCCAAAAATCATGTGCCGAAGGTCTGTCAAATTTATGGTCTTGAACACCATATTCCCTATACGCCACTTGACGTGACGGGGGTACTTTACTGTTTTTTTACTTTACTGGAGATATACAACTTCCTGTTTTCCTCCCATCTTAAGACCTTCGAGACATTACCAATCTGAAGACTTCCAGGTTACTGACTTGGTCGCCTGCTCCTACGATCAGTTCGGATTGGAGAACCGACTCATAATCCAATTCTACGTTCTCCATCTGAGAGGATTGGAGAACCGACTCATAATCCAATTCTACGTTCTCCATCTGAGAGGATTGGAGAACCGACTCATAATCCAATTCTACGTTCTCCATCTGTGAGGATTGGGTTCATTTCATTTTGTACGGTAATCTTTGACCTCCTCTTTCACAACCTCCGTTATCTCACTTCCATTCGTTGCGATATTATCATTGTCTCCGACAGACTGGTAGACAGCAAGAAACATGGTAGACGCCACACTTCATATTGTAAACGTGTGTTGTGGCGTGATGGCAGAGAAGATACCAGAGAGTCATGGGAATAATAATGATAATTTGAAAAAGAACAAAAGTTGTATAGTAACAGCTGTACATATGTGCAAAGCTGTTACTTGTTGAGAAACAAATTAAAAATAGAACAACTTATCAGCCTAGTATGTATTTAGATGGAACAAGAAACAACAACACAACAATATATAAGGATATACACATTCATATAAATACTAAAAATAAAAAAATTAAAAATAGGCTAAAATAAAAATAGCAAAATGTTATATCTTCTGAATATTCCTTTACGGTGCAAAAACATTGACATTATGTATGAAAACAGAACAGAAAATTGACGCTTTTGAAATGTAATTTATAGAAGAATAGGAATAATTAAATGAAAAGAAAAGAAAACAAACGATGCAATCTTAAAATAAGTAAAACTGAAAAGTTAACGACTAAATACAAAGAAGTCAAATGAGATTGTTGGGCATGTTAAAAGACACATTAGCCTACTAAAAGTAAACTTGGAAGAGAAAATACAAGGTAAAAGAGGAAGAGCAGATCACGATTAATTAACATGGACGAGTAACATCACAAGATGGTCAAGTCAGCCTATAACAACCTGCACTATCAAAGGAAGAGACAGAGCAGAATGGCGTTCTATGGTAGGCAACCTTCTATGCAAAGATGGCACTCAGTGATGATGATGATGAGAATTCACATCTTTCGATATCGATTCTTATAGTGGGTGTCAATGGACAGCCTTGAGTTTGCTCGTCAATAAATCTAGGATATCTTATTTGGATCTTACTATTAAATGTAGGGGCTAATGTTGTGAACGAATAATTGTAGCATAGAAAATGTAGGGGCTAATGTTGTGAACGAATAATTGTAGCATAGAAAATGTAGGGGCTAATGTTGTGAACGAATAATTGTTGCATAGAAAATGTAGGGGCTAATGTTGTGAACGAATAATTGTAGCATAGAAAATGTAGGGGCTAATGTTGTGAACGAATAATTGTAGCATAGAAAATGTAGGGGCTTATGTAGTGAACGAATAATTGTAGCACAGAAAATGTAGTGGCTTATGTAGTGAACGAATAATTGTAGAATATAAAATGTAGGGGATTATGTAGTGAACAAATAATTGTAGAATATAAAATGTAGGGGATTATGTAGTGAACGAATAATTGTAGAATATAAAATGTAGGGGATTATGTAGTAACGAATAAATGTAGCACAGAAAATGTAGGGGCTAATGTTGTGAACGAATAATTGTAGCACAGAAAAAGTAGGGGCTAATGTAGTAAACGAACAAATGTAGCATAGATCAAGGTTTAATGTACTGAAAGTACAACATTAGTATAGACAATTGTTGGAGTTATGTTATGTAAAGAACAATTGTAGCATAGAACATGTTTGGGTATCATTGTAGGTAAATAACAATTGTAGCATAGAACATGTTTGGGTATCATTGTAGGTAAATAACAATTGTAGCATAGACCGTGTTGGGGATCATTGTAGTTAAATAGCACTTGTAGCATAAAATGTGTGTGCATCACTGTAGGTATAGAACAATTGTAGCTTAGACCATGTGTGGGAATCACTGTAGTGAAAGAACAGTTGTAGCATAGAACATATTTGGGTATCATTGTAAGCAAAGAACAGTTGCAGCATAGAACATTTTTGGGTATCACTGTAGGTAAAGAACAATTGTAGCATATAACATATGTGGATATCACTGTAGGTAAAGAACAATTGTGGAGTAGAACATGTTTGGATATGATTGTAGGTAAGGAACAATTGTAGCATAGAACATATTTGGGTATCTATGTAGGTAATGAACAATTGTAGGATACAACATGTTTGGGTATCTATGTAGGTAACAAACAATTGTAGCATAGAACATGTTTAGGTATCTATGTAGATAACGAACAATTGTAGCATAGAACATGTTTGGGTATCTATGTAGGTAACGAACAATTGTAGCATAGAACATGTTTGGGTAACTATGTAGGTAATGAACAAGTGTAGCATAGAACATGTTTGGATATGATTATAGGTAACGAACAATTGTAATATAGAACATGTTTGTATATGATTGTAGGCAACGAACAATTGTAGCATAGAACATATTTGGGTATCTATGTAGGTTACGAACAATTGTAACATAGAACATGTTTGGATATCATTGTAGGTAACGAACAATTGTAGCATAGAACATGTCAAGGATTTATGATGTAAACGAAGTAGCATAGTAAATGTATGCGTTATTGTAATGAAAGACCAATTGTAGCATATAAAATGTCTGGTACTCTTGTAGTGAAAGACAAATTGTAGCATATCAAATGTCTGGTACTCTTGTAGTGAAAGAAGCATTGTAACATAGACTGCTTTTATTTATATTTTCCAAAATGAAATGGTGACTACAGAACTTAACACGAATAACGCGCCAAACAATTTTGTTATTAATGAAATACAACAACTCAGTGATAGTAGAGTGAAGTGGTAATAATTGTTAATGTTACTACTCTCTGCGATATTGTCTTTGATTTATTATTTTTTAATGGCAACTATTCCATCCTGTTTGTATTTGTTTATAAACACGGCCTGGATTCAAAAATCAACATTAAATTTCTTCTCCCTTATCATCATCTCAGATCTGTGTTGTTTTGTTTTACAACAATTATATAACCTGTACAGTAACTCCCTGTTTGTGAGCTTGGAGCTACCAGTTTTAGTCTCTGATCTCTCTCTCTCTCTCTGCGATCCGGACTCAATCAGACTAGGATCCCAGACTCTCACATGAAATAAGCTGGCAGGTTAAGGGTGTTGATCGCACCCACAGACAGAACATCACAATTAGAGTCTGCCAGATCCACTCTGATTGAACACCCGTTAAAACGTCGCACTGTGTTCTGCGCCAGTGGCCCAGTGCATCCAATTTCAGCCATAATTTTATTCAGGTTTACATTCCTTAGCCTTTGATTGTCCCCAATCTTCTTGCAAGGCAGCAGATTGTCTTTTCTGTAGGGGGATTCTGCCTTTAGATGGTCGGCCCTCCCATGTTTACGAGCACCACCTGCCCGAGTCACTAGAGGTGATTAACACATACATGCACACACAAAGATATGAGATGTGACCAACACAGACATGCACACAGCGATACGAGGCATGACTAACACTGACACACATCAAGATATATGACACATGACTAACATAGACATGCACATAAAGATATGAGATATGACTGACATAGACATGCACACACAAAGATATGACTTATGCCTAACATAGACATGCACACAAAGATATGAGATATGACTGACATAGACATGCACACACAAAGATATGACTTATGCCTAACATAGACATGCACACAAAGATATAAAATATCACTGACATAGACATGCACACACAAAGATATGACACATGCCAAACATAGATATACGAGAAACTTTCGCAGCAATCGCTTATCACATACCACTATTTATCACCGCCGAGAGGTGTCTCTGTTTAAACATTGTTCTATACGATATGCAAATTATCAGTTCCAGGATAATGATCACAGTTATCGTTGATATAATTCGAACCGTTGCACGTTACGCCACTACACCAGCAAGCCCTACCTAGGACTTAACACTCTAGGGTCTCCCCGCGCTAGAGTTATTGACGTCACTGTAGCCTTCCTTTGTTTCTCTCATGCAATCGTCTTGTTGATTGGATGTTAGATTGTTCTGTCCTTCACCTTGATTTTAATGCACAAACGAGGAAACAGAAATGCCTGGATAAAAAATAGCGAGCATTGATCTGGGGAATACCACATCTATATTTAAACGTGACAGAGATACATCAACTAAAGGCTGTATCGATCGTTGGTATGTTACTAGTGAATGCTTCAGTTACCGTTAGCAAAACGATATCAATAAACTAAAATCTCGATCCGGTAATGTCTTGAGGATTTATTCTTCTTCTACCTTTTAGCTCCCAGTGGAGCATAGGTCTTCAACAAACACTTTCCAAGTCGTTCTGCTTTTTGCCATTCTTTTAAGATCATTCCATGTCTTCCCCATCATCTTCATCTCTGCTTCGATCTGTCTTCTCCAAGAATTCCTTGGTCTTCCTCTTTGTCTTTTCCCCTGGGGATTCGAAAAAAGGGCCTGTTGTGTAATACTCTCAGTTGGCTTCCGTAGTGTGTGTCCTATCCAGCGTCTTCGCTGTATCTTTTTATCTACTGGTATTTGACCGGTACATTTCCATAATTCTATGTTAGTGATTTTGTCCTGCCATTTCCATCCTTTTATTCTGCGTAAGCACCCACACATAAGGATTTATTGCTCCACTATTTGTTGGGTCATGATTGATGTTACACAGACGCTTTATTCGAACAATCTCCATATTTGGAAGTTTCTGTTCTTGTACATGATCTACAACGTCGTTAATTCATCACATAATTATCTTACATGTACAATAGAGATTGCATAGTTAACTTACATGTACAATAGAGATTGCATAGTTAACTTAGATGTTCAATCGTTGCATAGTTAACTTACATGTACAATAGAGATTGCATAGTTAACTTAGATGTAAAATAGAGATTTCATAGTTAACTTAGATGTTCAATCGTTGCATAGTTAACTTACATGTACAATAGAGATTGCATAGTTAACTTAGATGTAAAATAGAGATTTCATAGTTAACTTAGATGTACAATAGAGATTGCATAGTTAACTTAGATGTACAATAGAGATTGCATAGTTAACTTACATGTCCAATACAGATTGCATAGTTAACTTACATGTAGAATACAGATGACATATTTATCTAAAATGTTAGTCATATCTCATATCTTTGTGCGTACATGTCTGTGTCTGTCACATCTCATATTCTTGTGTGTGCATGCCTATGTTAGTCATATCTTTGTTTGTATGTCTATGTTAGGTATGTGTCATATCTTTGTGTGTGCATGTCTAAGTCAGTCATATCTCATATCTTTATGTGCATGTCTATGTTATGAATGTGTCATATCTTTGTGTGTGCATGTCTAAGTCAGTCATATCTCATATCTTTATATGCATGTTTATGTTAATCATTTGTCATATATCTTGATGTGTGTCAGTGTTCGTCATGCCTCGTATCGCTGTGTACATGACTGTGTTAGCCACATCTCATATCTTTGTGTGTGCATGTCTGTGTTAGTCACCTCTAGTGACTCGGGCAGATGGTGCTCGTAAACCTGGGAGGGCCGACCATCTAAGGGCAGAATCCCCCTACAGAAAAGACAATCTGCTGCCTTGCAGGAAGATTGGGGACAATCAAAATCTAGGGAAAGCAAACCTGAAAAAATGCTGGCTGAAATCGGATGCACTGGGCCACTGGCGCAGAACACAGTGCAACGTATTAACGGGTGTTCAGTCACAGTGGATCTGGCGGACTCTAAATGTGACGTTCTGTCTGTGGGGGCGATCAACACACTTAACCTGACAGCTGACTTCATGTGGGAGTCTGGAATCCTACTCTGACTGAGTCCTGATCGCAGAGAGAGAGAGAGAGAGAGAGAGAGAGAGAGAGAGAGAGAGATCACATATTTAACTTACATGTGGAACAGAGATCTCAAAGTTATCTTACATGTAAAATGGAAATAAAATAGCTATCTTACATGTAGCATCAATATCACATAGGTATCTTATATTTAGAATTAAGATCACATAATTATCTTACATGTAAAATCGAGATCACATAATTATCTTACATGTAAAATCGAGATCACATAGTCATCTTGCATGTAAAATCTAGATCACATAGTTATCTTACATATAAAATCGAAAACACTTAGTTCTCTTGCACGTAGAATCGAGATCAATAGTTATCTTACATCTAAAATAAAGATCACATAGTTATCTTACATGTAAAATATAGATCCCATAGTTATCTTACCTGTAACATAGAGACCACATAGTTATCTTATATGTAAAATCTAGATCACATAGTTATATTGCTTGTAGAATAGAAATCACATATGTACCTTACTTGCAGAATCGCTGGCAGCGTTTTGATAGCCCCTCAGAATATGGACGTCTCACAAGCCAGTGATGCTACTATTGAAGCCCTAAAATCTCTGACCAACAACATTTATCACTTAGAGGAAGTTGTCAGAGTACAAACTGATTGAACCTACCCTATCGGGCGTCACAAAATATGTTTTTCTTTCTTCAAAAATTAACTAGTGTTATATTGCAGTTAGGGGAACACAACTCTAGTGCAATGAATTATGGTTATTGTATATTTAGATGCGTTTAGTCTTCATCCCAACGTTGTGCTACCAATGCCAGACCTGGGCCCTAGATGTAAGAACAATAAGAAAATAACCTCTACTGAGATGTGTTAGACGAATGACAAGAAACATCCTGAGAGATAAGATCAGAAATGAAGAACTGAGAAAAAAGCTAGGAATAGCCTCCGCCATAAAATATATAAGGAAACAACAGATAAAATGGTTTGGCCACGTGACAAGACAGAAAGACCAAAACACAACACAACGAGCCTTCAGCAAACGCAGTGAGAACACCATACTCAAGGGTCGACCACGAATAAGATTGATCGTCTAGGAAACATAACAGCAGCAGAGGCGAACAGAAGAGCAAAAGACACGCAAATCATATCTCCCCCTCGACGCTGAAAGGCAGATGAGGAAGGAAAGATGCATATTTAGAGGGATGTAACTCAAGATTAATAAGCTAAGGCTACAGTATGACTAGAGTAATAGAACTGTATTGCAATGATGAAGGTTATGGTGTAATTAGAGAGATGTACGACAAATCAATGAATTGAGTTTAAAATAAAGTAACAGGCGAATAATTAAGGTTATAGTTTCTTTAGGAAACAAATATAAAAGCAGTGCAATAAACGAAGCTTATAGTAATGTTAGAAAAATATAACACCTGTGCAATAAACGAAGCTTATAGTAATGTTAGAAAAATATAACACCTGTGCAATAAACGAAGCTTATAGTAATGTTAGAAAAATATAACACCTGTGCAATAAACGAAGCTTATAGTAATGTTAGAAAAATATAACACCTGTGCAATAAACGAAGCTTATAGTAATGTTAGAAAAAATATAACACCTGTGCAATAAACGAAGCTTATAGTAATGTTAGAAAAAATATAACACCTGTGCAATAAACGAAGCTTATAGTAATGTTAGAAAAATATAACACCATCATCATCATGTGCCATACCGGTTGACGTAGGCAATTGACTATTGATAACTCCTGTGATTAGTTCTTTACCTAGTAACAGCTCTTATCATTGCTTCTTTACCTAGTAACAGCTCTTGTCATTGCTTCTTTACCTAGTAACAGCTCTTGTAATTGCTTCTTTACCTAGTAACAGCTCTTATCATTGCTTCTTTACCTAGTAACAGCTCTTGTCATTGCTTCTTTACCTAGTAACAGCTCTTATCATTGCTTCTTTACCTAGTAACAGCTCTTATCATTGCTTCTTTACCTAGTAACAGCTCTTGTCATTGCTTCTTTACCTTTTCTAGGTCTGAGACGTATCTTGAACTAGCGTGTCCTTGATATTGGTCTATGTCCGTCTTTTTCTTTGGGTTCATAGCTTTTTGTTTATTTATTCATTGTCTCTCCTATGTGATGCTGCAGTCTTTATCATGCATTTGGTCATGTTAGTTGCTTCAAGTTACTCTTTGAAAAATTGCTTCTTGTTTTCTAAATTGACAGCTATAGCTTCTCTCCCTCTTTATTATCATGTAATTTAACTAGTTGACTGTATCTGTAATGTGTTTTTTGTTTAATTTTTTGGTAGAAATGGGCTAATAATGTGATGTTCTGGAACATCTAAACCAGATATAGACAAGACCATGCTATAGTAAAGTAAAAAGTAAAGTACCCCCGTCACGCCAAGTGGCGTATAGGGAAATATGGTGTTAGTGACCCTATATTTTACAGACCTTCAGCACATGCTTTTTGGGGTAATGTGGTCAGTATTACGCCCGTGCTGCTTTACTTTCCCAGAAAAAAATCCAGTACCCATTTAAGGCTGGGTGAACCCGGAAGTCGTCGGTTGGGATCGAACCCTACCCCTTGTCCGTGGTAGTCCAGTTCACTAACCACTGAGCTATCGCGGCTCCCACCATGCTATAGACGATACCCGAAAACAATGAAAAGTAAAGTGTTTATTGAATACGTTATTTTGACTTTTAGATGCTATGCCGACGTGGTGGTGTAGTTATGAAAGTTTCACTTGTGAAGTGTTGGTTTCAGTAATGGTTTCATTTATTTGTTTCTTTCTCATAGTTGCCTATACCCTCAGCATTTTTCTTCATACTTGCCTATACCCTCATCAATTGTCCTCATAGTTGCCTATACCCTCAGCATTTTTCCTCATAGTTGCCTATACCCTCAGCATTTTTCCTCATAGTTGCCTATACCATCATCAATTTTCCTCATAGTTGCCTATACTCTCAGCATTTTTCCTCACAGATGCCTATACCATCAGCATTTTCCCTCATAGATGCCTATACCATCAGCATTTTTCCTCATAGATGCCTATACCATCAGCATTTTCCCTCACAGATGCCTATACCATCAGCATTTTCCCTCATAGATGCCTATACCATCAGCATTTTCCCTCACAGATGCCTATACCATCAGCATTTTCCCTCACAGATGCCTATACCATCAGCATTTTTCCTCATAGATGCCTATACCATCAGCATTTTTCCTCATAGATTCCTATACCATCACCATTTTTCCTCATAGATGCCTATACCATCAGCATTTTTCCTCATAGATGCCTATACCATCAGCATTTTTCCTCATAGATGCCTATACCATCAGCATTATTCCTCATAGATGCATATACCATCAGCATTTTTCCTCATAGATGCCTATACCATCAGCATTTTTCCTCATAGATGCCTATACCATCAGCATTTTTCCTCATAGATGCCTATACCATCAGCATTTTCTCTCACAGATGCCTACACCTTCAGCATTGTTCCTCTTAGATGTCTATACCTTCATCATTCTTCCTCACAGGTGTGTATACCGTCACATAGTCTGTTGTATGATTTGACAGTGTCACTGTTTATTTCTATTACACATCCGAATGAAATAAAATTCCTGAGCAATTAGAAAGAATAAAAGTCACAAATTTGATGGCCGATGTGACGGAATTGCAACGTCATCGCCCTAACATTTTGCTGACAACATGTAACTGTCGTAAAGTTACTGGAAACAGACATATTTTTAGAATATTGCAAATTCACATTGCAGAAGTAAAAAAAAAATACGTAAGGTCACATTTGTCTATGTCCCAGGACATGCTGGAATACGGTGAAATGAAAGAGCAGACAGGTTGGCTAGCTGCGCTATTGTTGAGGACGGTCAACCTGTGATTCGGGCGGACATCAGCAATTCCTTCCAGGAAGTGGGAAGGACACATGACTTCGACAGCCATGAGTCCACGTCACTCATTTGAATGAAAGAGATGGGATTTAATATGGGTACAGCCAGAAACGAGAAACTTAGTGGGCATATAAGAAGACTAATCAACCAACACAGAACTGGAGTTGTCAGTCGTTGGAAACTTAGAGACTTGCTAAGGAGGGGATCTGGGCACCTATGGACATGTTCGGAGTGCAATGATGATGAACCGCTAATAACTCAATAACAATAACTCAATATTTTCAGGGCTGGGGTGTATGTGCAGCGTGGGGTGTAAAACATCTTTAAGGTTTGAACTATGGTCAAGTAATTTGGAAAGTGGGTATAATAAAATGATGGCTCTGTAAACAAAAATTACCAGCCGGTGTCGTTTGTTTATTTCTTCTGACACGATCCGTAACAATAAGGATAATTTGGTATCTACCAACAGGTATAATTTGTTTCCTTCTCTTGATGTGATCCGTACAATGAGGACAATTTGGTATCTACCAACAGGTATAAATTGTTTCCTTCTCTTCATGTGATCCGTAAGTAGTAGACCAGGAAGGTGTCACACCTATGACGTAACAAAGACAAAGAGAAGGAGGAAAGGAGAAAGATTTCCTCCTTCAAGTACAAGAGTTATATAGAGACTGCGCCAAACTGCGCCAAGCTGCACCAAGCTGCCCCAAGCCAGAGTGATGTCATGATATATATGTATATATGAATAGGACTTGTATAGTGCATGAAGGGGTGGGTTGTTGAGGGATAATTACTGAGTCATCTAATGGACATCAGTTTTTCGCGCCATTATCAACTTCCAATAGGAGCTAGTGTGTGTGTGTGTTGTCCGGCTATAGACCACGCCCACTCCGGAAGGGAAAGTACCCTATTAGGGAGTAGTGATACGTTAGTTATTTCATAGATATGGTGAGTATATATATATACATATAATAGTAATAAATTAGTATTTATTATATCCAAGGGACCGTAAGGGACCGTATTTAAGATAGATACGGGCCATAATCAGTGATATTTAATTCAGGTATTTCACGCTGACGACATGAAAGAACGATAGTCTCCTACCGTGTCACATAATGACCCAATCAATAAACAGCTCCCGTGAGATTAAAGATTTCTTTTTCCCAAGCGGTCTCGCTGAGTCGCTATGCTGACTGGAATTATCGAATTTATAACATAGGTTTAAGAAATATATTAAGATCAAGCTAAGTCCACTAATAGATGAGATCGAGAGTGCACCCCAACGTTCATAGCAGAAAAGATAGGTGTAGTACATGTCAGCTGCCTCACAGAGCATGTATATTTGGGAACAGACCCCCCCCAAAAAAAAAAGCCTGTGTGCGTGTTCATGTGTGTGTATGTGCATATTACTCAGAGAGTAAACAAAAGGACCAGTCTTCGGATAGCTTCGCTGACTGATACAAAATGTAATGTTTATTGATGGAGAGGTACCTGTGTTCGTGTGTGGGTCGTAGAACAAGCGGATGAATAGCAGGGTTTGATGGAGAGGTGATTGTGTGTTTGTGTGATTCAGTATACAAATAGCTGTATAAATATATATTGAAGTGATAAGTAGAGCGATCAATCGCTCACACAATATATCCATACACACTCGTTACATTACTATAAAGTGGTTATCAATATCAACACACCGTAAGCAATAAGAACCACTAAAAGAATCGACCCCAAAACGCGAACTCCACAAACATCTGTACCTATATGATAGTCGTAACTTACCGTTAATGTTATTAATAAAGGTGACGCATACGTGATGTATAACTAAGAGGTCTGCCCTATAGTGGTAGTAAGATGAATATTATAGATAATCATAGTTGAGCGACGGTATTTTAATAACGGCGCATAGAAGCAATGTCGGCTGTCTTAGGTCGATATTTGCATGAATGTACCATGCATCGCTCACGTGTAACATAGTTCCCACTACAGGGTTTACTAAATACGCTAACAAAGGTAAAATGACCGACCTTTCGTATGGTGTACACCTTAACACCCCTACATCTTATACAGTCTGTCATGGTAATGTGATAGAAGAAGAAACTGATGTTTAGGGTAAGTCCCAAACATTTTTTTTTTGTATTTTCATCATCTAAATAATCGTTTTTAAACCGGGAATTATTATCAGATAGAACGACACATGATAGTGATGGTTAGCTTATTTTTATTCACATATAGTCGAGTTTGGACTCGTTGTAAAGATAATTTTAAGAGTAGTTATATGTTTAAGGTTTAGTTCCTTTAAAAAAAAAAACAATAAAGCTACTATACTTGTAACTAATCCTGTTTAACATTAACATAATTACCCCATAATAATGGTAACCAATAGAGCACCACAGAATGAATCTGTACCAGTACGCTCCATTGACCGAAAGAAGGCTATTGTTCCCCACGCGTCCAGGGGATAATTGATATAATTGCTCTCTCGCGAGTGGCATGTGGCATTGTATAGCACTTGAGGGTTTATTGTGCGTGCACTAAAAAGGTGAACTTTAACACATAGGCGCGTTACTAAATAAACAAGTAATTTACTACTAATAAAAAAAATATATAATATACGTTATTTATTTTTAAATCCTCCATCTCGAGACACGCAAATAGATACCAAACAAGATATAGTTTTTAGTATAACAAGTTATTTTCTTTCATCAAGGTGCCGGCTTCGTAACTAAGGTATATTTCTGTCTCGCTCTCTCTCTCTCTCTGTCTGTTTGTGAGTGTATGTATGTGTGTGTGTATGTATGTATAGCTGTATGTTTATAGATTATTCACTCTAGTTCGCTGTTTGTCTAAACCTATGTTATTACTATAGGATAAAAGTCAACAGACTAATAGAACGAATATCTTAATACCTTTTACAGCTCGATGATTAATGACAACGCTGAAAGACAAAAAAAAACAAGGCGACCCGGTTAGTTTTAGTCATATTTAGACGTAATCTATATCAAAATATGCGTATTTTAAACCAGTTTTATACTAAACCAGTTATTTTATAATAACATTACAGTGTAAACGTTCTGCCGAGTACATATTTTTGTCTTCTTATATATATATATATATACAAGGCGAACTAAAAATCCTAAAAAGCTACTTAAATAGTCATTATAGTTAGACACACCGAGCAGGAATTTAGATTCAATGTCCAAAAAGTTAGACCAAATAGCAAAATGTTAGCACCAGAACACAACAATTTAGGCTCATAAGCAAAAACTCGATCTGAAAACCTAACAAACCTACTCATATAGGCGTAATAGTTAGACACAATGAACAGGAAGTAATACCAACAATCCCAAAAGTTACGCCTAAGCGCAAAAAATGTTACCCCAGAACACAAAATATAGGCTCGTATTAAAAAAGTCGACCAAAAAGCTTAAAATTCTACACACATAGTCATAATAGTTAGATACACCGAGCAGGAATATAGATTCAATGTCCAAAAAGTTAGACCAAATCGCAAAATGTTATCACCAGAACACAAAAATTTAGGCTCATAAACAAAAATCCGATCTGAAAACCCTACAAACCTACTCATATAGGCATAATAGTTAGACACAACGAGCAGGAAGGTATATCCAAAAGCCCAAAAGTTACGCCAAATCGCAAAAAAGGTTACCCCTAGAACACAAAAATATAGGTTCGTATTAAAAAAGTCGACCTATAAACCCTAAAATCTACGCACATAGTCATAATAGTTAGACACAACGAGTAGAAAGTTATAGTCAAGGTCCAAAAAGTTAGGCAAAATCGCAAAATTTTAGCACCAAAACACACAAAAAATAATTTAGGCTCATAAGCAAAGAGTCGATCTCAAACCCTAAAAAGCTACTCCCATACTCATACTAGTTAGACGCATCGAACAGATAGTTATATCCAAAGTCCCAAAAGTTACGCCAAATCGCAAAATATTTATCCTCGGAATACAAAAAATGTAGTCTCATATTCAAAAAGGCGAACTAAAAAGCTACTCACATAGTCATAATAGTTAGACACAACGACCAGGAATTTAGATTCAATGTCCAAAAAGTTAGAACAAATCGCAAAATTTTAGCACCAGAACACACAAATTTAGGCTCATATTCTAAAAAGTCGATCTTAAAACCCTACAAATCTACGCCCATACTCATACTAGTTAGACGTGTCGAAAAGATAGTTATATCCGAAGACCAAAAAGTTAGGCCAAATCGCTAACATTTTACCACCAGAACACAAAAAGTGTAGACACATATTCAAAAAGTCGACCTAAAAATCCTAAAATGCTACTCGCATAGTCATAATTGTAAGACACAAAGAGCAGGAAGTTATATCCAAAGTCCCAAAAGTTACGCCAAAGCACAAAAATGTTACCCCCAGAACACAAAAATGTAGGTTCGTATTAAAAAAGTCGACCTAAAAGCCCTAAAAATCTACGCACATAGTCATAATAGTTACACACAACGAGTAGAAAGTTATAGTTAAAATCCAAAAAGTTAGGCCAAATCGCAAAATGTTAGCACCAAAACAGAAAAAAATTTAGGCGCATAAGCATAAAGTCGATCTGAAAACCCTACAAAGCTACTCCCATACTTATACTAGTTAGACACAACGAGTAGAAAGTTATATCCAAAGTCACAAAAGTTAGACCATATCGCAAAATTTTAGCACCAGAACAAAAAATGTTAGGCTCGTATTAAAAAAGTCGATCTGAAAATACTAAAAAGCTACTCATATAGTCATAATAGTTAGACACAAGAGTAGGAAGTTATATCCAAAGTCCCAAAAGTTACACCAAATCGCAAAATGTTAGCACCAAAACAAAAAAAAAAAAAAAAAAAAAAAAAAATTTAGGCTCATAACCAAAGAGTCGATCTCAAACCCTACAAAGCTACTCCCAAACTCATACTAGTTAGACGCATCGAACAGATAGTTATATCAAAGTCCCAAATGTTACGCCAAATCGCAAAAAATTTACCCTCATAACACAAAAAATGTATCTCATATCAAAAAGGCGATCTAAAAAACCTAAACAGCTACTCACCTAGTCATAATAGTTAGACACAACGACCAGGAACTTAGATTCAATGTATAAAAAGTTAGAACAAATCGCAAAATCTTAGCACCAGAATACACAAATTTAGACTCATAAGTAAAAAGTCGATCTGAAAACCCTACAAATCTACTCCCAAACTCATACTAGTTAGAAACATCGAAAAGATAGTTATATCCAAAATCCCAAAACTTACGCCAACTAGCAAAATTTTAGCACTAGAACACAAGAATGTAGGCTCGTATTAAAAAAGTCGACATAAAAAGCCTAAAGATCGACGCACATAGTCATAATAGTTAGACACAACGAGTAGAAAGTTATATCCAAAATCCCAAAACTTACGCCAAATAGCAAAATTTTTGCACCAGAACACAAAAATTTAGGCTCGTATTAAAAAAATCGATCTGAAAATCCTTAAAAGCTACTCATATAGTCATAATAGTTAGACACAAAGAGTAGGAAGTTATATCCAAAGTCCCAAAAGTTACACCAAAACGCAAAAATGTTACCACCAGAACACAAAAATGTAGGCTCATATAAAAAAGTCGACCTAAAAAGCTTAAAAATCTACCCACATAGTCATAATAGTTAGACACAACGAGTAGAAAGTTATAGTCAAGGTCCAAAAGGTTAGCCACGCTATGTTGAATCATATTCAGGGCGCGTAGACATTACCCTGTTCAATAGACCCACTACTAACTGGATAGTGGAGAACTTTCCCACCCCAAGATTTTATTTATTTCACCTACATGGCTTCTCGGTTGTCTGGCCTTTGTTAAAGTGAAAAAGATATTGAAATCCAAAGAGGTTAGGATAAGTACAAGAATAAAAATTTCCAACGCGCTTGTTAAGTCAGTCCCATAATACTCGTCCTCTGCTATTTCAAAACTAACTTGAAAGTTGTCCTCTACTACGTCAAAAGTAATCCTCTACTATTTCAAAAGTTGTCCTTCTCAATTCAAAAGTTGTCTTTGTCAAATCAAAAGTTGTCCTCTACTATTTCAAAAGTTGTCCTATACTATTTCAAAAGTTGTCCTTTCCAATTCAAAAGTCGACCTTTACTATTTCAAAAGTTGTCCTTGTCAATTCAAAAGTTGGCCTCTACTATTTCAAAAGTTGTCCCCTACTATTTCAAAAGTTGTCCTCTGCTATTTCAAAAGTTGTCCTCTACTATTTCAAAAGTTGTCCACTACTATTTCAAAAGTTGTCCTCGGCTAAACCAAACACATCATCTAACAACTTCCACTAGTACTACTACTACTACTACAACTTCTACAACAACTGCGTCTACAACTACTACGTCTACAACTTCCACAATCAACTACTACTACAACTATTACAACTTCCACAACCAACTACTATTACACCTACTACGGCTACAACAACAACTACTACTACTACAAAAAGCGTACACCAAACGAACGCCAGGGCTTTTTAAACTGGGTAGAATTGGATGGAAGGAAAAGAAAACAAACGAGGATGTCTTAAAACAAGACAAATGAAATTTTTGGAGCATGTTAATAGGTGCTATATTATATGTATATATATACTCACCATATCTATGAAATAACTAACGTATCACTACTCCCTAATATGGTACTTTCACTTCCGGAGTGGGCGTGGTCTATAGCCGGACAACACACACACACACTAGCTCCTATTGGAAGTTGATAATGGCGCGAAAAACTGATGTCCATTAGATGACTCAAGAATTATCCCTCAACAACCCACCACTTCATGCACTATACAAGTCCTATTCATATATACATATATACATCATGACATCACTCTGGCTTGGGGCAGCTTGGTGCAGCTTGGCGCAGTTTGGCGCAGTCTCTATATAACTCTTGTACTTGAAGGAGGAAATCTTTCTCCTTTCCTCCTTCTCTTTGTCTTTGTTACGTCATAGGTGTGAAACCTTCCTGGTCTACTACTTCCGTACAATGAGGACAATTTTGAATTTTTTTGGGTGCCTCGGTAGATTAGTTGGGAAAACCACTCAACTGGGCTATTGACGTTCGGACAACCCGTGTTCGATTTCTACTGAAAGCAGTGTGAGTTGTACTCGTAGTTGGAAAAAAAATATATCCCCGTGTTCGAACGAGCCGCTGGCAGAAATGGGTACTATGGTATTAATCTGGGAAGTTGAGGAATATCGCATCGTATTTTTAATTTTGATGCTTGAAAAGACACTATCCAGAAGTCTCCGAATACTTCTGGATAGTCGGCCGAGCACATTTAGGTGAAAACGTACGTGTCAAGACGTCGTTTCAAGTCTAGTACTTAACCTTTACCTCTTGAATTTAGCAATATGTGTCATTCCTTTCCTTGATGTGATCACTAAACAATGAAAATAATTTGAAATCTAGCGAGTAGTGTAGTAAGACGAGGACACACACTGAAAGTGAAACCAAATGTTAACCCAAGTGAAGCCACGGTTCTGGCTGCACCTTTCGACATCGGTCTTTTGGTGACGTCATCCTTTTTCATCTCCGTTGTTTCCTCTATGTTATTACAAACTATTTTAGAGGATAATGAAATACATTTGTAGATCTTTAGGTGCGGATTCACAGCTTCGGCATTTTGTGACCTGCCGTGATCTTGGTGTTAGAATGACGTTGTTTTAGTAATTTTAAATTGTTTTTAAGGGGCAACCACTGCTGTTGTGATTTGCTGACGTCATATCTGCGGCCTGCCGTGACATCAGTGCTGAGAAGGAAATAGTTCATCTGTATTGTTATTCATTATTTAAATATATTTATAAATGTTGTATTGGATGTAGGATATATTTGGGTAGATTGAAGGTAGCGTTAAATATTTATAGACAAAGAAATTTTCCAGAGATGCATAGTGGTGTAATGGTTTATATTTTGCTGGAATTTCTGGATTTATATAGACGCTGTTCCGCTTTGAGGTAAATACAACGTGTTATTGATGAGAATATGAACAGGATATTGATGAAGATGGTGGCTGTATATATATGAAAGTCGGTGTTATTGTGCTAAATGTTCATATCTTCATCATCATCATTGAGTGCCGTCTCGGCATCGAAGGTTGGCTACCAAGGAGAGCCATTCCACTTTGTCTCTTTCCTTGATGGTGCATATTGTCATAGGTTGACTTGTCCATCTTTTTATGTTACTCGTCTATGTTAGACTTGGTCTGCCTCTGCCTCTTTTACCTTGTATTGTCCCTTCCAATATTACTATTATTAGTCTGTTGTATCTTTTAACATGCCCTAAAAAATTCATTTATTTTGTTCTGTGTTTAGTAGTTCTCTTTTCATTTTTAGTTGTTTTAAAACTTCGGTTGTTTTTTTTCTTTCTTTCCAATTCTACCTATTCTTCAAAAGATCTACATTTCAAAGGCTTCAATTTTCTGTTCTGTTTTCTGGTCTATCGTACATGTTTCTGCACCATACAGGAATATGTCGAGTGTTGTCATATCGTATTAGAGAGTAATGTTAGACTCACTCATTGCCAGAGATATAGGGGTCGTTCTACGCTCAAAAAAGTCAAAAAGTTGGAAACAAACGCCAGTATATGATAAATAGCGTTATAGGCGAACGCCACACATCGACTAGACGAAAAGAGAGTTTACTCAAGTGGTTTGGTTACGATTCCTCACTCAACAGTTGGGTAACGAGCGGGGATAGTGCCAGTTATAAAGACAAGAGATGCCGGAAGAAGGTAACATTTTCGAAGAGCCCTGAACCCGAGAGAGGAAAGGGATAGAGCCACGCTCTGGCCTGTTTTTGGGAAACTGCTCCCGAGTTAAGAGATTGTATTTGTGTGCTTTAATCGGCGCGTTGAACGCGATAACCGTAAGAGAGGAAGGAAGGGTTATTGGAAAAGCAGCCAAAATGAGATTCTTTTTACGCCAATGAGCCAAATAAAGCCACCTTTAAACTCGTTGGGACTTTCGTTTCTCAGATGGTGGATCTAGTCCAATTTCTCTCGATCGCTGCAAAAAGTGCATTCGATGTTTGATTAATTTCAGTTCTCCATCGCCCTCCTATGCGTTAAAGTCAAGATAATGATCTACTTATTACATCTGTGCTGATAAAACAATGTCGTACGCCGGCGATGTTCCATTTTCGACAAATCAAGTGTTGTGAATGCGACCTTCCATCGTCTAGGCTTGTTCTGCGCTTTACGTCACATTGGTGCTGTTATTGACCGTTGTTGGATTTGCTTCACGCAAGTTATTTCCATGTTACTTATTATTGTGAAATGCTTCGACCCAGTTTTATCTCTTTATGGAATGTTCACCGTGTTCTGTTTGTCGTAGGCTACATTCACTAGAGTAATCAAGAATCTAAAGAGCGCGCCATTGCTGTGCTTGCGCCATTGTTATGTGTGCTACGTCATCGTGATGGCTCATCGTAAATCCCTAGACCGGCGTTACGTTAGTCTTGCGGTCTGTTGTTTGATGTGTGACTGATGTAATTTGACGACTGGTTGTGTGTTTGTATGTTCGAAATTGGAGTCAACAACTATGGTCTAGCATCATCAAGCGCTATAGATTTTTAAAGAAATATGACGATCATCACTTTCAGGAGGACGTGAACTTCTGGTATATGGTGGATAGGCGGCAGAAACCATTGCAGGCTATGCATGAAGGGTGTTCCTTGCTGCAGTTTCCTCATATTCCAAGTCCATAGGGGACTGGTTGGTCTCGAGGCAGGACGCCGGCCTCGGGACAGAGAGGTTGTGGGTTCAAATCTCGGCTCCACCGGTTGGGATTGTTATTTATGATTTCTCTCTGCGACAACCACCCCTGGTCTCAGCAGCGAGGCACGGCTTGAAACGTCAATTACTCATCGAAGGAAAAAACATGAACACCTCCGAAGTCGAAGTTACCTGCCTGTGCGGCGAGGGACCCCTGTGCACACGGCTGCCAGGGAAAGATGGATTAACGCGCATAATTCAGTTCCTTGTCTCTAGGGACTTCGTCAGTGTTGAAAGCTGGCGAACAACAAAGTCTTTGAAAAATGAGCCACAGTACCATAAGCGACACTTTAAAAAATATCTTAGCCTTTCCCACGCCTGCATAACTGGCGCCGCTCCTGATGCCCACAGCGAATAAAAAACGGACTTGTAAAGAGTTGCAAAAATAATCTACGTCTATTGCAATCTGATTTCACCTAGACAGGACCAAGGATATGATTGGAGCCAATGGTGGGGTGTGCTAAACACTCCAAGGTATGGTGACAGCTTTACAAATAAAGAACACAACACAATACTGACGTTTCGGCCTGTGGCCTTCTTCAGAATACAGGGACAACGACAACAAGCGGTGAAGCACAATTACTACATGTTAGATGATAAAGTGGAAGTCGAGGAAAGTAGGATGCAAAAATAAGAAAAGAGAGAAATGAATTTTACATGATGAGAGGTATGATGGGCGTCAAAATATATAAAATAGAAAAAGAGAGAGAAAAATGTATAATAAATTGTACTTAGCTGAGCTCAGAGCAGGGAGCAGGAAAACTGTAATCCGTGCTGAAACCAGTCGGAATGACTAAATGACTAAAAGCGCAGAGAACGTGTATAGAAAGCAACACGTGACAAAGACAGGTCAGTAAAGAGGGCAAAAAGGATCAAATATCGGGAAAACCAAAAAGGGGGGGGGGAAAGGGGGCATAGACGAGGATACTCCTGGGACACAACAAGCAATACATATAAATCACTCAACAATGGAAGTGAGAGATCACGCGAGAGGTTAAGAGAAAGAAATAGAATGACACGACAAAGTAGTAAACTAGGCAGTGGGTGAGAGAGATGGACTCTACAGAATGGATGGCCTCGAACTGAACGAGTTGAGAGGTAGGTCAACGAAAGGAAGGATTGGATACTGGAGGAAGAGATACGGTGAGGAAGAATAATAAAGCCGGTATAATGAGAAGGGCGATAGAGGGGTGGTCCGGAGGAAGTTAGTCTATCGGGAGGTAGGGAAGTATTGGAGGAGGAGGTATGGAGAGGAGGGATAAGAAGCAGGTATGTGAAAACTGGATAGGGGGAGAGGCGGTAGGTCAGAAGTGAATGGAAAAAGAGAAAGTCTGGAAGAAGTGGAGCAATAGGGGATGGTGTGCAAGAGGTATGAACCATAGGAGGTAAAGAAGTAGGGAAATGATAGAACAAAGGGGGGAATGAAAGTGGGCATCAGGATAAGGGGGATACTGGAATAGTAGGTATAGATGAGTAGTGACTACAAGTTAATAGAGAGGAGAGGGGTGAGCTAGGAGTAGATCAGCAGAGGGGTGGTAGGAAGGACGAGGGACAATAGAGGTGGGCAGAGAGATCGTACGTACAGTCCAGGTGGAGAGGTGATATAGTGATAAAGAGGTAAAGGACATGAAGATAGTCAGAAGAGAAAAAGGTGTAGGGAGAGGGGGGGTTTAGGAGGAAGAAGGCAAGATGGGGGTTACTCAAAGAGGATATGAAAAGCAGGGATGGACGAGTAGAGGACCCAAGATAAGAAATAGGAAGAGAGGTCCATAGGTGGGAGGGTGGAGTCGGAGGCCGGAGGGTCCTCAGAGGGACAGGGATACATTGATGCCACGAGGGGTGAGGCAGCCCCAACGAGCGATCAGACGGTGCTCCAGAGTGAGCCGACTGTGGTGATCAGAGGAGCATGATATTAGGCCAGTTACCAAGACATCAGTCTTACCTCGATGGCCCCTCGAGTTAAAGTGGGCTGCTACAGGAGTGTCCGCTTCTTGGGTGATGTCATTCAAGTGTTCACGGCACCTATCGCCGATTCTGCGACCAGACTGACCGATGTAGGTCAACTTGCATCGCTTACAGATGATGGCATAAATGATGTTCCGCGATGTGCAAGTGAATCCCTCTCTGATCTCGAAAGGACCATTAGGGAAGAGGACAGTGTCGGTCTGGAGAACGTGGTCACAAGTTTTACATACTCTCCGGTTGCAGCGGATAGTGCCTCGATGGCTGAAGTGGTCAGCAGGAAGACGGCCCCTGACAAGAAAGTCTCGGAGGTTCCGGTCACGTCTAAAGGCCACTAGTGGTGGGTCAGGGAAGAGCAGACGAGTAGTAGGGTCAGATCGAAGAATAGGGAGGTAGCGGTGGATGGTCCTAATAGCGGCGTAGTGGTGAGGGTGATGGGTGAGAGCGAGCACTACTCTATCAGAGGGGGGATGAGTAGAGGGGGTAAGAGCAGACTGACGTGAAGTGTGGAGAACTCGACGCAGGGCAGGGAGGAGAGCTGATTCAGGATAGAGACGTCGGCGGAAGAAATCAAGCATAAGGTGGGCATTGTGAAGGAAATCTTCGTCGTCTTGGCAAAGGCGACGAAGTCTGAGAAGCTGGGAATAGGGAAGAGAGTTCTTGCAGGATGTAGGATGAGAGGAGTCGTAGCGGAGGAAACTATGGGAGTCAGTGGCCTTGTAGAAGACCGAGGTGAGAAGATGAGAGGTGCCCAAGGAGACTAGGATGTCCAGGAAAGATACGGAGGAGGTGGAGATGTGGAAGGTGATGTGGATAGAGGGGTGGAAATGTCCGACATATTCGATGAAACGGGAGATCTCATCTTCTGGAAGGTCAGACAGACCAATGCAGTCATCAATGTACCTACGATACATGAGGGGAAGAGGGCCCTGGTAGGTATGGATGATTTGGTGCTCAAGGTAACCCATGAAGAGACAAGCATAGCTAGGGCCCATTTTAGTGCCCATCGCCACACCGCTGATCTGGGTGAAGAAATTGCCATTGAACTCGAAAGAGTTGAGGTTCAAGACTAATTCTGCTAGACGGAGGAGGACGCCAGTGGCGATGGAGGGTTGGATCCTACGGTCCAGGAAAAACTGAAGAGCTTGAAGGCCGTCGGAGTGGGGAATAGAAGTATACAGGGAGCAGACATCCATAACGAAGAGGCGGTAGTGACGATCAGGAAGGAGGGTGATAGAGGAAAAGATGTTAAGGGCGTCGTTAGTGTCTTTGACATACGAAGGGAGGCCCATAACTATGGGTTGAAAGACACTGTCGAGGAAGTCAGAAATGAGAACAGTAGGACATGAGATGGAAGAGACAATAGGACGCCCAGGAGAGTCAGGTTTATGTATTTTAGGCAGCATATAGAAAGAGGGTCTGCCCAAGCAGTGGTCAGGAAGGATCATGCGGGAGGAGCTAGAGGGAAGTAATCCATCCTGAATGAAACGGAGGATCGTACGACGCACCACGGCGTTATTAGAGACAGTAGTGTCGTCGGGGGTGGGGAGGTAGAAAGTCGAGTCGGATAATTGTTTATCCCCTTCCCGGATATAAAGGTCTTTCCTCCATACCACCACAGAGCCGCCCTTGTCAGCCGGCTTGATGACAATATCATCACGTCGGCGAAGATCCTGGAGGGCTTGGTACTCTTCACTACTAAGATTAGAGCGTCGAAGTCTATGGGGACGAAGTGCCTTAATATCCCGGTAGGTACTGTTAATGAACTGGTCCAAAGCCTGTGATTCGCCCGAGCGGGGAGTCCAGTCAGATTTACGGGAGGAAAAGCGGGCAAATTCGTCTGTAGGAGGAGGTTGAGAGGAAGAGTTCGGATGATTAAAGTAATAGAGTTTGAGTCGTAGTCGTCTGTGATACTCCTGAATGTCCCGTAAGAGAGAGAATGAGTCACTCAAAGGGCGAAGGGGGACAAACTTAAGACCCTAGCTGAGAAGAGAGCGCTCATGGTCGGAAAGGGGCAAATCAGGGGGAATACAAGTGACAAGGGAGCTAGAGTCAGAGGCATTGGGGAGAGGAGGAGGTGAGGGAGGAGGAGGAGGAGGACGGAGGTTCAAGAGTTTACGTTTGTGCTGAGAGGATAAAAAGTCATACACAGATCGGTTGTGGTGGTGGATGGTATGGCGGATGAAGCGAAGAGTCCCAGGGAAGTTAGAGGTGAGTAGATGGAGTTGGGATAGGAGGTGTTGTAGGCGGTTGTTGAGGTGGGATATAAGACGAGAGTGGCTAGAAGCGACAAGACGAACACGTTTCAGGCCATGCTGGAGTTCAAGGTTCTGCAGTTGGCGGCGAAGATAGTTAGAGAGGTAGGGTTGACCGACTTGAGGTGAGAAGTGAGATCGGAACCCACACGGGAGAAATTTACGATGGAGGCAGTTGTTCAAGAAATTCAGGTGACAGGTAAATCTAGTTTTCTTGAAAGTAGTGAAGGCAAAGTCCTTAGAGATGTTAGAGAGTTCGGGGGGTAGAGTGGAGAAGGAGGCGATGATGGAGTGACGGATAGAATGAGATAGATGTTTGAGGGAGGGCATAGTGAGGAGATGAGAGAAGATCGAGAAGAGAAATGAGAGATAAACCAACTAGATGAAGATAGGTAGGATACGTGAAGGTATAGAGAAGCCAATAATAGAAAGAGGGAAGGTAGTGAATAGAAAGTATGAGGAGCAAAGTGCAAGAGGGGAGGGTAAGGAAGCACCCAGAAGTGAAGGCGAGGAGAGACTGACGAGAGATAGAATAGGTAGGTGAAAGAACGGAGTGGAAATGGTTCTAACTAAAGTACACAGAAATGAAGGCGAGGAGAGACTGACGAGAGATAGAATAGGTAGGTGAAAGAACGGAGTGGAAATGGTTCTAACTGAAGTACACAGAGATGAATGACGTTAAACAAACATAAAGTAGCAGCGATATCAATTGAGTAGGGAACAGGCAAATAATTGCAATGCTGCGGTAAAGCTGGTAGCAAGGATGGTGGGGTGTGCTAAACACTCCAAGGTATGGTGACAGCTTTACAAATAAAGAACACAACACAATACTGACGTTTCGGCCTGTGGCCTTCTTCAGAATACAGGGACAACGACAACAAGCGGTGAAGCACAATTACTACATGTTAGATGATAAAGTGGAAGTCGAGGAAAGTAGGATGCAAAAATAAGAAAAGAGAGAAATGAATTTTACATGATGAGAGGTATGATGGGCGTCAAAATATATAAAATAGAAAAAGAGAGAGAAAAATGTATAATAAATTGTACTTAGCTGAGCTCAGAGCAGGGAGCAGGAAAACTGTAATCCGTGCTGAAACCAGTCGGAATGACTAAATGACTAAAAGCGCAGAGAACGTGTATAGAAAGCAACACGTGACAAAGACAGGTCAGTAAAGAGGGCAAAAAGGATCAAATATCGGGAAAACCAAAAAGGGGGGGGGGGAAAGGGGGCATAGACGAGGATACTCCTGGGACACAACAAGCAATACATATAAATCACTCAACAATGGAAGTGAGAGATCACGCGAGAGGTTAAGAGAAAGAAATAGAATGACACGACAAAGTAGTAAACTAGGCAGTGGGTGAGAGAGATGGACTCTACAGAATGGATGGCCTCGAACTGAACGAGTTGAGAGGTAGGTCAACGAAAGGAAGGATTGGATACTGGAGGAAGAGATACGGTGAGGAAGAATAATAAAGCCGGTATAATGAGAAGGGCGATAGAGGGGTGGTCCGGAGGAAGTTAGTCTATCGGGAGGTAGGGAAGTATTGGAGGAGGAGGTATGGAGAGGAGGGATAAGAAGCAGGTATGTGAAAACTGGATAGGGGGAGAGGCGGTAGGTCAGAAGTGAATGGAAAAAGAGAAAGTCTGGAAGAAGTGGAGCAATAGGGGATGGTGTGCAAGAGGTATGAACCATAGGAGGTAAAGAAGTAGGGAAATGATAGAACAAAGGGGGGAATGAAAGTGGGCATCGCTGCTTATGAACGTTTCTATTTTAAACAGAAATTCGACCTCCGTGTTTCACATCTATAACAAACCTACCTCCCCATGAGCAGGTTTTCCTTCGACACCGCAGAAGTCCTTTCAACCAACGAACACGGAAAAACTATCCCATTTACTTGTGGGACTTCGGTGCTAACCATACTCTCTAGAGTGAAGAAATATTTTAATACGTTATAATGTTGAGACACACACCCTTTCATCGCGATGCCGGGCTATGAGAAGTTATTTACTGCTGTCAGGCGAGTGATGGGATGTCCGTGTTTATCGGAGGGCGAAATCGATACACCGGCGAGATGTTGAAATGTGTTTTGAAGTTATCGAGAGAGCTAATTTACCCTGACTGGTCGAGGCGGTCTGTGGCAAAGGATATATTCGATTCAGGAGGTCTGTCATTCATCCCGAGTTTTGTGCATGATTTCACTCTGGTTTGGATTTTTTTAGCGTTCCACCTACTCAGACGACTGTGGTTGGTTTACAGAGATTCGACCGCTCCCGGCATAAGCCCAAGGTGCACTATGGAGGTTTTTTTTATTTCCGGAAGCAACGAAGAGTATCTAGACTTTTTTAAACGTTTTTACATCTGTGGGCCAAGATCACGCTCACTAGTGTGGGTAGTTTATCGGTGGATGTTGAGGTGGACCCTGTCAACAATTATCTTCACAGTCTGTTTTCACAAGTCGACGTATATGAACGACACGCTGATTACACCATAGAATAAAGATCCTTTTAGAGCAGTGTTTGAGGCAACGTTAACTATAGAGAAGATGCGAATAACGGAGTACTTGTCAGCCTCACTATTCTACAAAGACGCAACCGGTCACCACGATGATGTGCAGGGCAACGAAGGATTTAAAACTTGCCACGAATTGACTACTAGGAGTAAAGACTCTAAAATAATGGGGCGTTTGCTCTTAGATCTCTTTGTGTAGGATCCTTACATGTTAAATGAGTCGATGTAAATATCTAACTCACACCCTACAAAGACGTATTCAACATTATGGCTCTCGATAAATCCGCGGGTCACAAGAGTGTCATCATTTACGAGGCACTCTTGTTCAGAAAAGCTAACGTCTAGACTATGCTCAGAGCCCAATCAAAAGGGTTACCATCAGAAATTTTCCATCGCTAGCGGTGTGTTCTCACATAATTATGACAATTTATTTTTGAGATATACATGGAGTCTGTAGAAATGTGGTTTTACAGAAGAATATTGAGAGTACCATGGACAGCTAAGAAGAGTAATTAAGATGTTCTGAGATAGGTCAAAGCAAAAAGAGAGCTAATTTCCAATATTAGGAAGAAACAATCATCATTTTTTGGCCATGTAATGAGAAGAGAACAACTGGAATATATTGTAACAACTGGAAAAATTGAGGGACGAAGAGATAGAGGGAAGCAAAGAGAAAAAAATAACAGACAGCTTAAGAGAATGGCTTGGCAGAAGGTCAACAACAAAAATGGTAAATAGCTGCTGAGATCGAAATTTGTGGAGAGACATGATCACCTAAGCAAGCAGATCCGGTACTTGATGACGATGATGATACACACCCCCCTTAATACTGATATGACTGGTTTCCTCCAGCGCCTTTATCGGTATTTAGAACGATAATCCATTCAATTTTTTATCCTTTCGTTTGACTTACAATAACCCAATGGTCGACGCGAGATGTGTTTCGGGAAAGCCCCAAACTTCGGACTTTTTTAGAGAAATCACGACGTGCAGGACTTCTTCATCACCAATCTTCCCATGCGTCTGAATGGAAGAGAAACATCACTGACTATCGAAACTTCAAGACTTCTCCATCACCAATCTTCCCATGTGTCTGAATGGAAGAGAAACATCACTGACTATCGAAACTTCAAGACTTCTCCATCACCAATCTTCCCATGTGTCTGAATGGAAGAGAAACAACACTGACTATCGAAACTTCAAGGTAGAGAAATCACAACGTGCAAGACTTCTTCATCACCAATCTTCCCATGTGTCTGAATGGAAGAGAAACATCACTGACTATCGAAACTTCAAGGATTTCCCTTCCCCCTAGCCTGATTAATTGAAGTCAATTTGAGCTAGCCAGAAGCGGGCCATTGTCGGTAGAGCTTAAGTTCGCAGGTCACAAAACCGCTCACCTACAAGTTATTGTCTACGCTGAGTTGGATTCTGCTTTCTAAGTGTCCAAGACACGACAAGTTCTAACAGAATACTCAGTTTGATCAAATAAACACACGGAATATTTAGACCCAACGATGTCCAACGTTTTCGTTCGACCTTGTTCCGTGGTTAGCGTCCTCGCAAGGACCGAGTTACCTCTCCACATTGACCCTACTATGGCTGTAGCGTTTGTCATAAACATAGACCCTGCACACAAGCCTGATCAGCTCTGGATGGCACTCTTTTACAACGGGTTAGTCCAACTTGAATATTTTCACTCTTTTTTGGTTTTTCCCCAGGAACACGGACATTTTAAACTTTTTATCGAGGAATTCACGCGTTCTATTCTCCCATAAAATTAGGAGAAATACCTCTACTATACGTACAATCTTACATATATCTCGGCAGTAATATAGATAAAGATGGAGGAATAGAACATGATACCAAAATAAGGATAACAAAAGCAAGAGGAACTTCCGTTGCACTTGGAAACATATGGAAATACAAAGAAATTCGGTTAAATACAAAAATTAAAATTATCAACTCAAATGTTAAGTCGGTTCTATTATATGGCTGTGAAACATGGAGAACAAAATTGACAATCATGAAGATGCAGACTTTCATTAATGGATGCTTACGCAGAATAAACGAATGGAAACGAAAGGACAAAATCACTAACATAGAATTATGGAAATATACCAGTCAAATACCAGTGGATAAAGAGATACAACGAAGACGATGGCGCTGGATAGGACACACACAGCAGAAACCAACTGAGAGTATTACACAACAGGCCTTTTTTGGAATCCTCACGGGAAAAGACAAGGAGGAAGATTAAGTAATTCTTGGAGAAGACAGATAGTAGTAGAGATGAAGATGATGGGGAAAACATGGAATGATCTGAAAAGAATGGCAAACAACATAAAGACTTGGAAAGTGTTTCGTTGAATACCTTTGCTCCACTGGGAGTTAAAAAGGTAGAAGAATTTTCCCATAAACGCCGGGTGTTACAAGTTCTATTTTGAGCAACTCGTGAGGTTCTTATCCCCTTTTCAACGAGACAACATTTTAACGACCCGTTGTGCGAACCTTAAATGGGTTCTTATCCCCTTTTCAACGAGACAACATTTTAACGACCCGTTGTGCGAACCTTAAATGGGTTCTTATCCCCTTTTCAACGAGACAACATTTTAACGATCGTTTCATTTATCGACTGCTGAGTTCGTGGATATATCGACTTTGCGGAGCAAATTTTACGTGAGCACCACTAGCACTAAGGGAGCCGCGATAGCTCAGTGGTTAGTGAACTGGACTACAAAGGACAAGGGGTAGGGTTCGATCCTAACCGACGGCTTCCGGGTTCACCAAGCCTTAAATGGGTACCGATTTTTTGTGGCAAAGTAAAGCAACACGGGCGCAATACCGACCACATTACCCCAAAAATCATGTGCTGAAGGTCTGTAAAATTTATGGTCACTAACACCATATTCCCTATACGGCACTTGGCGTGACGGGGGCTCTTTATTTTTTTTTATTTTTCCTCCAACGAGAGTTGAATGGTAGAAGAAGCAAATCTTTGTTCTGGTGAGAAGGATGTATCTTACTGACAACATTTTGGTCAACTCTTCGGGTAAAGACCGAGGCAATGTCTACAAGGTAAAGAAGTTCAGGCTCACTCATTGAATCTTTACATGTGATGATGCAGTGGTGTAGCTGACAAAGTCAACTTCAGCAGGCAACAGTAAAATGGTACTCTGTAAACAACCACTGTGTCAACATGTGAGCACCTGTTGTTAATCTATGTCTAGAGATTGTGTAAACATGTGTGAACCAGTTGCTAATCTGTGTCTACAGATTGTGTCAACATGTGAGCACCTGTTATTAATCTGTGTCTAGAGATTGTGTCAACATGTGAGCATCTGTTGTTAATCTGTGTCTACAGATTGTATCAACATGTGAGCACCTGTTGTTAATCTGTGTCTTCAGATTATATCAACATGTGAGCACCTGTTATTAATTTGTGTCTACAGATTGTGGCAACATGTGAGCACCTTTTGTTAATCTGTGTCTAGAGATTGTGTCAACATGTGTGAACCTGGTGTTATTCTGTGTCTAGAGATTGTATTAACATGTGTGAACCTGGTGTTAATCTGTGTCTAGAGATTGTGTCAACATGTGTGAACCTGGTGTTAATCTGTTTCTAGAGATTGTGTCAACATGTGTGAACCTGGTGTTAATCTGTGTCTAGAGATTGTGTCAACATGTGTGAACCTGTTGCTAATCTGTGTCTAGAGATTGTGTCAACATGTGAGCACCTGTTGTTAATCTGTGTCTAGAGATTGTGTCAACATGTGAGCACTTGTTGTTAATCTGTGTCTAGAGATTGTGTTAACATTTGAGCACTTGTTGTTAATCTGTGTCTAGAGATTGTGTCAAAATGTGTGAACATGGTGTTAATCTGTGTCTAATTATTGTGTCAATATGTGAACACCTGTTGCTAATCTGTTTCTAGAGATTGTGTCAACATGTGAGCACCTGTTGTTAATCTGTGTCTAGAGATTGTGTCAACATGTGAGCACCTGTTGTTAATCTGTGTCTAGAGATTGTGTCAACATGTGAGCACCTGTTGTTAATCTGTGTCTAGAGATTGTGTCAACATGTGAGCACCTGTTGCTAATCTGTGTCTAGAGATTGTGTCAACATGTGAGCACCTGCTGTTAATCTGTGTCTAGAGATTGTGTCAACATGTGAGCACCTATTGTTAATCTATGTCTCGACATTATGGAGAGGACCAACTCAATGAGACTGTGATTTACTCTGATTGTAAAAAGTAAAGTACCCCCATCACGCAAAGTGACGTATAGGGAATATGGTGTTAGTGACCATAAATGTTACAGACCCTCGGCACATGATTTTTCGGGTAATGTGGTCGATATTCATAGACTTAGAGGCATTTGATAGTTTAGACAGAGGAATGCTTTGGAAGTTTCTGAATCATTAAGGAATCCCCACAAAGTTTATTAACCTGATAAGAAAAATGTATGGATGGATGAAATGTGTGGTGCATGAAGGGCAGCTAAAAGTAGCATTTGATAGTTTAGACAGAGGAATGCTTTGGAAGTTTCTGAGTCATTACGGAATCCCCACAAAGTTTATTAACCTGATTAGAAAAATGTATGAATGGATGAAATGTAGTGTGGTGCATGAAGGGCAGCTAAAAGTAGCATTTGAAATTAGAACAGGAGTAAGGCAGGGATGACTTTATTCTTCCTTTCTCCTTCTACTGGCCATAGATTGGATTATGAGAATAACTTAACACAACATAAATGGAATCCAGTGGTCACTGACCATGCAACTTGATGATTTACTCTTTGATGATGGTATAGTTCTCCTATCATACAACCATCAATGGTTGCAGGTGCAGGATAACATGTGCATACTTGGTAAGAGATCACAACAGCTAGGACTGAAAATAAATAGAGATCAGACTAAAATTATGAGAATTAATGCACTTGGCAATAACCAAATAAAAATAGGAGAAATGTTTCTACTAGACGTACAATCTTATATATATCTGGGCACTAAATTTGACAAAGAGGTAGGAACAGGAAATGATACCAAAATAAAGATATCAAAAGCAAGAGGAGCATTTGTTGCACTGGGAAACATATGGAAGAAATTAGATTAAAGAAAAAAAAATAAAATGTTCAATTTCAATGTTAAGTCAGTCTTATTATATGGCTGTGAAACATGGAGAACAACTAAGTTGACAATCATGAAGATATATACTTTCATTAACTGATGCTTACGCATAATAAAACAATGTAAATGACAGGACTTAATCACTAAAATAGAATTATGGACATGTACCAGTCAAATGCCAATGGATAAAGAGATACAGCGAAGACGATGGCGCTGAATAGGACACACATTGCGGGCGCCAAAAACAACAGGCCCTTTTTTTGGAATACCCATGGGAAAAGACAAAAAGGAAGACCAAGAAAATCTTGGACAAGACAGATGGAAACAGAGATGAAGATGATGGTGAAGACATGGAATAAGCTTAAAATAATTGAAAGAAGCAGAACGTCTTGGAGAGTGTTTCTTGAAGACCTATGCTCCACAGGGAGTGGAAAGATAGAAGAGAAGAAGAGGAAGAACGTGACCTCTTTCATCAGCTGATGTCTCTAGTGGGTGGTGCATCTAATGTTAAACTAAGTCAATATGAACTCTTTCATCAACTGATGTCTCTAGTGGGTGGTGAATCTTATGTTAAACTAAGCCAACATGAACTCTTTCATCAACTGATGTCTCTAGTGGGTGGTGCATCTAATGTTAAACTAAGCCAACATGAACTCTTTCATCAACTGATGTCTCTTGTGGTTGGTACCTGTTATGTTAAACTAAGCCAACATGAACTATTTCATCAACTGATGTCTCTTGTGGTTGGTACCTGTTACGTTAAACTATGCCAACATGAACTCTTTCATCAACTGATGTCTCTAGTGGTTGGTACCTGTTACGTTAAACTATGCCAACATGAACTCTTTCATCAACTGATGTCTCTAATGGGTGGTGCATCTTATGTTAAACTAAGCCAACATGAACTCTTTCATCAACTGATGTCTCTAATGGGTGGTGCATCTTATGTTAAACTAAGCCAACATGAACTCTTTCATCAACTGATGTCTCTAGTGGTTGGTACCTGTTATATTAAACTAAGCCAACATGAACTCTTTCATCAACTGATGTCTCTAATGGGTGGTGCATCTTATGTTAAACTAAGCCAACATGAACTCTTTCATCAACTGATGTCTCTAGTGGTTGGTACCTGTTATATTAAACTAAGCCAACATGAACTCTTTCATCAACTGATGTCTCTAGTGGTTGGTACCTGTTATATTAAACTAAGCCAACATGAACTCTTTCATCAACTGATGTCTCTAGTGGTTGGTACCTGTTACGTTATACTAAGCCAACATGAACTCTTTCATCAACTGATGTCTCTAATGGGTGGTGCATCTTATGTTAAACTAAGCCAATATGAACTCTTTCATCAACTGATGTCTCTAATGGGTGGTGCATCTTATGTTATACTAAGCCAACATGAACTCTTTCATCAACTGATGTCTCTAGTGGTTGGTACCTGTTATATTAAACTAAGCCAACATGAACTCTTTCATCAACTGATGTCTCTAGTGGGTGGTACCTGTTATGTTAAACTAAGCCAACATGAACTCTTTCATCAACTGATGTCTCTAGTGGTTGGTACCTGTTATGTTAAACTAAGCCAACATTATCTCTTTCATCAACCACTGTCACCTCCACCACAACATCATATTCTCTGTCTCTGCGATCAAGACTCAATCAGAGTAGGATTCTAGACCCTCACATGAAGTCTGCTGTCTTTTTAAGTGAATCGATTGCCCCATACAGTTTCTCTTTCAGGGAGGTGGGTGTGGACCACATTGCTCTAGACTGTGTACTGGGGACAATCCTGTTGAACATGTTTTGTAGTCATATTATCGAGTGTACAGTGGCATAAGCTGGTTGTATCTATTTTGAATTTGGTGAACATGTGATTTCTCTTTCTATTGTGGCCAGTGCGTAGGCGAAGTATGATGACTTGATCCCTCCTTAATAGTTGGTGGTATCCGTCACTCTCATTATGTTTTGGGTGTTCTCGTTTCCATTTTTACATGGAACTGACCATTGAGGATGACAACTACCAGTGTCTCTATATTTAAAGAATCAACTAACCGTGTCTCTATATTTAAACAATCAACTACCAGTGTCACTATATTTAAAGAATCAACTAACCGTGTCTCTATATTTAAACAATCAACTACCAGTGTCTCTATATTTAAACAATCAACTACCAGTGTCTCTATATTTAAAGAATCAACTAACCGTGTCTCTATATTTAAACAATCAACTACCAGTGTCTCTATATTTAAAGAATCAACTACTTGTGTCTCTATATTTAAAGAATCAACTACCAGTGTCTCTATATTTAAAGAATTAACTACTAGTGTCTCTATATTTAAAGAATCAACTACCAGTGTCTCTATATTTAAAGAATCAACTACCAATGTATGTATATTTTTAAAAAATAAACTACCAATGGCTCTACATTTAAAGAATTAATTATCAGTGTCTCTATATTTAAAGAACCAACTAACTGTGCTCTATGTATTGAATCAATTACCAGTGTCTCTACATTTAAAGAATCAAGTACCAGTGTCTCTATATTTAAAGAACCAACTACCAGTGCTTTATGTATTGATTAAACTACACGTACTCTCATATAATGAATCAACTATCAGTGTCTCTATATATTAAATTAACTACCAGTGTCTTTATATATTTAATCAAGTACCAGTGTCTCTATATTAAATCAACTACCAGTGTTTTTATATATTAAAGCAACTGCCAGTGTCTCTATATTTTAAATCAACTACCAGTGTCTTTATATATTGAATCAACTACCAGTGTCTTTATATATTAAAATCAACTACTAGTGTCTCTATATATTGAATGAACTGCCAGTGTTCTATGTCTTGAATCAATTACCAGTGCCTCTATATATTGAATCAACTACCAGTGACTTTATATATTGAATCAACTACCAGTGTCTCTATATATTCAATCAACTACAAGTGTTCTATGTATTGAATCAACTACCAGTGTCTCTATATTTGAAAGAATAAACTACCAGTGTCTCAATATTTAAAGAATCAACTACCAGTGCTTTATGTATTGAATCAACTACCAGTGTATCTATATATTGAATCAGCTAACAGTGTCTTTATATATTGAATCAACTACCGGTGTCTTTATATATTGAATCCACTACCAGTGTCTCTATATATTGAATCAGCTACACGTGCCTTTATATATTGAATCAACTATCAGTGTCTTTATATATTTAATCAATTACCAGTGTCTATATTAAATAAACTACCAGTGTCTTTATATATTAAATCAACTACCAGTGTGTCTATGTATTGAATCAACTACCAGTGTTCTATGTATTGAATCAATTACTAGTGTCTCTATATATTGAATCAACTGCCAGTGTTCGATATATTGAATCAACTGCCAGTGTTCGATGTATTGAATCAACTACCAGTGTCTCTATATATTGAATCAACTGCCAGTGTTCTATGCATTGAATCAATTATCAGTGTCTCTATATATTGAATCAACTACCAGTGTCTCTATATATTGAATCAACTACCAGTGTTCTATGTATTGAATCAACTACTAGTGTTCTATGTATTGAATCAACTATCATTGTTTCTATATAATGAATCAACTACCAGTGTTCTATGTATTGAATCAACTACCAGTGTTCTGTGTAATGAATCAACTACCAGTGTTCTATGTATTGAATCAACTACCAGTGTTCTATGTAATGAATCAACTACCAGTGTTCTATGTATCGAATTAATTACCATTGTCTCTATATATTGAATCAACTACCAGTGTCTCTCTCTATATATTGAATAGACTACAGTGTATCTATGAATTGAATCAGTCACCAGTGGTTCTGTATTTAAATGAAAACTATCACCAGTGATTCCAGATTTCAAGAATGAATGACCCGTGGCACTACGTTTACAAAATTCAGCCAATGCTGTTTCGGTAATTAATGAAGCAGACACCAGTGATTCCGCAATTAAATAATCAATCACTAGTGATTCCACAATTAATGAATCAATCACAAGTGACACCAGATTTAAAGAAACAATGAACACTGGTTCTATATTTAAGGAATGAAAATCACCATAGACTTTACATTTGAAGAATCAGTCAAGGCTGTCTTAATAATTAAAGAATCAATCGCCACTCTATATATAATTATAGACTCAATTATCAGTCGCTCTATTTAAAAAAAAGTAAATCACCAGTGTTTTTTTTTATTATAAAGCATAAACGATCACTATCTCTTTAATTAAAAACTCACGCACAATCTCTCTATATTTTAAGATTCTGCCTCTTTGTCTCTGTATTTATATAACCAATCATCATAGTTCTAGATAGACAGAGTCAATCAACAGGGGCTCTATATATCTAAAGAGTCAATCACCAGGGGCTTTACATATCTAAAGAGTCAATCATTAGGGGTTCTATATATCTAAAGAGTCAATCGCCAGGGGCTTTACATATCTAAAGAGTAAATCAACAGAGGCTATATATATCTAAAGAGTCAATCACCAGGGGCTCTATATATCTAAAGAGTCAATTACCAGGGGCTTTACATATATAAAGGTTCAATCAACAGGGGCTCTAAATATATAAAGAATCAATTAACAGGGGCTCCATATATTTAAAGAGTCATTCACCAGGGGCTCTATATATCTAAAGAGTCAATCACAAAGTGCTCTATATATCTAAAGAATCAATCACAAGGGGCTCTATGTATCTAAAGAATAAATCAGCAGTGGCTCTATACATCGAAAGAGTCAATCAAAAGGGGCTCTAAATATCTAAAGAGTCAATCACAAGGGGCTCTATATATCTAAAGAATCAATCAGCAGGGGCTCTATATATCTAAAGAGTCAATCAACAATGGCTCTATATATCTAAAGAGTCAATCAACAGGGGCTCTATATATCTGAAGAGTCAATCACCAGGGGCTTTATACATCTAAAGAGTCAATCAACAGTGGCCATATAATATAACAATAAATCAGAAACGCTCTATTTTTAAAGAATCAATCACATGTGTAGGGTTGCCAGATACACCGTTTTTTACGGATTTCTTAGGGTTGCCAGATACACCGTTTTTTACGGATTTCTCCGTTTTTTTCACGTAATTCGATGACTCCGTTTTATCTTTGCCCGGAGTCGCTAAAACACCGTATTTTAACGCTCATGTAAATATTTTTTTTAATATCGATTAAATAATATATAAATTCGTAGTAAATAATATTAATTAAACCATTCGGCGGTTTGTTTTGTATAATTGTTTCTGGATCATACTTTTAAGTGCGCAAATTGTAGTTCCGCGCTAAATTATTGAAGCGATTTAATTTCCGTCCTAGCCCACGACAAGAATCAATTTATTTCCGATCGTCGATGCGTAAACACAGTTTCACCGCTCCATCCAATTCAATCCTCGCATCTACATATTATTAGTAAGTTTATTTTAAAGTTTGTTAACATTATTTTATAATGAGTGATATGGATTTAAAGAAGTCTCCTCCAAAGAAGAAATTAAAATTACAACTACAACACAATCAAAGTTACCGTAAAGTGTGGGAAGAATCGTTTTCATGGGTTAAACCAGGACCTAACGAACATCGAGCTTTCTGTGTGTTATGCAGAAAAGATTTTTGTATTTCTCATGGTGGACAAAGTGACTTAAAACAACATTCAGAATCTAAAACGCATAAACTAAAAGAAAAATCTGATGATGTTAGTGTAAACAAACTTTCACATTATTTTGTAAATGTAAACAATACATCAGAACACGATAATGTTGTCGCGAGTGAACTGGCTTTGGTTTATCATGCAGTCAAACATAATCAAAGTTATTCTAGCTTGGACTGTGGGAATAAGCTTGTGACACACATTTTAAAGATTCTGTGACTGCTTCAAAAGTACCATGTGGGCGCACTAAAGCTGAAATGTTTGTCAAGAATGTTTTAGCACCCAGAAGTGTCAATGATTTTTTAGATATTTTAAAGTGTTCGGAACAAGGTGTGAGATTTTTTTCATTGGCAACAGATGCCTCGAATAAGGGAAACAGGAAGATGTTTCCAGTTTGCCTTCGCTACTTTGACTCAGTGAAAGGAGTGCAGAATAAACTTCTGGATTTTATTGAAAATGCTGATGAAACTGCTTGTGGAGTTAGTCTGCTAGTGCTGCAGAGTTTAGAAAGACATAATCTTGATATAAATCACATTTCATCATATAGTGCAGACAATGCAAGTGTCAATTTTGGAATTAGACATTCTGTATTTCAATTACTTTTGAAAAAGAATGAAAATATATTGAAGGCCAATTTTACAAATCACATACTTCATAATACAATCAAGTATGCTACAGACACATTGGATATTGATGTACAGAGCATAGTCCTCAAAATGTACAATCATTTCTCAGTTTCAGCAAAAAGAAGAGAGGAACTGAAATCATTTTTTTTAATTTTGTGGAATTAGAATGGTCTGAAATATTGAGACATGTTCCAACGAGGTGGCTGTCTTTGACTCCAGCTGTAAATAGGCTTCTCCTAAATTGGGGTGCAATCAAAAGTTACTTCCAGAGTATTGATGACTGCCCAAAATTATTGAAATCTGTTTTTCTTATTGATGACCCTGAGCAAGCCATTTTGCCAGAGATTTATTTTCACTTTGTAAACAACGTTGGAAACTTGTTGGATGATATTAACAAAACACTAGAAAGTTGTGAATTGAGTGTCTTGGGGACATTCAAACAAATGTACATTTTGAACGAAAAGCTTAAACAGAGAATAAAAGACAGTTTTTATGGCAGCAATGCAAATGAACTTATTAATGATTTGTCTGTAACACTGCAAAAAAAAAATATCAAGTGATTTTAACAAATTTTACAATGATATGCTTCAGTATCTTGACAAAAGGTTTGATGTGACTGCCAATAATCCATATTCATCATTGGCAGCTTTTGCTTTGGATAAAGAAATTCATTTTGAAGATTTGGAAACTGCAGTGTGTATTCTGAAATTGAAAGATCACATATGTGTTGATGCCATGTATGAAGAGTTCTGTCACTTTCAAAGTGTTCTATGTGAAAGTATTAACAAAGATAACAGTGATATCACAAACTGGTTACATTTTTTTTCTGTTGTGCCAGAACATAAAGTGCTAAACGTTTCAAAGATTGTTGGATTTTTATTTAGCATACCAGGATCAAATGCCTTTGTTGAGAGGATATTCTCCTTAATGAAAAACAAATGGAATGACACAAGAAATAGGTGTAGCCAAGAACTGATTGAAGCAGAGCTCAGAGTCATGGTTAATTTTGACAATTCATGTGCTGATTTTTTTTAAATTTGTCAAAACTGATGCAAGATTATTGAAAGCTGGCAAATCCTCAAGCAAATACAATTAAAATGCCTCTAGAAACACTAGGTGAGAGTTTTTTTTACATTTAAATAAGAAAATTGTCTTTGCAGAATATGAGCATTGTTTTATTTCTAGTTTCTGTATATAATTTTTCATAAATTTGTTTGAATATAAAGGCGAATTCATTGTCACTACCGGTAACAATATACAAAATCATTTGTTCGTAAATATGTAATTAAAATTGAAGAAAAAAAAATTCAGCGTAAAAGTACTCCTTTTTTTTAAAAAAAATCTGGCAACCCTACACATGTAGCTATATACATATATAAAACAAATCACTAGTGGCTAAAGATTTAGAGAATCAATCATCATCATCATCGCTTGCCGTCTCCGCAACGAAGGTTGGCTACATGGATCGCCATTCTACTCTGTTTCTTGCTTTGATAGTGCAGGTTGTCATAGATTGACTTGTCTATCTTTTGATGTTACTCGCCCATATTAGTCTAGGTCTGTTGTGTTTTTTAACGTGCCCCAAAAAATTCATTTGTCTTGTTTTAATTGTATTTAGTAGTTCTCTTTTCATTTTTAGTTGTTTTAAAACTGCATCGTTTGTTTTCTTTTTTTTCCATCCAAGTCTACCTATTCTTCTATAAATCCACATTTCATAGGCTTCAATTTTATGTTATGTCAAGGTAAAGGTAATGGTAAATGTTAAGGTAAAGGTAAAGGTAATGGTAATTGTAAAGGTAAAGATACAGGTAAAGGTAAAGATAAAGGTAAAGGTAAATGTAAAGGTAGATGTAAATGTAAAGGTAAAGGTAAAGGTAAAGGTAAAGATAAAGATAAAGATAAAGATAAAGGTAAAGATAAAGGTAAAGGTAAAGGTAAAGGTAAAGATAAAGGTAAAGGTAAATGTAAAGGTAAAGATAAAGGTAGAGATAAAGGTAAAGGTAAAGATAAAGGTAAATGTAAAGGTAAAAATAAAGGTAAAGATAAAGATAGAGATAAAAGTAAAGATAACGGTAAAGGTAAAGATGAAGGTAAAGATGAAGGTAAAGGTAAAGATGAAGGTAAAGATGAAGGTAAAGGTAAAGATAAAGGTAAAGATAAAGGTAAAGATAAAGGTACAGATAAAGGTAAAGGTAAAGGTAAAGATAAAGGTAAAGATAAAGGTACAGATAAAGGTAAAGGTAAAGGTAAAGGTAAAATGAAGGTGAAGTTAAAGGTTAAAGTAAAGGTAAAGGTAAAGATAAGGGTAAAGGTAAAGTACGAGACTTGAACCAGCGTATTAGCACGCGAGTTTACACCCATATGTGCACGTTTGGCTATCCAGAAATGTTCGGCGCTGTTCAATAAATTATGTCCGATATAACCGCATAGAGCGGTATGTCCATACAAATGTCATTACCAATGTCTCATTAAACATTCAGACATGTTATGGCGATCTGACACGTATCGGTCACTCTATATCAGCCATGTCACTACGTTCATCCACGCCATAACAAGCACACACGTTCAAATGTTTAGATGGTTTTCGTAGCTCTTCCAGTGACTCACATTCTCGGGTCTACTACAAAATAATGGATGTTCTAAAGTTATATTTCCTGACATTGTTAACAGTTTCTCTTTGTGGAGGTATGTACAACAGCGCCTATTTTAGATCTAATTGTAACCAGTAAAACATGTAACTGCTTGTGTGTGGTCACTATCAGAGTAATCATCATCAAGTATCGGGCCTACTGACGTAGGTGATCATGTCTCTCCACAACCTTCGATCTCGGCAGCTATTTATCATTTCTCTTGTTGACCTTCTGCCAAGCCATTCTCTTAAGCTTTGTTATTTTTTCTCTTTGCTTCCCTCTATCTCTTCGTCCCTCCAGAATAGATTAATTTATGTTTATCAGAATACATCTCCCCTGATCCGGTGTATCTCATTTCGCAAAGTCCCAGTAATTGTAAACCCATTCTTTTAATTTCTTGTATCATGTTTTCTGGTTTACCCTTCTACTTAAGTGTTCTCACATTTCAAGTACCTATCTTTAGAATTTGTTTTATCTTTAATTTGCTTACCGTAGCTTGATAACGATCGGGTATCACCTGTAGCACAGGATGTCCCCTACCGAAAAAGGGTGTTCCATTGGAATCCCCCTTAACGTTGTTTTCGTTATTTTTATTGTTGTGGCGATTCATGTTTGTACAAAGAAAATACGACGGTGGTTTTCTGTTGCCTTTCTTCGGTTTGTTTACGGCTGGCTCCGCTAGCCTTTGAATAAAAAGTCTCACCCACAAGGCAGTGGGGTTGTTTTACTTCAGCGTGCCCTCCCTTAGTCTTTTACTCTCCCGAGCTTACCTGCAAGGCAGCAGGACAGCCACAGGTTGTACTATTTACTGCATGCATTAGCAGGTAAAAATACCTGACCTAACATTGACTATCAGAGTAGTTCTGGTTAGAGTCACAAGACTACACCCACACCTGTATACTGAGTGATTGGATGAGCATGACAATACAAGTTGCAACGGGCTCTGTACGCAGATAATGGGTAGAGTCAGTGCAGAAGTCTCTCTCTCTCTCTCTCTCTCTCATTCAGAGTATATTCCAGACTCTCTCATGAAGTCAGCTGTCTGTTTAAGTGATTCGATTGCCCCATATAGTTTCTCTTCCAGGGAGGTGGGCGAGGACCACATTGCTCTTCTCAGGTCTGTGTACAATCCTGTAGAACATGTTTTGTAGTTCTACACTCCTTCCTCTCTCTTTCCCTCTCCTACCATTTCATCCTCCTTCCTCTTTCTTTCCCTCTCCTACCATTTCATCCTCCTTCCTCTCTCTTTCCCTCTCCTATCGTTCCGCCCTCCATCGCACTTTTAGCTTCCCTCATAGATATGGCAGGCTAAAGAACTTCGGCTCGTATACGAGCTTTAACAAATGGTAAAAGCATGGCGTATAATGCGATGTGCGGCCCGTATATGCTGAAATATAGTTTGGCGACGTTTAAATCTCTTTGGACATAATGGACACTGATTTTCACCAGAAGATTTTTCATTATGAGAAAACATCTCTAGAAAATCAAATGACCCTTTGTCACCAATTCTTAATATACCTAGTTTTAAACATATTAATAACATTGAATAACAAGCACAACAAGACTAAAAATATCTACTTTTTGAACACCCAATAAGATAAACATATGAAAAACGAAGAATTAATACACTCAACAAGGCTTAACATACGTACTTTATACACATTATCATTAATACAAGTGTATACCCTTTTATTAATAAACCTTACCGCATCGTTATGAGATAAGAGAAAATCATAAAAAATATTTAAACTTACAGCGTAAAATATACTCTCAACACAGGCCACTAGATTGAACAGTAGTATTAAAAAAAGCTTCTTTCAATCAATCGCGCTTATAACACGAAATATCACATGTGACTAGTTTAATTATAACCTGATAACAAATATGGGGGACACTATTCCAACATCGACTATCATCTATGTTAACCAATCAGAGAAGAATATTTCTATCGTACGCCGCCCAACGAAATGACTGACCTCTAGATTAACCAATCAGAGATGAGAATTACTGTTATCGTGATAACTGATCTAATTTTCCATTTGACGTGATGTCGAGTCTGACTCATTGCTGAGTTTCTTTAACTCGTTTTGGCCCCTGATACAATTCAACTGTCGGGTCATCGGTGGGGGAGTTAATGCGGTTGGTGGGTTACTTTAACACGATTTGACCCCTGATGCAATACCAGAGGTTTTCCATGACATCGATTTGACCTCTGAAGGCTGCAATACTAATGTTTAGTACCGCAACAAATAACAGGTAACATTAAAAGTGATTATTACAGGTAAGATTACGTAGTGCTAAACTCCAAAATTTCGGCTCATACTGACAAACATCTCAAAACCCTAGAATCTACTCCCATACTCATACTAGTTATACACAACGAGCAGATAGTTATATTCAATGTCCCAAAAAGTTAGTCCAAATCGCAAAATTTTACTCCCTTAGATATCCCCATATCAAGAATTTAATTTTTAAAAAATCACTTTTATTATATTTGCCCCCCAAACATTTTTTTATGGCTACGCCTACGAAATCATTACAAATAGCAAATTTATTATTTAAAAAAAACACGATCCAGTAGTTCACTCTAACGGCAGGCACTAGTAGTTCACTTTAGTAGTTCACTCTAGTAGCTCACTCAAGTAGTTCACTATAGTAGTTCACTCTAGTAGTTCACTCTAGCGGCTCGATCTAGCGGCACGCTCTAGTAGTTCACTTTAGTAGTTCACACTAGTAGTTCACTCTAGCGGCACGCTCTAGTAGTTCACTCTAGTAGTTCACTTTAGTAGCTCGCTCTAGTAGATAACTCTAGTAGTTCACTCTATTAGTTCACTCTAGTATTTCACTCTGGCGGCTCGCTCTAGTAGTTCACTCTATTAGATATCCCGATATCAAGAATTTAATTAAAAAATCACTTTTATGATATTTGCCCCCTACCATTTTTTATGGCTTCGGATACGGAATCATTACAAATAGCAAATTTGTTAATTATAAAAATACACGCTCTAGTAGTTCACTCTAGCGGCACGCGCTAGTAGTTCACTTTAGTAGTTCATACTAGTAGCTCACTCTAGTAGTTCACTCTAGCGGCACGCGCTAGTAGTTCACTTTAGTAGTTCCTACTAGTAGCTAACTCTAGTAGTTCACTCTAGCGGCTCTCTCAAGTAGTTCACTCTAGTGGCACGGTCTAGTAGTTCACTTTAGTAGTTCACACTAATAGTTCACTCTAGCGTCACGCTCTAGTAGTTCACTCTAGTAGTTCACTCAGCGGCTCGCTCTAGTATTTCACTCTAGCGGCACACTCTAGTAGTTCACTCTAGTAGTTCACTTTAGTTGCTCGCTCTAGTAGATAACTCTAGTAGTTCACTCTATTAGTTCACTCTAGTAGTTCACTCTAGCGGCTCGCTCTAGTAGTTCATTCTAGTAGTTCACTCTAGCGGCTCGCTCTTGTAGTTCACTCTATCGGCAGGGTGTCCGGTTAGCGCAATCGATAGGCTGTTGGCTTACCACGGCAACAGCCGGGGTTCGTACCCTGGCGAGGACACCTGGGTTTTACTAATTCCCTAAAAATTAGTACCTCTGAAGTCGGAGTAAATCTGCCTGCATGGCGAGGGGCATCCTGTAATGGGATAAAACAGACTTTACACGCAAAATTCAGTCCCACAAAATTGAGTGGGTGGGACTTCGTCAGAGGTCAAAGCTGACGAAAGCGAACGAACGAACGAACGAACTCTATCGGCACGCTCTAGTAGCTCACTCTAGTAGTTCACTTTAGTAGCTGGCTCTAGTAGCTCACTCTAGTAGCTCACTCTAGTAGTTCACTCTAGCGGCTCGCTCTTGTAGTTCACTCTAGCGGCTCGATTTAGTAGTTCACTCTAGCGGCTCGCTCTAGTAGTTCACTCTATTAGTTCACTCTAGCGGCTCACTCAAGTAGTTCACTCTATTAGTTCACTCTAGTAGTTCACTCTAGCGGCTCGCTCTAGTAGTTCACTCTAGCGTCTCGTTCCAGTAGTTCACTCTAGCGGCACGCTCTAGTAGTTCACTTTAGTAGTTCACTCTAGTAGTTCAGTCTAGTGGCACGCTCTAGTAGTTCACTCTAGTAGTTCACTCTAGCGGCACACTCTAGTAGTTCACTCAAGTAGTTCACTCTAGCGGCACGCTCTAGTAGTTCACTCAAGTAGTTCAGTCTAGTGGCACGCTCTAGTAGTTCGCTCTATTAGTTAACTCTAGCGGAACGCTCCAGGTACCCTCTACTACTTGTGTCACGTTCCATTTATTTTCCGCTCGAAAAATCTTGAAGTTTCCTCAACCTTAGTTTTCTTATTTTAATGGTAAACTGACTATTATATGAATATAATCAAACTTTATATTTACAATCTGTGGCTGATCTCTCAATTGACTGTGAATTAACATATCGACCTGGCATGTCCACGGAGGCATTTCCTTGGAGATCATGAAAGCTTTAGCACTAGTTATTTTCAAGAAAGACAAAAGTCAACACACACAAGACGTCTCAAATAAATCCTCATATATTGTAGTACTAAAATTAAAAACAAATTAAAATGACACTATATTCTGTAACAGTGAAAGTCCACTATAATAAAACAAAACTTGTTTATGTTTGCAGAGATTCCAAGACGTGAGTCAGGAAGCTTTCCCGTAGATGGATGTTACACAGACAAGATGGACATTCTATTTCTTTGTTACCCGAGTAGAAGAAGTAGCGATGTGCTATTTCAAACTCGTTTAATTGACTCATTTGCAGATGCTTTAACAAAGTCTAATTACATAACTAACCGATTGTTATTTGCTGGAATCTACGATTCATTCTCAGCCAATAACCCCAGTGTAAACGTCAGCTCGTGGCACTTTCATCATTACAACAGCAGGTTATCTCTCCTTTCTCTAAATAAAGTGGATGTTAAACAAAGCAATAAGAAGATGTCTGTCAGATTGTTTAATGAGACAATTGAGCTAAAAATATTGTATAGTTCTAAAAGGCACGTCCTTATCATTTGAGGAGTGTAGGAGTATACCACATATTGTACAGCAACACGTTACAAGCATCAAAATATTTGTCTTGGTCACTGGTGTGGAATTTGATGATTACATTGTGCGCTTGACGGATACGCTTCTTGTAAGACGAGACAATATGGAGTTTTCATTTCGCAATCTTCAGGTGGCAATTTGCAATGAGCACCTTGAGGAATCGTTATATCATATAGACAAAAAGACTGACTTCCTATCCTATTATGTGTTGCGTTATCACAGCATCAAATTAAGCTGGAATGAAGCCAAGCTTAGTTGTAATGAAGCTTTAAGTGTGCTTGCAACGATTGAAAGCAATGAGGAATTGAACTTTTTGCAGACTGAAATACACTCATATATGAAAGGCGGCGAGGACGGTCGCCGTTCTCTGTCGTCGGTTCAATTTTTTATTGGACTTAAAAGAGACTCAACAACACTTGCTAAACGTTTTCAATGGAACTATTATTTGCCGCAGCAAAGTTGCCCACTGGTGGTTAATCATTGGTTGCCTAGGAAACCATCTGATGGGTTTAGTAGTGCCTGTGCTATGTGGCGATTTGATTGGAACAATACCGGAAATGACGTCATTAACGTTAGAGGCAACACTTATCGTTCTGTTGATGGATGGACGGACGTGGATTGTGAGGAGAAGTTGTCAGTAGTTTTATGTGAAAAGATATTTCATGCTACAGATCAGGACACAAACATGACGATAATAAAACCAGCCAGTAATGAAAGTTTCAGTAAAGCTCTAACGAAAGGTAATTTCATGAAATTTAGAGGCAACATCGTGTCTGTCTCGGCTAATATTGGACAAAGAGACTTTCTGAAGGTCTTCAAACAAACAGGGCACGAATTATTTCCCCTCTTTGACTGTGGTGCCGGTTCGCCTGATCCCCGCTACATCTCCTACATCTATGTCTGTGACTCTGTCCGCCACTGCAGCAACAGAATGGATGAAGCGTCTTGCCTTGATACATATGATGAGACAACGGGAACAAATGAACATTTTCATGAAAAATGCAGTGGCGTACAATGTTGTGACGGGTCTTGCTTGCCCTTACAATGGGTCAATGATGGTGAGGTGGATTGTGATGTTTGTGGATACAGTGGAGGAAGTGGAGTCAACGATGAGAGTGAGGTTCTTAACAAGTATCTGAAGAGAAACGAGACGTGCGCCTTTATTTGTAATGATGATCAATGTGTTCGCTTCTCACAGCTTAATGATGGCCACACTAACTGTACAGGACCAGAGGGACCAATAGACGAGACTATAGGAAAGTTGGAACAGGCGGACACTTGTTACAACATATTGGGGCACATTATCTGGGCACCCAGGTGTGTCTATGTCAGAGACAGGTACGGAGCTGTTCTGGGCTGTAGAGATATGTCCCATCTTGATAACTGTACAGACTTTGAGTGTCCAGATGGGTATTTTAAATGTCCGAACACTTACTGTATCCCTCAACATTATGTCCTGGACGGAAAGATAGACTGCCCTTCTAGAGTTGAAGAAAACCAATATCTTATTCGCCCATGTACCGGGAACTTTGCCTGTTGGAATAGTAAAATGTGCCTCCATCCTGACCTAGTTTGTGACGGACATCCTGACTGTCCACATCAAGATGACGAGGTGGATTGCCACGTGACTTCTTGCATTGATGGTTTACGCTGTGTATCAGGAACAGTAACGATACCCGTCTATAACAAATCGATACTTGAACCAAATGAGGCCACCTTTTACAGTTCAAGCCGTTTCCTGAACTTGTCACGAATGGACTTGTCGCACTCAAACTTCCAATTTCTACATTACTTTGTTAATCTAATGGTCATTATTTTCTCTCACTGTAATATCGGAAGTGACCTCATTGATTTTTCTGACTTTCCACGAAGACTACAACAACTTGACATGAGCTACAATCAGCTTCAGGGTGTAGATGGTTCAGAAAGTTTTAGACTCCCATTTGAGAATCTCCGTCACTGGAACTTGTCCCACAATGAAGAGCTCGCTGAAGTGAAGAATTTTAGGATAAAATTTCTGGAAACACTCGATCTCTCCCACACGAGCATGTCCCAGCTCGATAAATCTTTCTTTGAAGGGTTTCCCAGCTTACGACATTTATACCTGAGCTTTACCAAAATCAAACAGATTCATAACAACACCTTCCCCCCCTGGCCTCATTTTAAATACATTAGATTTACGTGGGTTATCCATCATAGATTTCTATAGAAACTTCTTTAACGATCTCACCATTGGTGACGATCTGTTCACTGACAGTTTTGAGTTGTGCTGTCCACAGATGAGAGGGTCGAATATCCAATACAAGGATTGTCACGCCCCAGTTGACGCCATCTCTTCTTGTTTTGATCTGATAAAGGTCAGTGTTCAGAGAGCTCTTCTCTTTGTGTCCGCGGTTCTTGCTGTTCTGGGGAACATGGCCGCAGTTGGTTATCGTGTAATCTGGGACAGGTCAGTTCTCAGAACAGGTTATGGTCTGTTTGTGACAAACTTGGGTATATCTGACTTTATTATGGGAGTCTATCTGTTCATTATTGCTGGAGCGGATTATTACTATTGTGACGTTTATGTTTTGTATGACGAGACCTGGAGAGAAAGTGTTGTATGTAAACTTGCTGGCTTCCTGGCTACACTCTCGAGTGAAACGTCAACATTTTTTGTTTTCCTTATCACTCTGGACAGATTTTTAATGATGAAGTTTCCGTTTGGTCAAGTCAAGTTTTCCAAAATGAGTAAAATTATCGTTGTGTGTTTGTCTTGGATCATTGGTTTTCTTCTTGCACTGACTCCCATTGTGTTCAGGTTTGAAATATATTCTTCTAACGCAATGTGTCTTGGCTTACCTTTGACAACTAAACGACTTAATGGCTGGGAGTTCTCGTTTGCCGTGTTCATTGTTCTCAACTTCTGTCTGTTTCTCCTCATTGCTTACGGTCAAAGAGCCATCTTCAGCGCAATGTCTGCAGGAAGAATATCCCGGAATGCGTCCAGACGAGAGGAAGATATAACAGTGGCTAAACAGTTGATCCTGGTAGCTTTGTCCAACTTTTGCTGCTGGTTTCCTGTTGGACTCATGGGGCTATTAACTCTCGGTGGTCATGCGATCAACAGCGAAGTGTACGCCTGGATAACGGTTATCGTTCTTCCTATTAATTCTGCAGCAAACCCACTTCTTTACACTATCCCTGTCTTTATGGCCAAGTGGAAACGCTTTAAAGACGGGGAAAAGAGCTCCAGTAGAGTTTCTACTTAAACACGTTATTCTGTGGGGCCTCCCAAGCTCTTGAATGTTAAAAGAGCTGTTAAAATTATCACGCCGTTATATTCTTCATTTATGTGAGTCTTTAGTCTACTCTACTTACATCCAATTATATAGGAAATTGTTTCCGTGAAACAGCATGTGATATATACATAAAGTCATGGTTATTTGTTTGTGTACTTGGTAAGCCCACGAAATATCCTACATTGATTTCTAAATGTCTTCATCTGAGAAAACATAGATCACTCAAAAACATCTAAAAACATACACATATGCCAGAATGCTAAATTTATAGTAACATCAATACTGCCAGTCAACTCATAATGTGACCCATAGCAAGTTTTAAACAAAAAGACAGTTTGAACTAAAGCGGTGTTATAAACCAATAAGTTAATCAACATTAAAAAGCAAGCAGGTATTGTAATATTGTAAAGTATATCAGTTATCAAAATAAGAGACTTTTGACGGTCGTGGCAATGAGATGGCTGACGGGTTGTTGGTGGTCTACAATTGTGCAGGAAACCTGAAAATTTGACACGCACGACATTGTCAGGGCTTTCAAAGAAAAGGGTTAAGGCATAAAAATGCGAAGCTGCAGTAAATCTGAATATAAGTAAAAAAAAAAAAATAAAAAAATGGTATGTAAGAAGCTTTACGTGACAAGTGAACGACACAGACTAAACAACGTTTCGGCTCAATAGGCCTTCATCAGGAACAAACAAAAAAACACACTCACAAAACTAATAACGAAACAACCAAAACAAAAACAATCGAAATGTGTTAAAGAAAACTAAATAAAACTATCCTGTCAAATCCAAAATGAAATCGTAACCAAGTGCGGCTGTCGTGAACGTCGAAAAACTTGAAAAAAAGTGCGTAAATGTACACAGAACCAGAGGATTTCACACAGGGGTCAGTGTGCAAACACAAAGGAGAAAGAATCGAATAGTAGACTAACAGGTGTAAAAAGACGCTAAGAGTGAGATGTCTGAGAGTGGGGTACAATAAAAACAAATGATGGGTAAAGAGCACAGAAAAAAAGGTATAGAGGAGAAAACCGAAGTGTCTCATAAGGAACTATAATAGAGGAGAAGAACTATAAAAAGGATGGCATAGTAAGTAGACCAAAGAACCCAAATATGTGTAGTAGAGAAGGCTATGCAAAAGGGAAGGAGCAACCAAAAGGAAACTATGCGTATGAGTGTGATACATTCATACCTCTTTGATTGAAGAGAGGTATGAATGTATCACACTCATACGCATAGTTTCCTTTAGGCCTTCTCTACTACACATATTTGGGTTCTTTGGTCTACTTATATGCCATGCTTTTTATAGTTCTCCTCTAGTCCCTTATGAGACACTTCGGTTTTCTCCTCTATACCTTTTTTTTCTGTGCTCCTTACCCCTCATTTGTTTTAATTGTACCCCACTCTCAGACATCTCACTCTTACTGTCTTTTTACACCTGTTAGTCTACTATTCGATTCTTTCTCCTTTGTGTTTGCACACTGACCCCTGTGTGAAATCCTCTGGTTCTGTGTACATTTACGCACTTTTTTGCACGTTTCTCGACGTTCACGACAGCCGCACTTGGTTACGATTTCATTTTGGATTTGACAGGATATTTTTATTTATTTTGTTTTCTTTAACACATTTCGATTGTTTTTGTTTTGGTTGTTTCGTTATTAGTTTTGTGTGTGCGTTTTTTTGTTTGTTCCTGATGAAGGCCTATTGAGCCGAAACGTTGTTTAGTCTGTGTCGTCCACTTGTCACGTAAAGCTTCTTACATACCATTTTTTATTTTTTTTATTTTTCCTTTCAAAGAAAACTTCTCACAGGATGATGACAATAAAGGTGCGGATAATCCACACGCCAACAGAGTGGTGGAGCGCTGTGCCTGGATGGATATCAGCAGGAAACGTATCCACAGTGGCCAGGACGCTGAGAATAATCCACACGCCAACATGATGGTGGAGCGCGGTGCCTGGATGGATATAAGCAGGAAACGTATCCACAGTGGCCAGGACGCTGAGGATAATCCACACGCTAACAGGGATGGAGGAACGCGGTGCCGGGACGGATGTAAGCAGGAAACGCACCCACAGTGGCAAGGAACGCAGCACGTTCAACCAAAGCAGGTGAGCAACACGTTCAATCAAAGCAGTAGAACAACACGTTCAATCAAAGCAGTAGAGCAACACTTTCAATCAAATTAGGAGAGAAACACGTTCAATCAAAGCAGTAGAGCAACACGTTCAATCAAAGCATTAGAACAACACGTTCAACCAAAGCTGTAGAGCAACTCTTTCAATCAAATTAGTAGAGCAACACTTTCAATCAAAGCAGTAGAGCAACACTTTCAATCAAAGCAGTAGAGCAACACGTTCAATCAAAGCAGTAGAGCAACACGTTCAATCAAAGCAGTAGAGCAACACGTTCAATCAAAGCAGTAGAGCAACACTTTCAATCAAATTAGTAGAGCAACACTTTCAATCAAAGCAGTAGAGCAACACTTTCAATCAAAGCAGTAGAGCAACACTGATGGTTTCTGGAACGGGCGTCAGAGCAGATATGAGAATGTCTTTACTGCGATTACGCTAATCTGAAATAAAAACTCAAGATTAAATATATTTTAAGAGGATCGTCACAAAGTGAAACATGAGTAAAGTAGGACTAATAATTTGATCTCTAAAGTAAAGAATTAGAAAGGAAGATCAAAGCAAACTACAGAGAGACGACTCGTTTAAGATTATAGAGAAGCTTGCAAAAAATATAATAACATTTTCATGTGAAGATAAACCAGGCAAATGCATGATCCTAAAGCTTAGATTTTTATTACAAGTACATTGTTATTGATCTTGCATACAGTTGCTTGATGACGATCGGGTGTCACCTGTAGCACATGACGCTCCCTACCGGACGAGGTGGCTATGAAGCCCCCATTAACGTCGTTAGCTGTAAATAGAAGGTTGTGATTTGTCATGATTATTCAAGGCAATTTAAGAAGGTAGTTTGGCATTCCTTTCCTTCTTGGCAGTGACTGTACTAGTCGCAGATCGCAGCCATTGTCTCTATACATGAGATCCTCTGCCTGCCATCGCGGTGTGTGGACCATAACCGGCACTACTTGTCGGCTGCTCCCACAACACCATCCACCACCTGCTCCAATGGCTTCACATAACCCTGATAGGGGGGCTAAACGGGGAACTCCACCTTGCCCAGGGGTGTCCCGAAGACTAGCGGAGGAAAGGAGACGTCTTACTCCTCCTTTGGTAGGGCAGAACCCTACCCCGCTAACCTATATTATGAGATCAATAGTAGACAAAAAAGTAATTGAAGTCAACGGTCACAACATAAATAATTTGCGATATGCGGATGACACAGTCTTAATAGCAGAGACAGAAAACGAACTACAAGAAATGATAGACATAATAGTAGAAGAAAGCAACAAGAAAGGTCTCAGTCTGAATAGTAAGAAAACATAAGTAATGGTTATATCGAAGAAACAATCATCAACATCATGCAGCATACAAATAAACGAGACAAATCTAAAACAAGTGCAACGTTTCAAATACTTGGGCACAATAATTACATCAGATGGGAGATGCACCATAGAAATAAAAAGCAGAATAGCTCAGGCCAAAATAGCATTTAAGAAAATGAAAAATATCTTATGCAACAAATCTATGTCAATAAAAATGAGAAAGAGTTCATCAGTGCTATATAGAACCAATTCTGACCTATGGAAGCGAATCATGGACAGTAGACAAACAAATGAAAAGACGGTTAGAGGCCACAGAGATGGGATTTCTCAGAAGAATGTTGAAAGTTCCCTGGACAGATAAAAAGACCAATGAGGAAGTTCTCAAAGAGGCCAACACAAAAAGGGAGCTCTTAAAAAAATCAGAAAGAAGCAATCAACATTTTTTGGGCACATCATGAGAAGAGGAAAGTTGGAATACTTGGTTACAACTGGCAAAATAAAAGGAAAGAGAGATCGCGGACGACAAAGAGAGAAAATACTGGATAGCTTGGTGTCATGGCATGGAAAACAGTCAACAACAGCACTGATACGATGCACTGTAGATAGAAGATTGTGGAGGGACATGATCGCCTACGCTATCCGGCAGGGTACATGATGATGATGATGACATTGTTATAACTGTGCTGGTAAGACATATGTTATTTATGAACAGTAAGACTGTGATTGTTCACATATATATATATATATATATATATATATAATACGTATATATATAATATATATTCTAGGATTCAGTGCAGGGCTTCGTGATTATTGAAAAAAAGGCACATAAAATAGTTTGATTATAAAAGATTTTAAAACTGGCGAGAGAAGTTTACGTTCTTTCTAAACAGAAACGAAAAGAAGATTAGGTTTAAGCGGAAATAGCGATGGTTGTCATGACAATTCTACATCATCAGTTTTTTTTTATTCTTTCAGTGCAACTCATCAACAAGTACCGGGCCTAGTGGCGTAGGTGATCATGTCTCTCCACAACATTCGATCTCGGCAGCTATTTATCATTTCTGTTGTTGACCTCCTGCCAAGCTATTCTCTTACGCTGTCTGTTATTTTTCTCTTTGCTTCCCTCTATCTCTTCGTCCCTCAAAGTTTCCAGTTGTTACAATATATTCAAGTTGTTCTCTTCTCATTACATGGCCCAAAAAATGATGATTGTCTCTTCCTAATATTGGAAATTAGCTCTCTTTTTGCTTTGCCCTTTCTCAGATCCTCTTCATTACTTTTCTTAGCTGTCCATGGTATTCTCAATATTCTTCTGTAAAACCACAATTCTACAGACTCCAATGATTTTCTTGTCTGTTGTCCTATTGTCCATGATTCGTATCCGTATGTTAAGACTGGCTCTACGTAACAATTATGAACTCTTTTTTTTGTTTCTATTGTCAAAAATGGATTGCATAGTATTTTCCTCATTTTTTTCAGTGCAACTACTTTATGTAAAAGTAAAATGTTCTCTGGCTTGATATTTTTATCGGTCAGAATTTTACTAACCGGGTAGTCATGTTCACAATTTTACTAACCGGGTAGTCATGTTCACAATTTTACTAACCGGGTAGTCATGTTTACAATGTCGTTAACTCGTTAACAACGTTCTCGTTAAAATAATATTGTTCATTCACAAATTCGTGCCCAAAGATTTGATCAATTATTTTGGAAACTGGTGAATTTCTGTAGGAAAATATAAAACTGCGTGCTCTAAACACTTGATTTTATTGTACATTATGCTAATTTTCTAACAATGCAAGCCACAGGCGTATCTGTGTTACATTGAATAATAATATAACCGACCCCTTTAAGATTCCTGGCAAAAGTGCATGTACAATAACACAGATACCATTTGCATAGTGATGAATTTACACTTTAAACTCTTCGTGGTTATAAAAATCAAGTAGTCGCTTTACAATAGCTTACAAATTATTACACATACAGAAATATTTATTAAAAGTAAATATATTGTCAAAATACGCTTCTGGACCAATTTAACGAGTAACCGAAAATGAAATTACACAAAAAAAAAAACCTCGGAGTGGCATTGTCTAACAAGTTAAGATTTCGAAACGGTGCTAAGATTGTGTGGTATGCCCGTGAAATTTGCTTTTTTAATTGGTGAGTTGCTTACAACAAATGTGGGTATTGTAAAATCATAAAATTTAGAACAAATAAGAAAATCATATTTGTGTATACCTCGAAAAAGCAAAAATCTGTCCTAAATGCATGACAGTAGGGCAAAAAAATAAGATTGAAAGTCGGTGAAAAAATAAGATCCCACGAAAAAAGAATTACAGAAATTCATCAAACAGTTTCCGAGATAATTATTAAACTCCGTGGGCACGAATGTCTGAAGGAACTATAGTTCATAACTCTGAGATATGAAGATCAAAATTTCTTCATTTATGTTGTTTGTGCTCGCCAGCTTTCCCTAACGAAATTCCGAGGGAATGAATTGTTCGTGATTATCACATTTACCTGTTGTTCACATCAGGAGCGGTTTGTTGAGGTGTCTTTCGCAGACATTTCCCGATCTCAGAACTACACTCATTTTATCGTCAACAGTTTTCTACATTTTAATATCTTTTTTCCCCACTACTTTTGTTCCAGCAGCGGCCACTCTTTGACCACCCCAAGTGGCTCTTTAACGTGAGCATATTGCACACGAGACCTCCTGTTTTTAGTCATCATCCAAGAGAGCTAGACTTCAGATCTCACTACCCAGAGATAGGTTGGTGACAAAGAAAACATAGATTCCACTTCTTAAAACGTGTCCATCACCTGTGGTCGGAATGGAATCAAGGACTTTCTTGTCCACAGACCGACGTCCTACATTTAGACCACCCATCCCCTATTTCTTCTTGTACCTTTCGGCTCCCTGTGGAGCATAGGTCTTCAACAAACATTTTCCAAGTCGTTCTGTTTTTTTGCCATTCTTTGTAGATCATTCCATGTCTTCCCCATCATCTTTATCTCTGCTTCTATCTGTCATCTCCAAAAATTCCTTGGTCTTCCTCTTTGTCTTTTCCCCTGGGGATTCCAAAAAAAGGGCCTGTTGTGTAATACTCTTAGTTGGCTTTCGTAGTGTGTGTCCTATCCAGCGGCATCGTCTTCGCTGTACCTCTTTATCCACTGGTGTTTGACTGGTACATTTCCATAATTCTATGTTAGTGAATTTGTCTTACCATTTCCATCCTTTATTCTGCGTAAGCATCAATTAATGAAAGTATGTATCCTCGTGATTGTCAATTTTGTTGTTCTCCATGTTTCACAGCCATATAATAGGACCGACATAACATTTTAGTTGAGCATTTCTATTTTTGTATTTAATTTCATAAATTACTATAGCATTTATTATAATCGCTTTTAGAAGTTTGTTGCTTTTATAACTATAACTTACATATGTTTGTTGTTTTATAAAAATAATATATATATATATGCTTGTTGTTTTATAAATATAATTTATATATGTTTGTTGTTTTATAAATATAACTTATATATGTTTGTTGTTTTATAAAAATAACGTATATATTTTTGTTGTTTTATAAATATAACTTATATATGTTTTATATGTTTATTGTTTTATATAACGACTAACTGTATTTTATATCTTGTGAATTGGAGACATAAACGAAGTCTTAACATCATCAAGTGCTATACATTTTCAAAAATATGACGATCAGCATTTTCAAGAGGACGTGAACTTCCTGTCAATATGGTGGATAGGTGGCAAGAGCCATTGAAGTCTGTGTATGAAAAGTGTTCCTTGTTGCAGTTTCCTCATATTCCAGGTCCGGCTTGTTGCAGGAGTTACTGAGTTAAGTGCTCTGTGCACAACGTGAGCTGTGTGTTTCATCCGTTTTGATCATGTTTTGACATTCCAATTGTTTACGATGAATGATCATATCGTATGACAAGGAACAGTTGGCCGTTTTTACTTTCTGTGCGGTTTCGCCTTATGTCTTTTGGCATATGCTAGGATTGCGATGATGAGGACTACATTTACCTTTCTTTGTTTGGGGAATGAGTTAGTAATTCGGATGATTCCACTGGCACGGGAGCAATTATGGATTTTAATTCATTTGCAGTGATACCGTGGCAAACTATAACCATAACCATAATAGTTTCAACTTCTATAGGAATATGTTCACAAAGCATATATTTGTCCTCGCTTAGGCATGTCGTGGCAAGTGAGGATACAATCACTGCACCATCACAACTCTGTGATATGTATTGTAGTTGAGGTGTGTAGTGTGTAGCTTTCGTGGTTGTTGTGTTTTGTCACAACAGAAAATGTGTCAGACAAAATGTGTTCCTGACTAGCGTGTAGACACTCGCTAGACGCAGCCACTAACATGCGTACTGCTGTTGCAGAAGGGGGCGTTATCAACAAAATGTTGAATTTGATTTGCTGCTGTTTTAACCAGAGATAGATATCTTTGAAGGTATTTTCTATCCAAGGTTTAATCAATGAATTCCAGTTAATATTTAGTAGAAATCGTTATAAATTATGTCAACGCAAAGTAATCAAACCTAGACAGTAAAACAATTATGAAATAGCGTATACAAAGAACAATAATGGGCTTTAGAAGATTACAATTATTTATTAGGTTTTTGTTGAGAGTCATGTTTGATGCGGCAGAAACATAGAAGAAATATTTAATGTAGAGTTGGAGGGGGCAGAAACATAAAAAAATATTTAATGTAGAGTTGGAGGGGGCAGAAACATAGAAGAAATATTTAATGTAGAGTTGGAGAAGGCAGAATATAGAAGAAATATTTGATGTAGAGTTGGAGGTGGCAGAAACATAGAAGAAATATTTGATGTAGAGTTGGAGGAGGTAGAAACATTGAAGAAATATTTAATGTAGAGTTGGAGGGGGCAGAAACATAATAAAATATTTAATGTAGAGTTGGAGGGGGCAGAAACATAGAAGAAATATTTAATGTAGAGTTGGAGGGGGCAGAAACACAGAAGAAATATTTAATGTAGAGTTGGAGGGGGTAGAAACAAAGAAGAAATATTTAATGTAGAGTTGGAGGGGGCAGAAACATAGAAGAAATATTTAATGTAGAGTTGGAGAAGGCAGAAAGATAGAAGAAATATTTGATGTAGAGTTGGAGGAGGCAGAAACATAGAAGAAATATTTGATGTAGAGTTGGAGGTGGCAGAAACATAGAAGAAATATTTGATGTAGAGTTGGAGGAGGTAGAAACATAGAAGAAATATTTAATGTAGAGTTGGAGGAGACAGAAACATAGAAGAAATATTTGATGTAGAGTTGGAGGAGACAGAAACATAGAAGAAATATTTGATGTAGAGTTGGAGGTGGCAGAAACATAGAAGAAATATTTGATGTAGAGTTGGAGGAGGTAGAAACATAGAAGAAATATTTGATGTAGAGTTGGAGGAGACAGAAACATAGAAGAAATATTTGATGTAGAGTTGGAGGAGACAGAAACATAGAAGAAATATTTGATGTAGAGTTGGAGGAGGCAGAAACATAGAAGAAATATTTGATGTAGAGTTGGAGGAGACAGAAACATAGAAGAAATATTTGATGTAGAGTTGGAGGAGGTAGAAACATAGAAGAAATATTTGATGTAGAGTTGGAGGAGGTAGAAACATAGAAGAAATATTTGATGTAGAGTTGGAGGATGCAGAAACATAGAAGAAATATTCAATGTAGAGTTGGAGGAGACAAAAATATAGAAGAAATATTCAATGTAGAGTTGAACGAGAAAGAAACAGAAGAAATATTTGATGTAGAGTTGGTGGAGATAGAAACATAGAAGAAATATTTGATGTAGAGTTGGAGGATGTAGAAACATAGAAGAAATATTTGATGTAGAGTTGGACGAGGTAGAAACATAGAAGAAATATTTGATGTAGAGTTGGAGGAGACAGAAATATAGAAGAAATAATTAATGTATAGTTGGAGAAGGCAGAAAGATCAAAGAAACATTAAATGTATATTTGAAGGAGGCAGAAAGATAGAAGAAATAATTAATGTATAGTTGGAGGAGGTAGAAACATAGAAGAAATATTTGATGTAGAGTGGGAGGAGACAGAAACATAGAAGAAATATTTAATGTAGAGTGGGAGGAGACAGAAACATAGAAGAAATATTTAATGTAGAGTGGGAGGAGACAGAAACATAGAAGAAATATTTGATGTAGAGTTGGAGGAGATAGAAACATAGAAGAAATATTTGATGTAGAGTTGGAGGAGACAGAAACATAGAAGAAATATTTGATGTAGAGTTGGAGGAGGTAGAAACATGGTAGAAATATTTAATGTAGAGTTGGAGGAGACAGAAACATAGAAGAAATATTTGATGTAGAGTTGGAGGAGACAGAAACATAGAAGAAATATTTAATGTAGAGTGGGAGGAGACAGAAACATAGAAGAAATATTTGATGTAGAGTTGGAGGAGATAGAAACATAGAAGAAATATTTAATGTAGAGTTGGAGGAGACAGAAACATAGAAGAAATATTTAATGTAGAGTGGGAGGAGACAGAAACATAGAAGAAATATTTGATGTAGAGTTGGAGGAGATAGAAACATAGAAGAAATATTTGATGTAGAGTTGGAGGAGACAGAAACATAGAAGAAATATTTGATGTAGAGTTGGAGGAGGTAGAAACATGGTAGAAATATTTGATGTAGAGTTGGAGGAGACAGAAACATAGAAGAAATATTTGATGTAGAGTTGGAGGAGGCAGAAACATAGCAAAAATAATTGATGCAAAGTTGGAGGAGGCAGAAACATAGAAGAAATATTTAATGTAGAGTTGGAGGGGGTAGAAACATAGAAGAAATATTTGATGTAGAGTTGGAGCAGACAGAAACATAGAAGAAATAATTGATGCAAAGTTGGAGGAGGCAGAAACATAGAAGAAATATTTAATGTAGAGTTGGAGGAGACAGAAACGTAGAAGAAATATTTAATGTAGAGTAGGAGGGGGCAGAAACATAGAAGAAATATTTAATGTAGAGATGGAGGGGGTAGAAACATAGAAGAAATATTTAATGTAGAGTTGGAGGGGGCAGAATGATTGAAGAATTATCATTGACAATTATAAAGTAAATTTCCTAAGAGTTAATGTATACAATGGAAAGCTACTTGTGACTGAATTTGTAGCATCGATCACTTTTATATTTTCTTTTCCAAATGGTGAAAGTCTTATTTGAATCAATAAATGTTTTGATGTTTGATGTTTATTCTATTCGTAGATTTTTTTCTGGATCGTTTGATGTTATAAATATAAAGTGTCAATAAAATCAGAGAGAAACACATGGCGCCTTTGTTTGTATAAGTGTGACTGTGAGATCTGTTATATTTCTTTGTTTTCTCTCTCTCTCTCTCTCTCTCTCTCTCTCTCTCTCTCTCTCTCTCTCTCTTTCTTTGTCTATGTGTATGTTTCCTTTCTTTTTTTTAAAATAATTTGTTTACTCAGGAGCAACATTTTGAGTTTCCAAACATGTGTAGAAAGCTGTTTGGCGGTGCTCGTGTTAAATACCGAATCCGTGAAACTCTAGAGTGAACCCATCCATCAATGGTGGTTGTGTCTTAGTGAATTGTTTGTGTCAACGAAGACTGTGTCTCTAAAATAACAAGCTGAACAAGGACCAATGACATTGTTATATATCTTATATTGATATCCACTTACATCCACTTCTACATGTAGGTAGGATGTTCAAGGACACAATAACATGTTTATAGATCAGATATTGGTATCCGCCCCCCCCCACATTCACGTCAATATGTAGGTAAGATGTTCAAGGACACAATAACATGTTTATAGATCAGATATTGGTATCCCCCCCCCCCCCCACATTCACGTCAATATGTAGGTAGGATGTCTAAGGACACAATAACATGTTTATAGATCAGATATTGGTATCCCCCCCACACTCACGTCAATATGTAGGTAGGATATCTAAGGACACAATAACATGTTTATAGATCAGATATTGGTATCCCCCCCCACACTCACGTCAATATGTAGGTAGGATGTCTAAGGACACAATAATATGTTTATAGATCAGATATTGGAATCCTCCCCCCCCCCCAAACTCACGTCAATATGTAGGTAGGATGTTTAAGGACACAATAACATGTTTATAGATCAGATATTGGTATCCCCCCCCACACTCACGTCAATATGTAGGTAGGATGTCTAAGGACACAATAACATGTTTATAGATCAGATATTGGTATCCCCCCCCCCCCACACTCACGTCAATATGTAGGTAGGATGTCTAAGGACACAATAACATGTTTATAGATCAGATATTGGTATCCCCCCCCCACACTCACGTCAATATGTAGGTAGGATGTCTAAGGACACAATAACATGTTTATAGATCAGATATTGGTATCCCCCCCCACACTCACGTTAATATGTAGGTAGGATGTCTAAGGACACAATAACATGTTTATAGATCAGATATTGGTATCCCCCCCCCACACTCACGTCAATATGTAGGTAGGATGTCTAAGGACACAATAACATGTTTATAGATCAGATATTGGTATCCCCCCCTCCACACTCACGTCAATATGTAGGTAGGATGTCTAAGGACACAATAACATGTTTATAGATCAGATATTGGTATCCCCCCCCCCACACTCACGTTAATATGTAGGTAGGATGTCTAAGGACACAATAACATGTTTATAGATCAGATATTGGTATCCCCCCCCCCACACTCACGTCAATATGTAGGTAGGATGTCTAAGGACACAATAACATGTTTATAGATCAGATATTGGTATCCCCCCCTCCACACTCACGTCAATATGTAGGTAGGATGTCTAAGGACACAATAACATGTTTATAGATCAGATATTGGTATCCCCCCCACACTCACGTCAATATGTAGGTAGGATGTCTAAGGACACAATAACATGTTTATAGATCAGATATTGGTATCCCCCCCCCACACTCACGTCAATATGTAGGTAGGATGTCTAAGGACACAATAACATGTTTATAGATCAGATATTGGTATCCCCCCCCCACACTCACGTCAATATGTAGGTAGGATGTCTAAGGACACAATAACATGTTTATAGATCAGATATTGGTATCCTCCCCCCCCCACACTCACGTCAATATGTAGGTAGGATGTCTAAGGACACAATAACATGTTTATAGATCAGATATTGGTATCCCCCCCCACACTCACGTCAATATGTAGGTAGGATGTCTAAGGACACAATAATATGTTTATAGATCAGATATTGGTATCCTCCCCTCCCCCCCCCCCCACACTCACGTCAATATGTAGGTAGAATGTCCAAGGACACAATGTCAGCCATTATTTCCGTTGCATTTACTGGAAGAGAAAATTAGAAAAAAATCAAGCCAGATACGCAGTCTATAAAATAATACCTTAATGACGAGTAATGGCCGAATCATAAGGCGGGAGTGACTAGTTGGAACAGCCTGCCTGATGGATTGATAAGTAGAGAGTTTCTTGGAGGTAAACCGCGAGGCGAACACGTCTGGTTATGCGTCTGTAACAAGACATGGTCATAATGGTTGCTTGTTTCGTATATATGGTCTGTGGCGTCTTGAGACATGGTTGGTAGCAAGCAATCATGATAAGTCAGTAGTTTGATCAAATATTAATGTATTATGCTGGAAAGTGTTCTTGCTGAACAGCTTCTCTCGAAGCTGAATCTCTCAATATTGGATCGACAGCCTCGACCGTGGAATGAACAACATGTCTTTGTTGTTCCTGGTCTCGTCTACTGCGCCTTTTTTAATTCTGAATTTGACGTCATTATGACTCGAATGTTGTTGTTTTTAATTGGGTTCCTACGATCTGCAGCCAGATCCTCCAAATTTCTTCCCCTGATAGATAGAATTCCCTCAAGGAAACCCTGCAGACAACCTTATATCGCAGCACTGGTCTGCACTTTGGTCTCTTTTCGTCCACAATCAGTTTACTATACAATATCTGTTTGCGAATACGTTTGTTTGTCATTCTTCTACATGACATGCCATCTCTAGACTATATCTTCTACATGACATGCCATCTCTAGACTATATCTTCTACATGACATGTCATCTTAGAGTCTTCTACGTGCTGCCATGATGGATGAGGCTTAGTATTTTGTAAGACATTAGAGTTGGTTACTTTGTCCTGCAATTTAATGTTCATAATCTTCCAAAGGCCGAGCACAAGATAGCTGTTTAACCTTTTCTACTGCCTGCATCGCTAGACTCTGTGATGTATAGCAGTGTACTAAGCCCGTTAAACAAACGTTGATAAAAGCAGTAAAATAGTAGAATTGTACAGAGTTATACTGGTGGAGTGATTAAGGGGAAAAAGATGTTTTGTCCTTGTTTCTACAAAGCAGTTTGAATGGCAGTATGAGTAAGAATATCTCAGACTTGGGAGCCGCGACAGCTCAGTGGTTAGTGAACTGGACTACAAAGGACAATGGGTAGGGTTCGATCCCAAACTTAGGCTTCGGGTTCACCCAGCCTTAAATGGGTACCGAATTGTTTGTGGGAAAGTAAAGAGGCATGGGCGTAATACCGACTAGAGATTGTGTCAACATGTGAGCAACTGTTGTTAATCTGTGTCTAGAGATTGTGTCAACATGTGTGCACCTGATGTTAACCTGTGTCTAGAGATTGTTTCAACATGTGTGAACCTATTGTTAATCTGTGTCTAGAGATTATGTCAACATGTGTGACCCTGGTGTTAATCAGTGTCTAGAGATTGTGTCAACATGTGAGCAACTGGTGTTAATCTTTGTCTAGAGATTTTGTCAACATGTGAGCACTTGTTGTTAATCTGTGTTTAGTAATTGTGTCAACATGTGAGCACCTGTTGCTAATCTGTGTCTAGAGATTGTGTCAACATGTGTGAACCTGTTATTAATCTGTGTCTAGAGATGTGTCAACATGTGAGCACCCGTTGTTAATTTGTCTAGAGATTGTGTCAACATTTGTGAACCTGGTGTTAATCTGTGTCTAGTGATTGTGTCAACAGGAGAGAACCTTTTGTTAATCTGTGTCTAGAGATTGTGTCAACATGTGTAAACCCTGTTGTTAATCTGTGTCTAGAGATTGTGTCAACATGTGAGCATCTGTTGTTTATCTGTGTCTAGAGATTGTGTCAACATGTGAGCACCTGTTGTTAATCTGTGTCTAGTGATTGTGTCAACATGTGAGCACCTGTTGTTAATCTGTGTCTAGAGATTGTGTCAAAATGTGTGAACATGTTGTTAGTCTGTGTCTAGAGATTGTGTCAACATGTTTGAACCTGTTGTTAATCTGTGTGTAGAGATTGTGTCAAGATGTGAGCACCTGTTGATTAATCTGTGTCTAGAGATTGTGTCAACATGTGAGCACTTGTTGCTAATATGTGTCTAGAGATGTGTCATCATATGAGCACCTGTTTTTAATCTGTGTCTAGTGATTGTGTCAACATGTGAGAACCTGTTGTTAATCTGTGTCTAGAAATTGTGTCAACATGTGTGCACCTGATGTTAATCTGTGTCTAGAGATTGTGTCAACACGTGAGCACCTGTTTTTAAACTATGTCTAGAGATTGTGTCAACATGTGAGCACCTGTTGTTAATCTGTGTCTAGAGATTGTGTCAAAATATGAGCACCTGATGCTAATCTGTGTCTAGAGATGTGTCAACATGTGAGCACCTGTTGTTAATCTGTGTCTAGTGATTGTGTCAACATGTGAGAACCTGTTGTTAATCTGCGTCTAGAGATTGTGTCAAAATGTGTGAACATGTTGTTAACCTGTGTCTAGATATTGTGTCAACATGTGAGCACCTGTTTTTAATCTGTGTCTAGAGATTGTGTCAACATGTGAGCACCTGTTGTTAATCTGTTTCTAGAGATTGTGTCAACATGTGAGCACCCGTTGTTAATCTGTCTAGAGATTGCGTCAACATGTGAGCACCTGTTGTTAATCTGTGTCTAGAGATTGTGTCAACATGTGAGCACCTGTTTTTAAACTATGTCTAGAGATTGTGTCAACATGTGAGCACCTATTGTTAATCTGTGTCTAGAGATTGTGTCAAAATTGTGTGAACATGTTGTTAATCTGTGTCTAGAGATTGTGTCAACATGTGAGCACCTGTTGCTAATCTGTGTCTAGAGATGTGTCAACATGTGAGCACCTGTAGTTAATCTGTGTCTAGAGATTGTGTCAAAATATGAGCACCTGATGCTAATCTGTGACTAGAGATGTGTCAACATGTGAGCACCTGTTGTTAATCTGTGTCTAGAGATTGTGTCAACATGTGAGCACCTGTTTTTAAACTATGTCTAGAGATTGTGTCAACATGTGAGCACCTGTTGTTAATCTGTGTCTAGAGATTGTGTCAAAATATGAGCACCTGTTGCTAATCTGTGTCTAGAGATTTGTCAACATGTGAGCACCTGTTGTTAATCTGTCTAGAGATTGTGTCAACATGTGAGCACCTGTTGTTAATCTGTCTAGAGATTGTGTCAACATGTGTGAACCTGTTGTTAATCTGTGTCTACATATTGTGTCAAATTGTGAGCACCTATTGTTAATCTGTGTCTAAAGATTGTGTCATCATGTGAGCACCTGTTGTTAATCTTTGTCTAGAGATTGTGTCAACATGTGAGCACCTATTTTTAATATGTTTCTAATTGTTGTGTCAACATGTGAGCACCTGTTTTTAAACTATGTCTAGAGATTGTGTCAAAATGTGAGCACCTGTAGTTAATCTGTGTCTAAAGATTGTGTCAAAATATGAGCACCTGATGCTAATCTGTGTCTAGAGATGTGTCAACATGTGAGCACCTGTTGTTAATCTGTGTCTAGAGATTCTGTCAACATGTGAGCACCTGTTTTTAAACTATGTCTAGAGATTGTGTTAACATGTGAGCACATGTTGTTAATCTGTGTCTAAAGATTGTGTCAACATGTGAGCACCCGTTATTATCCTGTGTCTAGAGATTGAGTCAACATGTGTGAACCTGGTGATAATCGGTCTCTAGAGATTGTGTCAACATGTGTGAACCTATTGTTAATCTGTGTCTAGAGATTATGACAACATGTGTGACCCTGTTGTTAAATTTTGTCTAGAGACTGTGTCAACATGTGAGCACCTGTTGTTAATCTGTGTCTAAAGATTGTGTCAACATGTGAACACCTGTTGCTAATCTGTGTCTAGAGATGTGTCAACATGTGAGCACCTGTTGTTAATCTGTGTCTAGTGATTGTGTCAACATGTGAGAACCTGTTGTTAATCTGTGTCTAGAGATTGTGTCAAAATGTGTGAACATGTTGTTAACCTGTGTCTAGATATTGTGTCAACATGTGAGCACCTGTTTTTAATCTGTGTCTAGAGATTGTGTCAACATGTGAGCACCTGTTGTTAATCTGTTTCTAGAGATTGTGTCAACATGTGAGCAACCGTTGTTAATCTGTCTAGAGATTGCGTCAACATGTGAGCACCTGTTGTTAATCTGTGTCTAGAGATTGTGTCAACATGTGTGAACCTATTGTTAATATGTGTCTACATATTGTGTCAACATGTGAGCACCTATTGTTAATCTGTGTCTAGAGATTGTGTCAAAATTGTGTGAACATGTTGTTAATCTGTGTCTAGAGATTGTGTCAACATGTGAGCACCTGTTGCTAATCTGTGTCTAGAGATGTGTCAACATGTGAGCACCTGTTGTTAATCTGTGTCTAGATATTGTGTCAACATGTGAGAACCTGTTGTTAATCTGTGTCTAGAGATTGTGTCAAAATGTGTGAACATGTTGTTAATCTGTGTCTAGAGATTGTGTCAACATGTGAGCACCTGTTTTTAATCTGTGTCTAGAGATTGTGTCAACATGTGAGCACCTATTTTTAATCTTTTTCTAATTGTTGTGTCAACATGTGAGCACCTGTTTTTAAACTATGTCTAGAGATTGTGTCAACATGTGAGCACCTGTAGTTAATCTGTGTCTAGAGATTGTGTCAAAATATGAGCACCTGATGCTAATCTGTGACTAGAGATGTGTCAACATGTGAGCACCTGTTGTTAATCTGTGTCTAGAGATTGTGTCAACATGTGAGCACTTGTTTTTAAACTATGTCTAGAGATTGTGTCAACATGTGAGCACCTGTTGTTAAACTGTGTCTAGAGATTGTGTCAACATATGAGCACCTGTTGCTAATCTGTGTCTAGAGATTTGTCAACATGTGAGCACCTGTTGTTAATCTGTCTAGAGATTGTGTCAACATGTGAGCACCTGTTGTTAATCTGTGTCTAGATATTGTGTCAACATGTGTGAACCTGTTGTTAATCTGTGTCTACATATTGTGTCAACATGTGAGCACCTGTTGTTAATCTTTGTCTAGAGATTGTGTCAACATGTGAGCACCTATTTTTAATATGTTTCTAATTGTTGTGTCAACATGTGAGCACCTGTTTTTAAACTATGTCTAGAGATTGTGTCAAAATGTGAGCACCTGTAGTTAATCTGTGTCTAGAGATTGTGTCAAAAAAAAGAGCACCTGATGCTAATCTGTGTCTAGAGATGTGTAAACATGTGAGCACCTGTTGTTAATCTGTGTCTAGAGGTTGTGTCAACATGTGAGCACCTGTTGTTAATTTTTGTCTAGAGATTGTGTTAACATGTGAGCACCTGTTGCTAATCTGTGTCTAGAGGTTGTGTCAACATGTGAGCACCTGTTTGTTAATCTGTGTCTAGAGATTGTTTTAACATGTGAACACTTGTTGTTAATCTGTGTCTAAAGATTGTGTCAACATGTGAGCACCCGTTATTAACCTGTGTCTAGAGATTGAGTCACCATGTGTGAACCTGGTGATAATCGGTCTCTAGAGATTGTGTCAACATGTGTGAACCTATTGTTAATCTGTGTCTATAGATTATGACAACATTTGTGACACTGTTGTTAATTTTTGTCTAGAGATTGTGACACATGTGAGCACCTGTTGTTAATCTGTGTCTAGAGATTGTGTCAACATGTGTGAACCTGTTGTTAATCTGTGTCAACATATTGTGTCAACATGTGAGCACCTATTGTTAATCTGTGTCTAAAGATTGTGTCATCATGTGAGCACCTGTTGTTAATCTTTGTCTAGAGACTGTGTCAACATGTGAGCACCTATTTTTAATATGTTTCTAATTGTTGTGTCAACATGTGAGCACCTGTTTTTAAACTATGTCTAGAGATTGTGTCAAAATGTGAGCATCTGTAGTTAATCTGTGTCTAGAGATTGTGTCAAAATATGAGCACCTGATGCTAATCTGTGTCTAGAGATGTGTCAACATGTGAGCACCTGTTGTTAATCTGTGTCTAGAGATTGTGTCAACATGTGAGCACCTGTTTTTAAACTATGTCTAGAGATTGTGTTAACATGTGAGCACCTGTTGTTAATCTGTGTCTAAAGATTGTGTCAACATGTGAGCACCCGTTATTAACCTGTGTCTAGAGATTGAGTCAACATGTGTGAACCTATTGTTAATATGTGTCTACATATTGTGTCAACATGTGAGCACCTATTGTTAATCTGTGTCTAGAGATTGTGTCAAAATTGTGTGAACATGTTGTTAATCTGTGTCTAGAGATTGTGTCAACATGTGAGCACCTGTTGCTAATCTGTGTCTAGAGATGTGTCAACATGTGAGCACCTGTTGTTAATCTGTGTCTAGATATTGTGTCAACATGTGAGAACCTGTTGTTAATCTGTGTCTAGAGATTGTGTCAAAATGTGTGAACATGTTGTTAATCTGTGTCTAGAGATTGTGTCAACATGTGAGCACCTGTTTTTAATCTGTGTCTAGAGATTGTGTCAACATGTGAGCACCTATTTTTAATCTTTTTCTAATTGTTGTGTCAACATGTGAGCACCTGTTTTTAAACTATGTCTAGAGATTGTGTCAACATGTGAGCACCTGTAGTTAATCTGTGTCTAGAGATTGTGTCAAAATATGAGCACCTGATGCTAATCTGTGACTAGAGATGTGTCAACATGTGAGCACCTGTTGTTAATCTGTGTCTAGAGATTGTGTCAACATGTGAGCACTTGTTTTTAAACTATGTCTAGAGATTGTGTCAACATGTGAGCACCTGTTGTTAAACTGTGTCTAGAGATTGTGTCAACATATGAGCACCTGTTGCTAATCTGTGTCTAGAGATTTGTCAACATGTGAGCACCTGTTGTTAATCTGTCTAGAGATTGTGTCAACATGTGAGCACCTGTTGTTAATCTGTGTCTAGATATTGTGTCAACATGTGTGAACCTGTTGTTAATCTGTGTCTACATATTGTGTCAACATGTGAGCACCTGTTGTTAATCTTTGTCTAGAGATTGTGTCAACATGTGAGCACCTATTTTTAATATGTTTCTAATTGTTGTGTCAACATGTGAGCACCTGTTTTTAAACTATGTCTAGAGATTGTGTCAAAATGTGAGCACCTGTAGTTAATCTGTGTCTAGAGATTGTGTCAAAAAAAAGAGCACCTGATGCTAATCTGTGTCTAGAGATGTGTAAACATGTGAGCACCTGTTGTTAATCTGTGTCTAGAGGTTGTGTCAACATGTGAGCACCTGTTGTTAATTTTTGTCTAGAGATTGTGTTAACATGTGAGCACCTGTTTGTTAATCTGTGTCTAGAGATTGTTTTAACATGTGAACACTTGTTGTTAATCTGTGTCTAAAGATTGTGTCAACATGTGAGCACCCGTTATTAACCTGTGTCTAGAGATTGAGTCACCATGTGTGAACCTGGTGATAATCGGTCTCTAGAGATTGTGTCAACATGTGTGAACCTATTGTTAATCTGTGTCTATAGATTATGACAACATTTGTGACACTGTTGTTAATTTTTGTCTAGAGATTGTGACACATGTGAGCACCTGTTGTTAATCTGTGTCTAGAGATTGTGTCAACATGTGTGAACCTGTTGTTAATCTGTGTCAACATATTGTGTCAACATGTGAGCACCTATTGTTAATCTGTGTCTAAAGATTGTGTCATCATGTGAGCACCTGTTGTTAATCTTTGTCTAGAGACTGTGTCAACATGTGAGCACCTATTTTTAATATGTTTCTAATTGTTGTGTCAACATGTGAGCACCTGTTTTTAAACTATGTCTAGAGATTGTGTCAAAATGTGAGCACCTGTAGTTAATCTGTGTCTAGAGATTGTGTCAAAATATGAGCACCTGATGCTAATCTGTGTCTAGAGATGTGTCAACATGTGAGCACCTGTTGTTAATCTGTGTCTAGAGATTGTGTCAACATGTGAGCACCTGTTTTTAAACTATGTCTAGAGATTGTGTTAACATGTGAGCACCTGTTGTTAATCTGTGTCTAAAGATTGTGTCAACATGTGAGCACCCGTTATTAACCTGTGTCTAGAGATTGAGTCAACATGTGTGAACCTGGTGATAATCGGTCTCTAGAGATTGTGTCAACATGTGTGAACCTATTGTTAATCTATGTCTAGAGATTATGACAACATGTGTGACCCTGTTGTTAATTTTTGTCTAGAGACTGTGTCAACATGTGAGCACCTGTTGTTAATCTGTGTCTAAAGATTGTGTCAACATGTGAACACCTGTTGCTAATCTGTGTCTAGAGATGTGTCAACATGTGAGCACCTGTTGTTAATCTGTGTCTAGTGATTGTGTCAACATGTGAGAACCTGTTGTTAATCTGTGTCTAGAGATTGTGTCAAAATGTGTGAACATCTTGTTAACCTGTGTCTAGATATTGTGTCAACATGTGAGCACCTGTTTTTAATCTGTGTCTAGAGATTGTGTCAACATGTGAGCACCTGTTGTTAATCTGTTTCTAGAGATTGTGTCAACATGTGATCACCCGTTGTTAATCTGTCTAGAGATTGCGTCAACATGTGAGCACCTGATGCTAATCTGTGTCTAGAGATATGTCAACATGTGAGCAACTGTTGTTAATCTGTGTCTAGAGATTGTGTCAACATGTGAGCACCTGTTTTTAAACTATGTCTAGAGATTGTGTCAACATGTGAGCACCTGTTGTTAATCTGTGTCTAGAGATTGTGTCAACATATGAGCACCTGTTGCTAATCTGTGTCTAGAGATTTGTCAACATGTGAGCACCTGTTGTTAATCTGTCTAGAGATTGTGTCAACATGTGAGCACCTGTTGTTAATCTGTGTCTAGAGATTGTGTCAACATGTGTGAACCTGTTGCTAATCTGTGTCTACATATTGTGTCAACATGTGAGCACCTATTGTTAATCTGTGTCTAAAGATTGATCATCATGTGAGCACCTGTTGTTAATCTTTGTCTAGAGATTGTGTCAATATGTGAGCAACCCATTTAGTTAATCTGTGTCTAGAGATTGTGTCAAAATATGAGCACCTGATGCTAATCTGTGTCTAGAGATGTGTCAACATGTGGACACCTGTTGTTAATCTGTGTCTAAAGAGTGTGTCAACATGTGAGCACCCGTTATTAACCTGTGTCTAGAGATTGAGTCAACATGTGTGAACCTGGTGATAATCGGTCTCTAGAGATTGTGTCAACATGTGTGAACCTATTGTTAATCTGTGTCTAGAGATTATGACAACATGTGTGACCCTGTTGTTAATTTTTGTCTAGAGATTGTGACACATTTGAGCACCTGTTGTTAATCTGTGTCTAGAGATTGTGTCAACATGTGAGCACCTGTTGCTAATCTGTGTCTAGAGATGTGTCAACATGTGAGCACCTGTTGTTAATCTGTGTCTAGATATTGTGTCAACATGTGAGAACCTGTTGTTAATCTGTGTCTAGAGATTGTGTCAAAATGTGTGAACATGTTGTTAATCTGTGTCTAGAGATTGTGTCAACATGTGAGCACCTGTTTTTAATCTGTGTCTAGAGATTGTGTCAACATGTGAGCACCTATTTTTAATCTGTTACTAATTGTTGTGTCAACATGTGAGCACCTGTTTTTAAACTATGTCTAGAGATTGTGTCAACATGTGAGCACCTGTAGTTAATCTGTGTCTAGAGATTGTGTCAAAATATGAGCACCTGATGCTAATCTGTGTCTAGAGATGTGTCAACATGTGAGCACCTGTTGTTAATCTGTGTCTAGAGATTGTGTCAACATGTGAGCACCTGTTTTTAAACTATGTCTAGAGATTGTGTCAACATGTGAGCACCTGTTGTTAATCTGTGTCTAGAGATTGTGTCAACATATGAGCACCTGTTGCTAATCTGTGTCTAGAGATTTGTCAACATGTGAGCACCTGTTGTTAATCTGTCTAGAGATTGTGTCAACATGTGAGCACCTGTTGTTAATCTGTGTCTAGAGATTGTGTCAACATGTGAGCACCTGTTTTTAATCTGTGTCTAGAGATTGTGTCCACATGTGAGCACCTATTGTTAATCTGTGTCTAAAGATTGTGTCATCATGTGAGCAACTGTTGTTAATCTGTGTCTAGAGATTATGTCAACATGTGAGCACCTGTTTTTAAACTATGTCTAGAGATTGTGTCAACATGTGAGCACCTGTTGTTAATCTGTGTCTAGAGATTGTGTCAAAATATGAGCACCTGTTGCTAATCTGTGTCTAGAGATTTGTCAACATGTGAGCAACTGTTGTTAATCTGTCTAGAGATTGTGTCAACATGTGAGCACCTGTTGTTAATCTGTGTCTAGAGATTGTGTCAACATGTGTGAACCTGTTGTTAATCTGTGTCTACATATTGTGTCAACATGTGAGCACCTGTTGTTAATCTTTGTCTAGAGATTGTGTCAACATGAGAGCACCTATTTTTAATATGTTTCTAATTGTTGTGTCAACATGTGAGCACCTGTTTTTAAACTATGTCTAGAGATTGTGTCAACATGTGAGCACCTGTAGTTAATCTGTGTCTAGAGATTGTGTCAAAATATGAGCACCTGATGCTAATCTGTGTCTAGAGATGTGTCAACATGTGAGCACATGTTGTTAATCTGTGTCTAGAGATTGTGTCAACATGTGAGCACCTGTTTTTAAACTATGTCTAAATATTGTGTCATCATGTGAGCACCTGTTGTTAATCTTTGTGTAGAGATTGTGTTAACATGTGAACACCTGTTGTTAATCTGTGTCTAAAGATTGTGTCAACATGTGAGCACCCGTTATTAACATGTGTCTAGAGATTGAGTCAGCATGTGTGAACCTGGTGATAATCGGTCTCTAGAGATTGTGTCAACATGTGTGAACCTATTGTTAATCTGTGTCTAGAGATTATGACAACATGTGTGACACTGTTGTTAATTTTTGTCTAGAGATTGTGACACATGTGAGCACCTGTTGTTAATCTGTGTCTAGAGATTATATCAACATGTGAGCACCTGTTGCTAATCTGTGTCTAGAGATGTGTCAACATGTGAGCACCTGTTGTTAATCTGTGTCTAGTGATTGTGTCAACATGTGAGAACCTGTTGTTAATCTGTGTCTAGAGATTGTGTCAAAATGTGTGAACATGTTGTTAACCTGTGTCTAGAGATTGTGTCAACATGTGAGCACCTGTTTTTAATCTGTCTAGAGATTGTGTCAACATGTGAGCACCTGTTGTTAATCTGTTTCTAGGGATTGTATCAACATGTGAGCACCCGTTGTTAATCTGTCTAGAGATTGTGTCAACATGTGAGCACCTGTTGTTAATCTGTGTCAAGAGATTGTGTCAACATGTGTGAACCTGTTGTTAGTATGTGTCTACATATTGTGTCAACATGTGAGCACCTATTGTTAATCTGTGTCTAGAGATTGTGTCAAAATTGTGTGAACATGTTGTTAATCTGTGTCTAGAGATTGTGTCAACATGTGAGAACCTGTTGTTAATCTGTATCTAGAGATTGTGTCAAAATGAGTGAACATGTTGTTAACCTGTGTCAAGAGATTGTGTCAGCATGTGAGCACCTGTTTTTAATCTGTGTCTAGAGATTGTGTCAACATGTGAGCACCTGTTGTTAATCTGTTTCTAGAGATTGTGTCAACATGTGAGCACCCGTTGTTAATCTGTCTAGAGATTGTGTCAACATTTGAGCACCTGTTGTTAATCTGTGTCTAGAGATTGTGTCAACATGTGTGAACCTGTTGTTAATATGTGTCTTCATATTGTGTCAACATGTGAGCACCTATTGTTAATCTTTGACTAGAGATTGTGTCAAAATGTGTGAACATGTTGTTAATATGTGTCTAGAGATTGTGTCAACAAGTGAGCACCTGTTTTTAATCTGTGTCTAGGGATTGTGTCAACATGTGAGCTCCTATTTTTAATCTGTTTCTAATTGTTGTGTCAACATGTGAGCACCTGTTTTTTAACTATGTCTATAGATTGTGTCAACATGTGAGCACCTGTTTGTTAATCTGTGTCTAGAGATTGTGTCAACATGTGAGCACCCGTTATTGACCTGTGTCTAGAGATTGAGTCAACATGTGTGAACCTGGTGATAATCGGTCTCTAGAGATTGTGTCAACATGTGTGAACCTATTGTTAATCTGTGTCTAGAGATTATGACAACATGTGTGACCCTGTTGTTAATTTTTGTCTAGAGATTGTGACACATGTGAGCACCTGTTGTTAATCTGTGTCTAGAGATTGTGTCAACATGTGAGAACCTGTTGTTAATCTGTGTCTAGAGATTGTGTCAAAATGAGTGAACATATTGTTAACCTGTGTCAAGAGATTGTGTCAGCATGTGAGCACCTGTTTTTAATCTGTGTCTAGAGATTGTGTCAACATGTGAGCACCTGTTGTTAATCTGTCTAGAGATTGTGCCAACATTTGAGCACCTGTTGTTAATCTGTGTCTAGAGATTGTGTCAACATGTGTGAACCTGTTGTTAATATGTGTCTTCATATTGTGTCAACATGTGAGCACCTATTGTTAATCTGTGACTAGAGATTGTGTCAAAATGTGTGAACATGTTGTTAATATGTGTCTAGAGATTGTGTCAACAAGTGAGCACCTGTTTTTAATCTGTGTCTAGAGATTGTGTCAACATGTGAGCTCCTATTTTTAATCTGTTTCTAATTGTTGTGTCAACATGTGAGCACCTGTTTTTAAACTATGTCTAGAGATTGTGTCAACATGTGAGCACCTGTTGTTAATCTGTGTCTAGAGATTGTGTCATCATGTGTGAACCTGTTGTTAATATGTGTCTACATATTGTGTCAACATGTGAGCACGTATTGCTAATCTGTGTCTAGAGATTGTGTCAAAATGTGTGAACATGTTGTTAAACTGTGTCTAGAGATTGTGTCAACATGTGAGCACCTGTTGTTAATCTGTCTAGAGATTGTTTCAACATGTGAACACCTGTTGTTAATCTGTGTCTAAAGATTGTGTCAACATGTGAGCACCTGTTATTAACCTGTGTCTAGAGATTGAGACAACATGTGTGAACCTGGTGTTAATCGGTCTCTAGAGATTGTGTCAAGATGTGTGAACCTATTGTTAATCTGTGTCTAGAGATTATGTCAACATGTGTGACCCTGTTGTTATTTTTTGTCTAGAGATTGTATCAACATGTTTGAACCCGTTGTTAATCTGTGTCTAGAGATTGTGTCATCATGTGTGAACCTGTTGTTAATCTGTGTCTACATATTGTGTCAACATGTGAGCACGTATTGCTAAACGGTGTCTAGAGATTGTGTCAAAATGTGTGAACATGTTGTTAATCTGTGTCTAGAGATTTTGTCAACATGTGAGCAAATGTTGTTAATCTGTGTCTAGTGATTGTGTCAACATGTGAGAACCTGTTGCTAATCTGTGTCTAGAGATTGTGTCAACATGTGTGAACCTGTTGTTAATTTGTCTAGAGATTGTGCCAACATGTGTTAACCTGGTATTAATCTGTGTCTAGTGGTTGTGTCAGTAAGAGAGCACCTGTTGTTAATCTGTGTCTAGAAATTGTGTCAATGTGTGAGTACATGTTGTTAATCTATGTCTAGAGATTGTGTCAACATGTGAGCACCTATTGTTAATCTATGTCTAGACATTACGGAGAGGACCAATTCAATGAGACTGTGATTTACTCTGATTGTAAAAAGTAAAGACCCCCATCGCGCATAGTGACGTATAGAGAATATGGTGTTAGTGACCATAAATGTTACAGACCCTCGGCACATGATTTTTGGGTAATGTGGTCGGTATTCATAGACGAAGAGGCATTTGATAGTTTAGACAGAGAAATGCTTTGGAAGTTTCTGAGTCATTACGGAATCCCCACAAAGTTTATTAACCTGGTAAGAAAAATGTATGAATGGATGAAATGTAGTGTGGTGCATGAAGGGCAGCTAAAAGTAGCATTTGATAGTTTAGACAGAGGAATGCTTTGGAAGTTTCTGAGTCATTACGGAATCCCCACAAAGTTTATTAACCTGGTAAGAAAAATGTATGAATGGATGAAATGTAGTGTGGTGCATGAAGGGCAGCTAAAAGTAGCATTTGATTGTTTAGACAGAGGAATGCTTTGGAAGTTTCTGAGTCATTACGGAATCCCCACAAAGTTTATTAACCTGGTAAGAAAAATGTATGAATGGATGAAATGTAGTGTGGTGCATGAAGGGCAGCTAAAAGTAGCATTTGAAATAAGAACAGGAATAAGCCAGCTATGCCTTTATTCTCCCTTTCTCCTTCTACTGGCCATAGATTGGATTATGAGAATAACTCAACACAACAGAAATGGAATCCAGTGGTCACTGACCATGCAACTTGATGATTTAGACTTTGATGATGGTATAGCTCTCCTATCACACAAACATCAATGGTTGCAGGTGCAGGATAAAATGCGCATACTTGGTAAGAGATCACAACAGCTAGGACTGAAAATAAATAAAGATCAGACTAAAATTATGAGAATTAATGCACTTGGCAATAGCATGTGAGCACCTGTTGTTAATCTGTGTCTAGAGATTGTGTCAACATGTGTGAACCTGTTGTTAATCTGTGTCTACATATTGTGTCAACATGTGAGCACCTATTGTTAATCTGTGTCTAAAGATTGTGTCATCATGTGAGCACCTGTTGTTAATCTTTGTCTAGAGATTGTGTTAACATGTGAGCACCTGTTGCTAATCTGTGTCTAGAGATTGTGTCAACATGTGAGCACCTGTTGTTAATCTGTGTCTAGAGATTGTTTTAACATGTGAACACCTGGTGATAATCGGTCTCTAGAGATTGTGTCAACATGTGTGAACCTATTGTTAATCTGTGTCTAGAGATTATGACAACATGTGTGACCCTGTTGTTAATTTTTGTCTAGAGATTGTGTCAACATGTGAGCACCTGTTGTTAATCTGTGTCTAGAGATTGTGTCAACATGTGAGCACCTGTTGCTAATCTGTGTCTAGAGATGTGTCAACATGTGAACACGTGTTGTTAATCTGTGTCTAGTGATTGTGTCAACATGTGAGAACCTGTTGTTAATCTGTGTCTAGAGATTGTGTCAAAATGTGTGAACATGTTGTTGACCTGTGTCTAGAGATTGTGTCAACATGTGTGAACCTGTTGTTAATATGTGTCTACATATTGTGTCAACATGTGAGCACCTATTGTTAATCTGTTTCTAGAGATTGTGTCAACATGTGAGCACCCGTTGTTAATCTGTCTAGAGATTGTGTCAACATGTGAGCACCTGTTGTTAATCTGTGTCTAGAGATTGTGTCAACATGTGTGAACCTGTTGTTAACATGTGTCTAGGGATTGTGACAACATGTGACAACCTGTTGTTAATCTGTGACTAGAGATTGTGTCAAAATGTGTGAACATGTTGTTAATCTGTGTCTAGAGATTGTGTCAACATGTGAGCACCTGTTTTTAATCTGTTTCTAATTGTTGTGTCAACATGTGAGCACCTGTTTTTAAACTATGTCTAGAGATTGTGTCAACATGTGAGCACCTGTTGTTAATCTGTGTCTAGAGATTGTGTCATCATGTGTGAACCTGTTGTTAATCTGTGTCTACATATTGTGTCAACATGTGAGCACCTATTGTTAATCTGTTTCTAGAGATTGTGTCAACATGTGAGCACCCGTTGTTAATCTGTCTAGAGATTGTGTCAACATGTGAGCACCTGTTGTTAATCTGTGTCTAGAGATTGTGTCAACATGTGTGAACCTGTTGTTAACATGTGTCTAGGGATTGTGTCAACATGTGAGAACCTGTTGTTAATCTGTGACTAGAGATTGTGTCAAAATGTGTGAACATGTTGTTAAACTGTGTCTAGAGATTGTGTCAACATGTGAGCACCTATTTTTAATCTGTTTCTAATTGTTGTGTCAACATGTGAGCACCTGTTGTTAATCTGTGTCTAGAGATTGTGTCATCATGTGTGAACCTGTTGTTAATCTGTGTCTACATATTGTGTCAGCATGTGAGCACGTATTGCTAATCTGTGTCTAGAGATTGTGTCAAAATGTGTGAATATGTTGTTAATCTGTGTCTAGAGATTGTGTCATTATGTGAGCACCTGTTGTTAATCTGTGTCTAGAGATTGTTTCAACATGTGAACACCTGTTGTTAATCTGTGTCTAACGATTGTGTCAACATGTGAGCACCTGTTATTAACCTGTGTCTAGAGATTGAGTCAACATGTGTGAACCTGGTGTTAATCGGTCTCTAGAGATTGTGTCAAGATGTGTGAACCTATTGTTAATCTGTGTCTAGAGATTATGTCAACATGTGTGACCCTGTTGTTAATTTTTGTCTAGAGATTGTATCAACATGTTTGAACCTGTTGTTAATCTGTGTCTAGAGATTGTGTCATCATGTGTGAACCTGTTGTTAATCTGTGTCTACATATTGTGTCAACATGTGAGCACGTATTGCTAATCTGTGTCTAGAGATTGTGTCAAAATGTGTGAACATGTTGTTAATCTGTGTCTAGAGATTCTGTCAACATGTGAGCACCTGTTGTTAATCTGTGTCTAGAGATTGTTTCAACATGTGAACACCTGTTGTTAATCTGTGTCTAGAGATTGTGTCAAGATGTGTGAACCTATTGTTAATCTGTGTCTAGAGATTATGTCAACATGTGTGACCCTGTTGTTAATTTTTGTCTAGAGATTGTATCAACATGTGAGCACCTGGTGTTAATCTTTGTCTAGAGATTTTGTCAACATGTGAGCAAATGTTGTTAATCTGTGTCTAGTGATTGTGTCAACATGTGAGCACCTGTTGCTAATCTGTGTCTAGAGATTGTGTCAACATGTGTGAACCTGTTGTTAATTTGTCTAGAGATTGTGTCAACATGTGTGAACCTGGTGTTAATCTGTGTCTAGAGATTGTGTCAACATGTGTTAACCTGGTATTAATCTGTGTCTAGTGATTGTGTCAGTAAGAGAGCACCTTTTGTTAATCTGTGTCTAGAAATTGTGTCAATGTGTGAGTACATGTTGTTAATCTATGTCTAGAGATTGTGTCAACATGTGAGCACCTATTGTTAATCTATGTCTAGACATTACGGAGAGGACCAACTCAATGAGACTGTGATTTACTCTGATTGTAAAAAGTAAAGACCCCCATCGCGCAAAGTGACGTATAGAGAATATGGTGTTAGTGACCATAAATGTTACAGACCCTCGGCACATGATTTTTGGGGTAATGTGGTCGGTATTCATAGACGAAGAGGCATTTGATAGTTTAGACAGAGGAATGCTTTGGAAGTTTCTGAGTCATTACGGAATCCCCACAAAGTTTATTAACCTGGTAAGAAAAATGTATGAATGGATGAAATGTAGTGTGGTGCATGAAGGGCAGCTAAAAGTAGCATTTGATAGTTTAGACAGAGGAATGCTTTGGAAGTTTCTGAGTCATTACGGAATCCCCACAAAGTTTATTAACCTGGTAAGAAAAATGTATGAATGGATGAAATGTAGTGTGGTGCATGAAGGGCAGCTAAAAGTAGCATTTGATTGTTTAGACAGAGGAATGCTTTGGAAGTTTCTGAGCCATTACGGAATCCCCACAAAGTTTATTAACCTGGTAAGAAAAATGTATGAATGGATGAAATGTAGTGTGGTGCATGAAGGGCAGCTAAAAGTAGCATTTGAAATAAGAACAGGAATAAGCCAGCTATGCCTTTATTCTCCCTTTCTCCTTCTACTGGCCATAGATTGGATTATGAGAATAACTCAACACAACAGAAATGGAATCCAGTGGTCACTGACCATGCAACTTGATGATTTAGACTTTGATGATGGTATAGCTCTCCTATCACACAAACATCAATGGTTGCAGGTGCAGGATAAAATGCGCATACTTGGTAAGAGATCACAACAGCTAGGACTGAAAATAAATAAAGATCAGACTAAAATTATGAGAATTAATGCACTTGGCAATAACCAACTAAAAATAGGAGAAATGTTTCTACTAGACGTACAATCTTATATATATCTGGGCACTAAATTTGACAAAGAGGTAGGAACAGGAAATGATACCAAAATAAAGATATCAAAAGCAAGAGGAGCATTTGTTGCACTGGGAAACATATGGAAGAAATTAGGTTAAAGAAAAAATAAATAAAAATGTTCAACTTCAATGTTAAGTCTGTCTTATTATATGGCTGTGAAACATGGAGAACAACTAAGTTGACAATCATGAAGATATATACTTTCGATAACTGATGCTTACGCAGAATACAACAATGTAAATGACAGGACTTAATCACTAAAATAGAATTATGGACATGTACCAGTCAAATGCCAATGGATAAAGAGATACAGCGAAGACGATGGCGCTGAATAGGACACACACTACGGGCGCCAACAACAACAGGCCCTTTTTGGAATACCCATGGGAAAAGACAAAAAGGAAGACCAAGAAATTATTGGACAAGACAGATGGAAACAGAGACGAAGATTATGGTGAAGACATGGAATAATCTTAAAATAATTGAAAGAAACAGAGCGTCTTGGAGAGTGTTTCTTGAAGACCTATGCTCCACAGGGAGAGGAAAGGTAGAAGCAGAAGAGGAAGAACGTGGCCTCTTACATCAGCTGATGTCTCTAGTGGTTGGTACCTGTTATGTTAAACTAAGCCAACATTATCTCTTTCATCAACTGATGTCTCTAGTGGTTGGTACCTGTTATGTTAAACTAAGCCAACATTATCTCTTTCATCAACTGATGTCTCTAGTGGTTGGTACCTGTTATGTTAAACTAAGCCAACATTATCTCTTTCATCAACTGATGTCTCTAGTGGTTGGTACCTGTTATATTAAACTAAGCCAACATGAACTCTTTCATCAACTGATGTCTCTAGTGGTTGGTACCTGTTATGTTAAACTAAGCCAACATTATCTCTTTCATCAACTGATGTCTCTAGTGGTTGGTACCTGTTATGTTAAACTAAGCCAACATTATCTCTTTCATCACTGATGTCTCTAGTGGTTGGTACCTGTTATGTTAAACTAAGCCAACATTATCTCTTTCATCAACTGATGTCTCTAGTGGTTGGTACCTGTTATGTTAAACTAAGCCAACATGAACTCTTTCATCAACTGGTGTCTCTAGTGGTTGGTACCTGTTATGTTAAACTAAGCCAACTTTATCTCTTTCATCAACTGATGTCTCTAGTGGTTGGTACCTGTTATGTTAAACTAAACCAACATGAACTCTTTCATCAACTGATGTCTCTAGTGGTTGGTACCTGTTATGTTAAACTAAGCCAACATGAACTCTTTCATCAACTGATGTCTCTAGTGGTTGGTACCTGTTATGTTAAACTAAGCCAACATGACCTCTTTCATCAACTGATGTCTCTAGTGGTTGGTACCTGTTATGTTAAACTAAGCCAACATGAACTCTTTCATCGACTGATGTCTCTAGTGGTTGGTACCTGTTATGTTAAACTAAGCCAACATTATCTCTTTCATCAACTGATGTCTCTAATGGGTGGTACCTGTTATGTTAAACTAAGCCAACATTATCTCTTTCATCAACTGATGTCTCTAGTGGTTGGTACCTGTTATGTTAAACTAAGCCAACATGACCTCTTTCATCAACTGATGTCTCTAGTGGTTGGTACCTGTAATGTTAAACTAAGCCAACATGAACTCTTTCATCAACTGATGTCTCTAGTGGTTGGTACCTGTTATGTTAAACTAAGCCAACATGAACTCTTTCATCAACTGATGTCTCTAGTGGTTGGTACCTGTTATGTTAAACTAAGCCAACATGACCTCTTTCATCAACTGATGTCTCTAGTGGTTGGTACCTGTTATGTTAAACTAAGCCAACATGAACTCTTTCATCAACTGATGTCTCTAGTGGTTGGTACCTGTTATGTTAAACTAAGCCAACATGAACTCTTTCATCAACTGATGTCTCTAGTGGTTGGTACCTGTTATGTTAAACTAAGCCAACATTATCTCTTTCATCAACTGATGTCTCTAGTGGTTGGTACCTGTTATGTTAAACTAAGCCAACATTATCTCTTTCATCAACTGATGTCTCTAGTGGTTGGTACCTGTTATGTTAAACTAAGCCAACATTATCTCTTTCATCAACTGATGTCTCTAGTGGTTGGTACCTGTTATGTTAAACTAAGCCAACATTATCTCTTTCATCAACTGATGTCTCTAATGGGTGGTACCTGTTATGTTAAACTAAGCCAACATTATCTCTTTCATCAACTGATGTCTCTAATGGGTGGTACCTGTTATGTTAAACTAAGCCAACATTATCTCTTTCATCAACTGATGTCTCTAATGGGTGGTACCTGTTATGTTAAACTAAGCCAACATTATCTCTTTCATCAACTGATGTCTCTAATGGGTGGTACCTGTTATGTTAAACTAAGCCAACATTATCTCTTTCATCAACTGATGTCTCTAATGGGTTGTACCTGTTAAGTTAAACTAAACCAACATTATCTCTTTCATCAACCACTGTCACCTCCACCACAACATCATATTCTCTCTCTATGCGATCAAGACTCAATCAGAGTAGGATTCCAGACTCTCTCATGAAGGCAGCTGGTTGTACCTATTTTGAATTTGGTGAACATGTGATTTCTCATTCTTTTTGTGGCCAGTGCGTAGGCGAAGTATGAGGACTTGATCCCTCCTTGATAGTTGATTGTATCCGCCACTCTCGTTATGCTTTGGGTGTTCTCGTTTCCATTTTTCATGGTACTGACCTTTGAGGATGGATTTGGCTTCATCAAAACTGAGCGGATGGTTCTCTTGTGGTAATCTCCTTCCTTCTTTAGCTAATTTGTCTGCGCATTCGTTCCCGTGTATATTACAGTGTGATGGTATCCACTGAATGACTACTCTCTGGAAGTTATTGCATAGTTGGTCTAGGGTTGTTCTCAAGTTATCTAGTTCATTGTTCTTGGCGCCTTTTAGAGCTGATAGTACTGACAGTGCATCAGTCAGAATCACCAATTTATCGTGCATGTTATTTTTGAGTTGAGTAGCCAGTGCTGCAGCATCTCTGATGGCCTCAGATTCTGCTTTAAAGTTGTTTGAGAATTTTCCAGTAGCTATTGACTTGGTGATCTCGTCTTGGTTATTCAGCGTCAAGAACACCCCCCCCCCCTCTCCAATTCTAGTGGCATTTGTAGCAGAGCCATCTGTGTATATGTGGGACCAAGAATCCTGTGGGTAGGTATTGTGTATGTGTTTTTCTGCTACGTGTTTTCTTTCTGTGTCTGATTGGATGCCTTTTTTCATGATTCCTGTTATATTTTCCTTAAGTTCTGCTATTTTATGTTTTCTATGAGGAGACATATCAGATGGGCCTACGGGTTTCGATATTGTTTGGGAAAGTACTGGGTCTCCAGTAGTTAGTTCATTGGCGATTGCAGCGAAGATTGCAGCGAGGTTGCTCTTCTTTAGTCGTACAATTCCGAAACCAGTTACTCTTTGATAGGGAGTGTATGTTCTTTTATCTTCAAGTTTGCAGAGTGTGTTTCTTTATAGGCTGAAAATTGTGTTTGTAGTTTGGTTGGTAAGAACCAGGTGTTCGTCCATTTTTCAAGTTCACCTAGGGCATCTTGCCTCCTGGGTCCAGCCATTGACATACTTTCCTCGCGAGCCTATAACGCCAATTCATATTCAACATTTATCCTTTCCACCAATGAAAAGACGATTAGAGGCCAGAGATGGGATTTCTCAGAAGAATGTTGAAAGTTCCCTGGACAGCCTAAAAGATCAATGAGGAAGTTCTCAAAGAGGCCAGCACAAAAATGGAGCTCTTAAAAAACATCAGAAAGAAGCAATCAACATTTTTCGTGGACATCATGAGAAGTGGAAAGTTGGAATACTTGGTTACAACTGGCAAAATAAAAGGAAAGAGAGATCGCGAACGACAAAGAGAGAAAATACTGGATACCTTGGTGTCATGGCATGGAAAACAGTTAACAACAGACCTGATACGATGCACTGTAGATAGAAGATTGTGGAGGGACATGATCGCCTGCGCCAACCGGTATGGCACATGATGATCCTTTCCACAACGTGATCGGTGCACTAACTTTAGTGCGAAATTGTGAGCATCTCTCGGTGTTTGTTTGAATATAAACTGTTACATTGTTGCTATTATCTCTGTCTACATCGACAGGAAAGGAAATGTCATGTGTACATGCCGACAATCACGTTAGGTGATGTTATGAACTAACGATATTTTCAAGTATAAATATTAGATAATCATTTGTTTTGAAGTTACAATGTTGTCATTGCTCGTACCAGCGACCTACAACACGAACTAAAATGTCAGATTATAAAGGGAGACAGCTCAGCTTGGTGACATACATCGATTGTATTGCTAAAAATCGGTTCGACATATTCTGGCTGTTTGATTTAATATGAAACGTTAACTGCAATCATTTATGTAATATCAATGCTGACATGAAACGAAATATAATATCACCAGTATTCGGAGTGGCCAGATTAAGGAGGAGTGGCTACACAGCTACTTACTACCGCTACCGAAACCAAACAAGGACCATTCTCAGATCAGTGCCTACAGAATCATCACAATGCAGAACACTGTGGGCAAGCTGCTGGAGAAAATAGTTGCCCGTGTCCTCACCTGTCGCCTTGAACAGAAACGCGTATTCCCTTCCACACTCGGAGGTTATAGATATAACAAAGAGACATGGCTCAATGCGGCAGTATTTGCCTATGATGTCTTCGAAGGCTTCCACAGACGAGAGGAGACATGTGCTGCTACTATAGATCTGGAGGATGCATACAACAGGGTACCATTTGAATATCTCATGCATATGCTTCTCAAACTGGCGGTGAACCCCTTCCTCATTAGATGGATCGCCGCGGCACTGTTTCAGAGGAAGGTGATACTCAGATGTGGAAGTTGGTCTTCCGAGCCAACATCCATTTGTCCTGGGCTGCCACAAGGCTCACCATTGTCACCAGTTCTATTTAACGTGTACACAATAACGATCACGGCCCAACAGCTGGATGGGAGGGGAAGAACTATGACTTTTGCTGATGATATTCTGGTATATCGACAGGGAAGAGACAGACGGGGATCGCCTCCACAATGCAAGACGAACTCGATCGCATTTCATCCTGGTGTGGGGTTTCAGGTGCCTTGGTTAATCCTAATAAAGCATCAGTTTCATGGTTCTCCCTTAACAATCATATCGTTAATACAACCACACCGGTAATACGAATGGGAGCTGATGAGGTGACCAGGGACAAGTTGATGACATACCTCGGAGTTAAGTTTGATCGCAGCCTGTGTTTTCGGGACCACGTCGACCATGTGATAACAAAATCCCGCAAAGGATTAGCCGCCTTGAAGGTCATGGCAGCTGCCAACATCGAGCAGAGGCTACTTATTCTTCTGTTCCAGGGATTAGTCCTCGCACCAATCGAGTATGCCCTGGCCATTCTTACTGTCAGTACGACTCAAATTGATAGGCTGGAGAAAATACAAAATGAAGCCATGCGCATTATCCTGGGATGTACGAGGGACACTCCCTGTGTATCAATGAGGTATCTTCTTGACTTTCCAACCATGGATGACAGAATTAAGATCTGGAGAGCACGAGCATACCTGAAGATTAGTACAGATACAGAGCATCCATTGCACCACGTGCTCAACACAGAGAAAGGTACCAGGCTAAAAGAGGCAAATCATGGGTGGGCCGGGCAGAAGATGTCATCAAACAGGTCTGTGGGCTTACCAATATCAACGTTGGTGAGGAGTGGATACCGGTGCCTACGTCATTCAAGGGAACTTTCTCATGTATTGTCACACTCGACAGGAAAAGTAGGGAACAGAACCCGGTCGTGGTTAATGCTGAGGTCAACGGTCTCATCTGCGATAATACCGATGAGAAAGATGCAGTCATCTATACAGACGGATCTGTAAGACGACACGAAAGAAGTGCATGGGCATTTACAGCACGCTCAGCAGGCAGAATAGCCAAGGAAGACAGTGGTGCATACGCCATGACCACGAGTAGCATGACAATGGAGGTGATGGCAGTGACCAAGGCATTCAAATGGTTAGAGTCACAAGACTACATCCACGCATGTATACTGAGTGATTCGATGAGCATGATAAAAAAGTGGAGGCGGGCTATGTACGCATGCAATGGGTAGAGTCGTTGCAGAAATCCAAAATACGTAAGGTCACCTTTGTCTATGTCCCTGGACATGCGGGAGTACGGGGAAATGAGAGAGCGGACAGGTTGGCTAGCTGCGCTGTCGTTGAGGACGGGCAACCGATGGATCGGGCGGACATCATCAATGCCCTTCGAGATGTTGGAAGAGCACAGGACTTCGACAAACACAGATCAACGTCACTTCTTCGGATGATGGAAATGGGAGTTAAGATGGGCACGGCCAGAAATGAGAAACTTGGTGGCCGTGTAAGAAGACTTATCAACCAACATAGAACTGGAGTCGTCAGTCGCTGGACACTGAGGGAATTGCTGAGGAGGGGATCTGAGCACCTATGGACATGTTCGGAGTGCAATGATGATGACCCGCAAATGACTCAATAATAATAATAATAATATCACAAAATGCCTGATCGCAAATGATCAATCATTGATGGGATAGTGAACGATTTTGGTAGGGCTAATGTCAGTGCAGAGCCGTTTCAACTGACGATAATAATGTTAGCAAGTGAAGTCTCAATAAATAATTGACGAAAGTATGTACACAGAGAATATGCAACGTTGATATTTGCTGATCATCAGCATCATCATGTACCCTGCCGGTTGGCGTAGGCGATCATGTCCCTCCACAATCTTCTATCTACAGTGCATCGTATCAGTTCTGTTGTTGACTGTTTTCCATGCCATGACACCAAGCTATCCAGTATTTTCTCTCTTTGTCGTCCGCGATCTCTCTTTCCTTTTATTTTGCCAGTTGTAACCAAGTATTCCAACTTTCCTCTTCTCATGATGTGCCCAAAAAATGTTGATTGCTTCTTTCTGATGTTTTTTAAGAGCTCCCTTTTGTGTTGGCCTCTTTGAGAACTTCCTCATTGGTCTTTTTATCTGTCCAGGGAACTTTCAACATTCTTCTGAGAAATCCCATCTCTGTGGCCTCTAACCGTCTTTTCATTTGTTTTGTCTACTGTCCATGATTCGCTTCCATAGGTCAGAATTGGTTCTATATAGCACTGATGAACTCTCTTTCTCATTTTTATTGACATAGATTTGTTGCATAAGATATTTTTCATTTTCATAAATGCTATTTTGGCCTGCGCTATTCTGCTTTTTATTTCTGTGGTGCATCTCCCATCTGATGTAATTATTGTGCCCAAGTATTTGAAACGTTGCACTTGTTTTAGATTTGTCTCGTTTATTTTTATGCTGCATGATGGTGATGATTGTTTCTTCGATATAACCATTACTTTTGTTTTCTTACTATTCAGACTGAGACCTTTCTTTTGCTTTCTTCTACTATTATGTCTATCATTTCTTGTAGTTCGTTCTCTGTCTCTGCTATTAAGACTGTGTCATCCGCATATCGCAAATTATTTATGGTGTGACCGTTGACTTCAATTCCTTTTTTATCTACTATTGATCTCATAATATATTCGCTGTAAAGTGAAAACAAGTCCGGTGACAGAACACAGCCTTGTCTGACTCCTTGTTTTATATATTGGAATTGTCCTGTTTGGTTGTTAATTCGTATAGCTGCTGTTTGTTGCCAGTACATATTTTTTATGATTCGCAGATCCTTGCCATCATGTTTAATTTCTCCAGCATATTGATTATTTCCACATGCTTTACTTTGTCAAATGCTTTCGTGTAGTCTATAAAGCGCATATATAGATCTTTCTTTACCTCTATAGATCTTTCAATCAATGTCCTTAAGATGTATATTGCGTTATTGGTGCCCTTTCCTTCCACAAATCCACATTGTTCCTCACTTATTTCTGGTTTTATTTTGTTCCTTACACGTCTCATGATTATTCTTAGTATATTTTAGATGAAGCCCCCATTAACGTCGTTAGCTGTAAATAGAAGGTTGTGATGTGTCATGATTATTCAAGGCAATTTAAGAAGGTAGTTTGCCATTCCTTTCCTTCTTGGCAGTGACTGTACTAGTCGGTGATCGCAGCCATTGTCTCTATACATGAGATCCTCTGCCTGCAATCGCGGTGTGGGGACCATAACCGGCACTACTTGTCGGCTGCTCCACAACACCATCCACCACCTGCTCCAATGGCTTCACATAACCATGATAGGGGGCTAAACGGGAGCTCCACCTTGCCCAGGGGTGTCCCGAAGACTAGCGGAGGAAAGGAGACGTCTTACTCCTCCTTTGGTAGGGCAGAACCCTACCCCGCTACCTATTTGCTGATACTATATTATAAATACAGACACAGAATGATAATTCTCAAACAGCAGAGATAGAATCAAGATGCAACAAAGCTTGTCAAATCATCGGACAGTTATCACCACTATTGTCCAACAAGGAAATAACTCTGGAGGCAAAACGAGCACTATACAATACACTCTTCATCCCAACGTTGTGCTACCAATGCCAGACCTGGACTCTAGATGTAAGAACAATAAGAAAAATAACTCTACTGAGATGAAATGTGTTAGACGAATGACAGGAAACAGTCTGAGAGATAAGATCAGAGATGAAGAACTGAGAAAAAAGCTAGAAATAGCCACAGCCATAGAATATATAAGGAAACAACAGATAAAATGGTTTGGGCACGTGACAAGGCAGAAAGAACAAAACACAACACAACGAGCCTTCAACAAACGTTGTGAGAACACCAGACCCAAGGGTCGACCACAAAAAAGATGGATCGATGGAATATTAGAAGCACTAGGAAACATAACAGCAGCAGAGGCGAACAGAAGAGCAAAAGACCGCAAATTATATCTCCCCTCGGCGCTGAAAGGCAGATGAGGAAGGAAAGAAGAAGATATTTGCTTGAATGGATTTGCTATTTCATATAACATGGAACTGACAGAAATGCTTTTGTTTATAAATCTGTATCTGCTCCAACCGTTCTTCTACCATCGTTATCATGTTCCAGTAAAGTTAAACTACTCATTTTATCATTATATTGTCTGATGTCTCGGGGTACCAGTTTCTCTCTTTCTTTCCGATTTATCCCATTGATTAGCGTATCGATCTCGCAAATAACATCTGCCGTGTTGTCGGGATCTGTATTGATCAATTACTATCCAATACTATGATTTCTAACACTGATTCCATCAATTACTAACCACTACTCTGAATTCTAACACTGTATCCATCAATCACTAACCACTACTCTGAATTCTAACACTGTATCCATCAATCACTAACCACTAATCTGAATTCTAACACTGTATCCATCAATCACTAACCACTACTCTGAATTCTAACACTGTATCCATCAATCACTAACCACTACTCTGAATTCTAACACTGTATCCATCAATCACTATCCACTACTCTGAATTTTAACACTGTATCCATCAATCACTAACCACTAATCTGAATTCTAACACTGTATCCATCAATCACTAACCACTACTCTGAATTATAACACTATCATGCATGCACTAATCTAAACGTGTAACTTATAACACTGTATCCATCAATCACTATCCACTACTCTAAATTATAACACTGTATCCATCAATCACTAACCACTACTCTGAATTCTAACACTGTATCCAGCAATCACTATACACTACTCTAAATTCTAACACTGTATCCATCAATCACTACCACTACTCTGAATTCTAACACTGTATCCATCAATCACTAACCACTAATCTGAATTCTAACACTGTATCCATCAATCACTAACCACTACTCTGAATTCTAACACTGTATCCATCAATCACTAACCACTACTGTGAATTCTAACACTGTATCCATCAATCACTAACCACTACTCTGAATTCTAACACTGTATCCATCAATCACTAACCACTACTGTGAATTCTAACACTGTATCCATCAATCACTAACCACTACTCTGAATTCTAACACTGTATCCATCAATCACTAACCACAACTCTGAATTCTAACACTGTATCCATCAATCACTAACCACAAATCTGAATTCTAACACTGTATCCATCAATCACTAACCACTACTCTGAATTCTAACACTGTATCCATCAATCACTAACCACTACTCTGAATTCTAACACTGTATCCATCAATCACTAACCACTACTCTGAATTCTAACACTGTATCCATCAATCACTATCCACTACTCTGAATTCTAACACTGTATCCATCAATCACTAACCACTACTCTGAATTCTAACACTGTATCCATCAATCACTAACCACTACTCTGAATTCTAACACTATCATGCATGCACTAATCTAAACGTGTAACTTCTAACACTGTATCCATCAATCACTATCCACTACTCTAAATTCTAACACTGTATCCAGCAATCACTAACCACTACTCTGAATTCTAACACTGTATCCATCAATCACTATCCACTACTCTAAATTCTAACACTGTATCCATCAATCACTAACCACTACTCTGAATTCTAACACTGTATCCATCAATCACTAACCACTACTCTGAATTCTAACACTGTATCCATCAATCACTAACCACTACTCTGAATTCTAACACTGTATCCATCAATCACTAACCACTACTCTGAATTCTAACACTGTATCCATCAATCACTAACAACTACACTGAATTATAACACTATCATGCATGCACTAATCTAAACGTGTAACTTATAACACTGTATCCATCAATCACTATCCACTACTCTAAATTATAACACTGTATCCATCAATCACTAACCACTACTCTGAATTCTAACACTGTATCCAGCAATCACTATACACTACTCTAAATTCTAACACTGTATCCATCAATCACTAACCACTACTCTGAATTCTAACACTGTATCCATCAATCACTAACCACTAATCTGAATTCTAACACTGTATCCATCAATCACTAACCACTACTCTGAATTCTAACACTGTATCCATCAATCACTAACCACTACTGTGAATTCTAACACTGTATCCATCAATCACTAACCACTACTCTGAATTCTAACACTGTATCCATCAATCACTAACCACTACTGTGAATTCTAACACTGTATCCATCAATCACTAACCACTACTCTGAATTCTAACACTGTATCCATCAATCACTAACCACAACTCTGAATTCTAACACTGTATCCATCAATCACTAACCACAAATCTGAATTCTAACACTGTATCCATCAATCACTAACCACTACTCTGAATTCTAACACTGTATCCATCAATCACTAACCACTACTCTGAATTCTAACACTGTATCCATCAATCACTAACCACTACTCTGAATTCTAACACTGTATCCATCAATCACTATCCACTACTCTGAATTCTAACACTGTATCCATCAATCACTAACCACTACTCTGAATTCTAACACTGTATCCATCAATCACTAACCACTACTCTGAATTCTAACACTATCATGCATGCACTAATCTAAACGTGTAACTTCTAACACTGTATCCATCAATCACTATCCACTACTCTAAATTCTAACACTGTATCCAGCAATCACTAACCACTACTCTGAATTCTAACACTGTATCCATCAATCACTATCCACTACTCTAAATTCTAACACTGTATCCATCAATCACTAACCACTACTCTGAATTCTAACACTGTATCCATCAATCACTAACCACTACTCTGAATTCTAACACTGTATCCATCAATCACTAACCACTACTCTGAATTCTAACACTGTATCCATCAATCACTAACCACTACTCTGAATTCTAACACTGTATCCATCAATCACTAACCACAACTCTGAATTCTAACACTGTATCCATCAATCACTAACCACAACTCTGAATTCTAACACTGTATCCATCAATCACTAACCACTACTCTGAATTCTAACACTGTATCCATCAATCACTAACCACAACTCTGAATTCTAACACTATTTGCATGCACTAATCTAAACGTGTAACTTCTAACACTGAATCCATCAATCACTAATCACTTCCTAAATTAAGGTAAAGTACGAGACTTAAATAGGCATCTTAACATGCTAGTTTTCACCAATATGTGCTCGACTATCTATCCAGAAGTGTTCGGAGACTTCTGGATAGTGCCGTTTCAAGCATCGAAACTCACGATGCGAGACAGCATTTCTCATCTTCCCATAGTTCTACCCTGATACCCATTTCTGACAGCGGCTGGGTCGACCGCGGAGGTATTTATTTACTAACGACGAGTACAATTCACACTGCTTCCAGCGGGAATCGAACACAAGTCGTTCGAACGTCGGTAACCCAATCAAGTGGTTTTCTCAACTATGCTACCGAGGCCCCAAACAACTACCTATAATATAAGAAAATATCCATCAAACACAAACCTTTACGCTAACTTCTAACACTATATCCATCAATCACTAACTACTACCTATAACTTCTAACACTATATCCGTCAATCACTAACCACTACCTATAACTTCCAACACTATATCCATCAATCACTAACCACTACTCTAACTTATAACACTATATCCATCAATCACTAACCACTACTCTAACTTATAACACTATATCCATCAATCACTAACTACTACACATAACTTCTAACACTATATCCATCAATCACTAACTACTACCTATAACTTCTAACACTATATGCATCAATCACTAACTACTACTCTAACTTCTAACACTATATCCATCAATCACTAACTACTACACATAACTTCTAACACTATATCCATCAATCACTAACCTCTACTCTAACTTCTAACAGTATATCCATCAATCACTAACTACTACCTATAACTTCTAACACTATATGCATCAATCAGTAACTACTACCTATAACTTCTAACCCTATATCCATCAATCACTAACCAATACTCTAACTTCTAACACTATATCCATCAATCACTAACTACTACACATAACTTCTAACACTATATCCATCAATCACTAACTACTACATACAACATATAACTTCTAACACTATATTCATCAATCACTAACTACTACACATAACTTCTAACACTATATCAATCAATCACTAACTACTACATATAACATATAACTTCTAACACTATATTCATCAATCACTAACCTCTTCTCTAACACTATATCCATCAATCACTAACCACTACCTATAACTCCTAACACTATTTGCATCAATCACTAACTACTACCTATAACTTCTAACACTATATCCATCAATCACTAACCTCTACTCTAACTTCTAACACTATATCCATCAATCACTAACTACTACCTATAACTTCTAACACTATATCCGTCAATCACTAACCACTACCTATAACTTCTAACACTATATCCGTCAATCACTAACTACTACCTATAACTTCTAACACTATATCCGTCAATCACTAACCACTACCTATAACTTCTAACACTATATCCATCAATCACTAACCACTACCTATAACTTCTAACACTATATCCGTCAATCACTAACTACTACCTATAACTTCTAACACTATATCCATCAATTACTAACTACTACCTATAACTTCTAACACTATATCCGCCAATCACTAACCACTACCTATAACTTCTAACACTATATTCGTCAATCACTAACCACTACCTATAACTTCTAACACTATATCCATCAATTACTAACTACTACCTATAACTTCTGACACTATATCCATCAATTACTAACTACTACCTATAACTTCTAACACTATATCCGTCAATCACTAACCACTACCTATAACTTCTAACACTATATTCGTCAATCACTAACCACTATCTATAACTTCTAACAGTATATCCATCAATCACTAACTACTACCTATATGTATATATATATATATATATATATATATATATATATATATATATATATATACCATGAGATTTACCTTCTCTGATCTGTAGATACCTCGTACAATGCTGCTCGATTATCAAGTGAGGTACGCTATCTAGATATGGGAACACCGCTCCTTGTTAACTGGGGAGTCAAACCAACTCACTATCATCATGTTTCAAAGAGGTGAGATGCAGAATGGCTCAGGCAAAAGCAGCTTTCCAAAAAAAGAGGAAGACACTATGTAATCCAATTTTTAATAATAAAAACAAGAAAAAGAGTTCTTAAATGTTATGTAGAGCCATTTTTAACATATGGATGTGAATCATGGACAATAGGACAACAGACACGAAAATCACTGGAGTCTGTAGAAATGTGGTTTTACAGAAGAATGTTGAGAATACCATGAACAGCTAAGAAGAGTAATGAAAATGTTCTGAAAGAGGTCAAAGCAAAAAGAGAGCTAGTTTCCAATATTACGAAGAAACAATCATCATTTTTGGCCATGTAATGCGAAGAGAACAGCTGGAATATATTGTAACAACTGGACAAATTGAGCGACGAAGATACAGAGGGAAGCAAAGAGAAAAAATACCAAACAGCTTAAGAGAATGTCTTAGCAGAAGGTCAACAACTGAAATGATAAATAACTGTCGAGATCGAAAGTTGTGGAGAGGCATGATCACATGCGCCAGTAGGCCCGGTACTTGATGATGATGACCATAATGTTTGCCTGACAGTGTTGTAAACCTTACACAGGGCACTAACTCTGTTACTGCTTAACCCACGCTAAAAAGACATAGCGTTAGTCATATATGAGCATGTATACAGACTTCCAATTACACCATTATCAACAGTGACCAGTCAAACAAAGCAAGAACCGATGTACGAGACGCATGCCAACTATCAAACACTATATATACAAATTAAAAGTAAAGAACCCCGTCACGCAAAGTGGCATATAGGGACTATGGTATTAGTGACCATAAATTTTACAGACCTTCGGCACATGATTTTTGGGGTAATGTGGTCGGTATTACGCCCGCGCCGCTTTACTTTTCCATAAATAAATCCGGTACCCATTAAAGCCTGGGTGAACCGGAGCTGTCGCTTGGGATCGAACCCTACCTCTTATCCTTTGTAATCCAGTTCACTAACCACTGAGCTATAAACACTATATATATTTGTTCGTGATACTTGACATCAGTGGGACAGTCTACAAGAAGATGGTTACAGAAGATGGCTCCAGAAGACGCTGAGCAGCTTGTGCTTACTTACTGAACGACTTGACAAACACCGATGACGCTCTTTGTTAGCAACACCCTCTTAGAATATTCGACATACACGTTGCACAAGTTAAGTATTTTGAAAACATTGAATGATTCAATCAAGCAGATACATGGACATTAGACCAGAAAACAGAACAGAAAATTGAAGCCTTTGAAATGTGGATTTATAGAAGAATAGGTAGAATTGGATGGAAAGAAATGAAAACAAACGATGAAGTTTTCAAACAACTAAAAATGAAAGGAGAACTACTAAACACAATTAGAACAAGACAAATGCAATTGTTGGGGCATGTTAAAAGACACAACAGCCTAATAAAAGTAATATTGGAAGGGAAAATACAAGGTAAAAGAGACAGAGGCAGACCAAGACTAACATGGACCAGTAACATCAAAAGATGGACAAGTCAACCTATGACAATCTACACCATCAAAGCAAGAGACAAAGTGAAATGGCGCTCCATGGTAGCCAATCTTCGATGCGGAGACGGCATTCAATGATGATGACGATGAACAATACAATCAAATATATAAATCATGGCTTCCCAATTTTAAGAATCAACTACCATTGTCTCTGTATATTGAATCAACTACCAGTGTCTCTATATATTGAATCAACTACCAGTGTCTCTATATATTGAATCAACTACCAGTGTCTCTATATATAGAATCAACTACCAGTGTCTCTATATATTGAATCAACTACCAGTGTCTCTATATATTGAATCAACTACCAGTGTCTCTATATATTGAATCAACTACCAGTGTCTCTATATATTAAATCAACTACCAGTGTCTCTATATATTGAATCAACTACCAGTGTCTCTATATATTGAATAAACTGATAGTGGTCTATGTATTGAATCAAATGCCAGTGTCTCTGTATATTGAATCAACTACCAGTGTTCTATGTATTGAATCAATTACCAGCGTCTTTATATATTGAATCAACTACCAGTGTTCTATATATTGAATCAACTACCAGTGTTCTATGTATTGAGTCAATTACCAGTGTCTCTATATAGTGAATCAACTACAGTGACTTTATATATTGAATCAACTACCAGTGCGCTATGTATTGAATCAACTACCAGTGTTTCTATATATTGAATCAACTTCATTGTCTCTATATATTGAATTAACTACCAGTGTCTCTATATATTGAATCAACTACCAGTGTCTCAGTATATTGAATCAACTACCAGTGTCTGACTATATTGAATCAACTACCAGTGTTTGATTATATTGAATCAACTACCAGTGTTCTATGTATTGGTTCAATTACCAGTGTCTCTGTATATTGAATCAACTACCAGTGTTCTATGTATTGAATCAATGACCACTGTCTCTATATATTGAATCAACTACCAGTGTCTCTATATAATCAACTACCAGTGTCTGTATATATTGAATCAACTACCAGAGTCTCTATATATTGAATCAACTACCAGTGTCTCTATATATAAATAAACTGCCAGTGGTCTATGTATTGAATCAATTACAAGTGTTCTATATATTGAATCAACTACCAGTGATCGATATATTGAATCAACAACCAGTGTCTCTATATATAGAATCAACTACCTGTGTCTCAATATATTGAATCAACTACCAGTGTCTGACTATATTGAATCAACTACCAGTGTCTGATTATATTGAATCAACTACCAGTGTTCTATGTATTGAATCAATTACCAGCATCTTTATATATTGAATCAACTACCAGTGTTCTATGTATTGAATCAATTACCAGTGTCTCTATATATTGAATCAGCTACCAGTGTTCTATGTATTGAGTCATTTACCAGTGTCTCTATATATTGAATCAACTACCATTGTTCTATGTATTGAGTCAATTACCAGTGTCTCTATATACTGAATCAACTACCAGTGTTCTATGTATTGAATCAATTACCAGTGTCTCTATATATTAAATCAATTACAGTGTATCTATAAATTGAATCAGACTCCAGTTTTCTGTATTTAAATAAAAACTATCACCAGTGATTCCAGATTTCAAGAATCAATGACCTGTGGCTCTACATTTACTAAATTCAGCCAATGCTGTTTCGGTAATTAAATAAACAGTCACCAGTGATTCCACAATTAAAGAATCAATCACTAGTGCTTCCACAATTAAAGAATCAATCACAAGTGACATCAGATTTAAAGAATCAATGAACACTGGTTCTATATTTAAAGAATTAAATCACCATAGACTTTACATTTGAAGAATCAGTCAAGGCTGTCTCAATAATTAAATAAACAATCGCCACTCTATATATAATTATAGACTCAATTACATATTGTGTCAACATGTGAGCACGTATTGCTAATCTGTGTCTAGAGATTGTGTCAAAATGTGTGAACATGTTGTTAATCTGTGTCTAGAGATTATGTCAACATGTGTGACCCTGTTGTTAATTTTTGTCTAGAGATTGTATCAACATGTGAGCACCTGGTGTTAATCTTTGTCTAGAGATTCTGTCAACATGTGAGCACCTGTTGTTAATCTGTGTCTAGAGATTGTTTCAACATGTGAACACCTGTTGTTAATCTGTGTCTAGAGATTGTGTCAAGATGTGTGAACCTATTGTTAATCTGTGTCTAGAGATTATGTCAACATGTGTGACCCTGTTGTTAATTTTTGTCTAGAGATTGTATCAACATGTGAGCACCTGGTGTTAATCTTTGTCTAGAGATTTAGTCAACATGTGAGCAAATGTTGTTAATCTGTGTCTAGTGATTGTGTCAACATGTGAGCACCTATTGCTAATCTGTGTCTAGAGATTGTGTCAACATGTGTGAACCTGTTGTTAATTTGTCTAGAGATTGTGTCAACATGTGTGAACCTGGTGTTAATCTGTGTCTAGAGATTGTGTCAACATGTGTTAACCTGGTATTAATCTGTGTCTAGTGATTGTGTCAGTAAGAGAGCACCTTTTGTTAATCTGTGTCTAGAAATTGTGTCAATGTGTGAGTACATGTTGTTAATCTATGTCTAGAGATTGTGTCAACATGTGAGCACCTATTGTTAATCTATGTCTAGACATTACGGAGAGGACCAACTCAATGAGACTGTGATTTACTCTGATTGTAAAAAGTAAAGACCCCCATCGCGCAAAGTGACGTATAGAGAATATGGTGTTAGTGACCATAAATGTTACAGACCCTCGGCACATGATTTTTGGGGTAATGTGGTCGGTATTCATAGACGAAGAGGCATTTGATAGTTTAGACAGAGGAATGCTTTGGAAGTTTCTGAGTCATTACGGAATCCCCACAAAGTTTATTAACCTGGTAAGAAAAATGTATGAATGGATGAAATGTAGTGTGGTGCATGAAGGGCAGCTAAAAGTAGCATTTGATAGTTTAGACAGAGGAATGCTTTGGAAGTTTCTGAGTCATTACGGAATCCCACAAAGTTTATTAACCTGGTAAGAAAAATGTATGAATGGATGAAATGTAGTGTGGTGCATGAAGGGCAGCTAAAAGTAGCATTTGATTGTTTAGACAGAGGAATGCTTTGGAAGTTTCTGAGTCATTACGGAATCCCCACAAAGTTTATTAACCTGGTAAGAAAAATGTATGAATGGATGAAATGTAGTGTGGTGCATGAAGGGCAGCTAAAAGTAGCATTTGAAATAAGAACAGGAATAAGCCAGCTATGCCTTTATTCTCCCTTTCTCCTTCTACTGGCCATAGATTGGATTATGAGAATAACTCAACACAACAGAAATGGAATCCAGTGGTCACTGACTATGCAACTTGATGATTTAGACTTTGATGATGGTATAGCTCTCCTATCACACAAACATCAATGGTTGCAGGTGCAGGATAAAATGCGCATACTTGGTAAGAGATCACAACAGCTAGGACTGAAAATAAATAAAGATCAGACTAAAATTATGAGAATTAATGCACTTGGCAATAACCAACTAAAAATAGGAGAAATGTTTCTACTAGACGTACAATCTTATATATATCTGGGCACTAAATTTGACAAAGAGGTAGGAACAGGAAATGATACCAAAATAAAGATATCAAAAGCAAGAGGAGCATTTGTTGCACTGGGAAACATATGGAAGAAATTAGGTTAAAGAAAAAATAAATAAAAATGTTCAACTTCAATGTTAAGTCTGTCTTATTATATGGCTGTGAAACATGGAGAACAACTAAGTTGACAATCATGAAGATATATACTTTCGATAACTGATGCTTACGCAGAATACAACAATGTAAATGACAGGACTTAATCACTAAAATAGAATTATGGACATGTACCAGTCAAATGCCAATGGATAAAGAGATACAGCGAAGACGATGGCGCTGAATAGGACACACACTACGGGTGCCAACAACAACAGGCCCTTTTTGGAATACCCATGGGAAAAGACAAAAAGGAAGACCAAGAAATTATTGGACAAGACAGATGGAAACAGAGACGAAGATTATGGTGAAGACATGGAATAATCTTAAAATAATTGAAAGAAACAGAGCGTCTTGGAGAGTGTTTCTTGAAGACCTATGCTCCACAGGGAGAGGAAAGGTAGAAGCAGAAGAGGAAGAACGTGGCCTCTTACATCAGCTGATGTATCTAGTGGTTGGTACCTGTTATGTTAAACTAAGCCAACATTATCTCTTTCATCAACTGATGTCTCTAGTGGTTGGTACCTGTTATGTTAAACTAAGCCAACATTATCTCTTTCATCAACTGATGTCTCTAGTGGTTGGTACCTGTTATGTTAAACTAAGCCAACATTATCTCTTTCATCAACTGATGTCTCTAGTGGTTGGCACCTGTTATGTTAAACTAAGCCAACATGAACTCTTTCATCAACTGATGTCTCTAGTGGTTGGTACCTGTTATGTTAAACTAAGCCAACTTTATCTCTTTCATCAACTGATGTCTCTAGTGGTTGGTACCTGTTATGTTAAACTAAACCAACATGAACTCTTTCATCAACTGATGTCTCTAGTGGTTGGTACCTGTTATGTTAAACTAAGCCAACATGAACTCTTTCATCAACTGATGTCTCTAGTGGTTGGTACCTGTTATGTTAAACTAAGCCAACATGACCTCTTTCATCAACTGATGTCTCTAGTGGTTGGTACCTGTTATGTTAAACTAAGCCAACATGAACTCTTTCATCGACTGATGTCTCTAGTGGTTGGTACCTGTTATGTTAAACTAAGCCAACATTATCTCTTTCATCAACTGATGTCTCTAGTGGTTGGTACCTGTTATGTTAAACTAAGCCAACATTATCTCTTTCATCAACTGATGTCTCTAGTGGTTGGTACCTGTTATGTTAAACTAAGCCAACATGACCTCTTTCATCAACTGATGTCTCTAGTGGTTGGTACCTGTAATGTTAAACTAAGCCAACATGAACTCTTTCATCAACTGATGTCTCTAGTGGTTGGTACCTGTTATGTTAAACTAAGCCAACATGAACTCTTTCATCAACTGATGTCTCTAGTGGTTGGTACCTGTTATGTTAAACTAAGCCAACATGACCTCTTTCATCAACTGATGTCTCTAGTGGTTGGTACCTGTTATGTTAAACTAAGCCAACATGAACTCTTTCATCAACTGATGTCTCTAGTGGTTGGTACCTGTTATGTTAAACTAAGCCAACATGAACTCTTTCATCAACTGATGTCTCTAGTGGTTGGTACCTGTTATGTTAAACTAAGCCAACATTATCTCTTTCATCAACTGATGTCTCTAGTGGTTGGTACCTGTTATGTTAAACTAAGCCAACATTATCTCTTTCATCAACTGATGTCTCTAGTGGTTGGTACCTGTTATGTTAAACTAAGCCAACATGACCTCTTTCATCAACTGATGTCTCTAGTGGTTGGTACCTGTAATGTTAAACTAAGCCAACATGAACTCTTTCATCAACTGATGTCTCTAGTGGTTGGTACCTGTTATGTTAAACTAAGCCAACATGAACTCTTTCATCAACTGATGTCTCTAGTGGTTGGTACCTGTTATGTTAAACTAAGCCAACATGACCTCTTTCATCAACTGATGTCTCTAGTGGTTGGTACCTGTTATGTTAAACTAAGCCAACATGAACTCTTTCATCAACTGATGTCTCTAGTGGTTGGTACCTGTTATGTTAAACTAAGCCAACATGAACTCTTTCATCAACTGATGTCTCTAGTGGGTGGTGCATCTAATGTTAAACTAAGCCAACATTATCTCTTTCATCAACTGATGTCTCTAGTGGTTGGTACCTGTTATGTTAAACTAAGCCAACATTATCTCTTTCATCAACTGATGTCTCTAGTGGTTGGTACCTGTTATGTTAAACTAAGCCAACATTATCTCTTTCATCAACTGATGTCTCTAGTGGTTGGTACCTGTTATGTTAAACTAAGCCAACATTATCTCTTTCATCAACTGATATCTCTAATGGGTGGTACCTGTTATGTTAAACTAAGCCAACATTATCTCTTTCATCAACTGATGTCTCTAATGGGTGGTACCTGTTATGTTAAACTAAGCCAACATTATCTCTTTCATCAACTGATGTCTCTAATGGGTGGTACCTGTTATGTTAAACTAAGCCAACATTATCTCTTTCATCAACTGATGTCTCTAATGGGTTGTACCTGTTAAGTTAAACTAAACCAACATTATCTCTTTCATCAACCACTGTCACCTCCACCACAACATCATATTCTCTCTCTATGCGATCAAGACTCAATCAGAGTAGGATTCCAGACTCTCTCATGAAGGCAGCTGGTTGTACCTATTTTGAATTTGGTGAACATGTGATTTCTCATTCTTTTTGTGGCCAGTGCGTAGGCGAAGTATGAGGACTTGATCCCTCCTTGATAGTTGATTGTATCCGCCACTCTCGTTATGCTTTGGGTGTTCTCGTTTCCATTTTTCATGGTACTGACCTTTGAGGATGGATTTGGCTTCATCAAAACTGAGCGGATGGTTCTCTTGTGGTAATCTCCTTCCTTCTTTAGCTAATTTGTCTGCGCATTCGTTCCCGTGTATATTACAGTGTGATGGTATCCACTGAATGACTACTCTCTGGAAGTTATTGCATAGTTGGTCTAGGGTTGTTCTCAAGTTATCTAGTTCATTGTTCTTGGCGCCTTTTAGAGCTGATAGTACTGACAGTGCATCAGTCAGAATCACCAATTTATCGTGCATGTTATTTTTGAGTTGAGTAGCCAGTGCTGCAGCATCTCTGATGGCCTCAGATTCTGCTTTAAAGTTGTTTGAGAATTTTCCAGTAGCTATTGACTTGGTGATCTCGTCTTGGTTATTCAGCGTCAAGAACACCCCCCCCCCTCTCCAATTCTAGTGGCATTTGTAGCAGAGCCATCTGTGTATATGTGGGACCAAGAATCCTGTGGGTAGGTATTGTGTATGTGTTTTTCTGCTACGTGTTTTCTTTCTGTGTCTGATTGGATGCCTTTTTTCATGATTCCTGTTATATTTTCCTTAAGTTCTGCTATTTTATGTTTTCTATGAGGAGACATATCAGATGGGCCTACGGGTTTCGATATTGTTTGGGAAAGTACTGGGTCTCCAGTAGTTAGTTCATTGGCGATTGCAGCGAAGATTGCAGCGAAGATTGCAGCGAGGTTGCTCTTCTTTAGTCGTACAATTCCGAAACCAGTTACTCTTTGATAGGGAGTGTATGTTCTTTTATCTTCAAGTTTGCAGAGTGTGTTTCTTTATAGGCTGAAAATTGTGTTTGTAGTTTGGTTGGTAAGAACCAGGTGTTCGTCCATTTTTCAAGTTAACCTAGGGCATCTTGCCTCCTGGGTCCAGCCATTGACATACTTTCCTCGCGAGCCTATAACGCCAATTCATATTCAACATTTATCCTTTCCACCAATGAAAAGACGATTAGAGGCCAGAGATGGGATTTCTCAGAAGAATGTTGAAAGTTCCCTGGACAGCCTAAAAGATCAATGAGGAAGTTCTCAAAGAGGCCAGCACAAAAATGGAGCTCTTAAAAAACATCAGAAAGAAGCAATCAACATTTTTCGTGGACATCATGAGAAGTGGAAAGTTGGAATACTTGGTTACAACTGGCAAAATAAAAGGAAAGAGAGATCGCGAACGACAAAGAGAGAAAATACTGGATACCTTGGTGTCATGGCATGGAAAACAGTTAACAACAGACCTGATACGATGCACTGTAGATAGAAGATTGTGGAGGGACATGATCGCCTGCGCCAACCGGTATGGCACATGATGATCCTTTCCACAACGTGATCGGTGCACTAACTTTAGTGCGAAATTGTGAGCATCTCTCGGTGTTTGTTTGAATATAAACTGTTACATTGTTGCTATTATCTCTGTCTACATCGACAGGAAAGGAAATGTCATGTGTACATGCCGACAATCACGTTAGGTGATGTTATGAACTAACGATATTTTCAAGTATAAATATTAGATAATCATTTGTTTTGAAGTTACAATGTTGTCATTGCTCGTACCAGCGACCTACAACACGAACTAAAATGTCAGATTATAAAGGGAGACAGCTCAGCTTGGTGACATACATCGATTGTATTGCTAAAAATCGGTTCGACATATTCTGGCTGTTTGATTTAATATGAAACGTTAACTGCAATCATTTATGTAATATCAATGCTGACATGAAACGAAATATAATATCACAAAATGCCTGATCGCAAATGATCAATCATTGATGGGATAGTGAACGATTTTGCTAGGGCTAATGTCAGTGCAGAGCCGTTTCAACTGACGATAATAATGTTAGCAAGTGAAGTCTCAATAAATAATTGACGAAAGTATGTACACAGAGAATATGCAACGTTGATATTTGCTGATCATCAGCATCATCATGTACCCTGCCGGTTGGCGTAGGCGATCATGTCCCTCCACAATCTTCTATCTACAGTGCATCGTATCAGTTCTGTTGTTGACTGTTTTCCATGCCATGACACCAAGCTATCCAGTATTTTCTCTCTTTGTCGTCCGCGATCTCTCTTTCCTTTTATTTTGCCAGTTGTAACCAAGTATTCCAACTTTCCTCTTCTCATGATGTGCCCAAAAAATGTTGATTGCTTCTTTCTGATGTTTTTTAAGAGCTCCCTTTTTGTGTTGGCCTCTTTGAGAACTTCCTCATTGGTCTTTTATCTGTCCAGGGAACTTTCAACATTCTTCTGAGAAATCCCATCTCTGTGGCCTCTAACCGTCTTTTCATTTGTTTTGTCTACTGTCCATGATTCGCTTCCATAGGTCAGAATTGGTTCTATATAGCACTGATGAACTCTCTTTCTCATTTTTATTGACATAGATTTGTTGCATAAGATATTTTTCATTTTCATAAATGCTATTTTGGCCTGCGCTATTCTGCTTTTTATTTCTGTGGTGCATCTCCCATCTGATGTAATTATTGTGCCCAAGTATTTGAAACGTTGCACTTGTTTTAGATTTGTCTCGTTTATTTTTATGCTGCATGATGGTGATGATTGTTTCTTCGATATAACCATTACTTTTGTTTTCTTACTATTCAGACTGAGACCTTTCTTGTTGCTTTCTTCTACTATTATGTCTATCATTTCTTGTAGTTCGTTCTCTGTCTCTGCTATTAAGACTGTGTCATCCGCATATCGCAAATTATTTATGGTGTGACCGTTGACTTCAATTCCTTTTTTATCTACTATTGATCTCATAATATATTCGCTGTAAAGTGAAAACAAGTCCGGTGACAGAACACAGCCTTGTCTGACTCCTTGTTTTATATATTGGAATTGTCCTGTTTGGTTGTTAATTCGTATAGCTGCTGTTTGTTGCCAGTACATATTTTTTATGATTCGCAGATCCTTGCCATCAATGTTTAATTTCTCCAGCATATTGATTATTTCCACATGCTTTACTTTGTCAAATGCTTTCGTGTAGTCTATAAAGCGCATATATAGATCTTTCTTTACCTCTATAGATCTTTCAATCAATGTCCTTAAGATGTATATTGCGTTATTGGTGCCCTTTCCTTCCACAAATCCACATTGTTCCTCACTTATTTCTGGTTTTATTTTGTTCCTTACACGTCTCATGATTATTATTAGTAATATTTTAGATGAAGCCCCCATTAACGTCGTTAGCTGTAAATAGAAGGTTGTGATGTGTCATGATTATTCAAGGCAATTTAAGAAGGTAGTTTGCCATTCCTTTCCTTCTTGGCAGTGACTGTACTAGTCGGTGATCGCAGCCATTGTCTCTATACATGAGATCCTCTGCCTGCAATCGCGGTGTGGGGACCATAACCGGCACTACTTGTCGGCTGCTCCCACAACACCATCCACCACCTGCTCCAATGGCTTCACATAACCATGATAGGGGGGCTAAACGGGAGCTCCACCTTGCCCAGGGGTGTCCCGAAGACTAGCGGAGGAAAGGAGACGTCTTACTCCTCCTTTGGTAGGGCAGAACCCTACCCCGCTAACCTATTTGCTGATACTATATTATAAATACAGACACAGAATGATAATTCTCAAACAGCAGAGATAGAATCAAGATGCAACAAAGCTTGTCAAATCATCGGACAGTTATCACCACTATTGTCCAACAAGGAAATAACTCTGGAGGCAAAACGAGCACTATACAATACACTCTTCATCCCAACGTTGTGCTACCAATGCCAGACCTGGACTCTAGATGTAAGAACAATAAGAAAAATAACCTCTACTGAGATGACATGTGTTAGACGAATGACAGGAAACAGTCTGAGAGATAAGATCAGAGATGAAGAACTGAGAAAAAAAGCTAGAAATAGCCACAGCCATAGAATATATAAGGAAACAACAGATAAAATGGTTTGGGCACGTGACAAGGCAGAAAGAACAAAACACAACACAACGAGCCTTCAACAAACGTTGTGAGAACACCAGACCCAAGGGTCGACCACAAAAAAGATGGATCGATGGAATATTAGAAGCACTAGGAAACATAACAGCAGCAGAGGCGAACAGAAGAGCAAAAGACCGCAAATTATATCTCCCCTCGGCGCTGAAAGGCAGATGAGGAAGGAAAGAAGAAGATATTTGCTTGAATGGATTTGCTATTTCATATAACATGGAACTGACAGTTATGCTTTTTGTTTATAAATCTGTATCTGCTCCAACCGTTCTTCTACCATCGTTATCATGTTCCAGTAAAGTTAAACTACTCATTTTATCATTATATTGTCTGATGTCTCGGGGTACCAGTTTCTCTCTTTCTTTCCGATTTATCCCATTGATTAGCGTATCGATCTCGCAAATAACATCTGCCGTGTTGTCGGGATCTGTATTGATCAATTACTATCCAATACTATGATTTCTAACACTGATTCCATCAATTACTAACCACTACTCTGAATTCTAACACTGTATCCATCAATCACTAACCACTAATCTGAATTCTAACACTGTATCCATCAATCACTATCCACTACTCTGAATTCTAACACTGTATCCATCAATCACTATCCACTACTCTGAATTCTAACACTGTATCCATCAATCACTAACCACTACTCTGAATTCTAACACTGTATCCATCAATCACTAACCACTACTCTGAATTCTAACACTATCATGCATGCACTAATCTAAACGTGTAACTTCTAACACTGTATCCATCAATCACTATCCACTACTCTAAATTCTAACACTGTATCCATCAATCACTATCCACTACTCTAAATTCTAACACTGTATCGATCAATCACTAGCAATCACTAACCACTACTTTGAATTCTAACACTGTATCCATCAATCACTAACCACTACTCTGAATTCTAACACTGTATCCATCAATCACCAACCACTACTCTGAATTCTAACACTGTATCCATCAATCACTAACCACTACTCTGAATTCTAACACTGTATCCATCAATCACCAACCACTACTCTGAATTCTAACACTGTATCCATCAATCACTAACCACAACTCTGAATTCTAACACTATTTGCATGCACTAATCTAAACGTGTAACTTCTAACACTGTATCCATCAATCACTAACCACTACTCTGAATTCTAACACTGTATCCATCAATCACTAACCACAACTCTGAATTCTAACACTATTTGCATGCACTAATCTAAACGTGTAACTTCTAACACTGAATCCATCAATCACTAATCACTTCCTAAATTAAGGTAAAGTACGAGACTTAAATAGGCATCTTAACATGCTAGTTTTCACCAATATGTGCTCGACTATCTATCCAGAAGTGTTCGGAGACTTCTGGATAGTGCCGTTTCAAGCATCGAAACTCACGATGCGAGACAGCATTTCTCATCTTCCCATAGTTCTACCCTGATACCCATTTCTGACAGCGGCTGGGTCGACCGCGGAGGTATTTATTTACTAACGACGAGTACAATTCACACTGCTTCCAGCGGGAATCGAACACAAGTCGTTCGAACGTCGGTAACCCAATCAAGTGGTTTTCTCAACTATGCTACCGAGGCCCCAAACAACTACCTATAATATAAGAAAATATCCATCAAACACAAACCTTTACGCTAAATTCTAACACTATATCCATCAATCACTAACTACTACCTATAACTTCTAACACTATATCCGTCAATCACTAACCACTACCTATAACTTCCAACACTATATCCATCAATTACTAACTACTACCTATAACTTTTAACACTATATCCATCAATCACTAACTACTAACTATAACGTCTAACACTACATCCATCAATCACTAACTACTACCTATAACTTCTAACAGTATATCCATCAATCACTAACTACTACCTATAACTTCTAACACTATATCCATCAATCACTAACTACTACCTATAACGTCTGACACTATATCCATCAATCACTAACTACTACCTATAACTTCTAACACTATATCCATCAATCACCAACTACTACCTATAACTTCTAACACTTTATCCATCAATTACTAACTACTACCTATAACTTCTAACACTATATCCATCAATCACTAACTACTACCTATAACGTCTGACACTATATCCATCAATCACTAACTACTACCTATAACTTCTAACACTATATCCATCAATCACTAACTACTACCTATAACTTCGAATGTAGAAGAGGAGGAAGAAAAGGATAGAGAGAGTGAAGGAGAAAGGAGAAAATAGGGGACAGGTCAGAAACAACGATCTAGAAATGAGGGGGCGAATAGGCGAGACAAAATGGGTAAAGATAGGTCAAGGAAAAAACACATAAAGAAGAAGACACAATAGAGAGGATGGGTCAGGAGAAACACGTGCGGAGTATCAAGGCCATCTTTAAGAAGTGAACGAACAAAGAGATGCGTAGGTGGAAAAGGAGAGAATTAAATAGAGGCCAGGTCCAAAAGTAGAACAATGTCAAGGGAACCAGACAGACAGACAGACGCGGGGGTGTACAAATAAATCGAATTCACGTGCAAAATATTAGGGGCATGCCTTTTAGTAGGTGTCCGGATGTGCGTGGGAGGAAAGAGATTTTCATTGGCTGACAAAAGCCGAATTTAAGGGAAGACACATAAGATAGGGAGGTTAGTCAGGAATGGTTAGTCATTGATTATTAGTCAGATTGAGAGAAGTTATTCATAGGGCACACACGCTTCTTAGCAGCCAGTCGGGCCATAGAGAGGCTAACACCAACTAATAGAGTTAGCAGTGATATAGCATAGTTGTGAGTAGAATGGTCAAGACCTATCATGATCAACAGGCAGACGACAGAATAGACCGATAGATTGTAATTAGCGTAAGTGAGGCGCTCGATGGGAGCGTCTCAATTTAATTTAGTGCTTAGAGTGTGATGCAAGTGTGGCCCTGACATTTACATATGTAACGAGATTTTGAAGTGGCATGAATAAAAGCCAGTTAACTTACCATTAAAAGGTGTTGTTCTGTGTTATACAGTTTCATTATCTAGCCTAAGTGTCACGAACCAGTCCACCAGTTAAGTTGTCGCGGAACACAACGCAACGGTCATCTTAATGGACCAGAAGTACTACCAGACCGAGCAAGGGTCAAGCTAATAAGAATCAAATAGTCCGGGGATGTGTATGTGACCTGATTACAAACATGAGCCTAACGCCGGGGGGGGGGGAAGGAACACAGCCATCGCATTCCAGAGAGGTCACACTAACATGATCTCAAGCTAACAGCTGATGAGTAGACGCCACAGACAACAGCTGATCGAATAAACAACAACCAGCGGACGATCTGTTCAAAGATCCGCAAAGAATCGCTCAGAAGACAATCAAACAATCAAACATCTCGCTCATAAAGTTCTCCCCGGATACACTAACACTATATCCATCAATCACTAACTACTACCTATAACTTCTAACACTATATCCATCAATCACTAACTACTACCTATAACTTCTAACACTACATCCATCAATCACTAACTACTACCTATAACTTCTAACACTATATCCATCAATCACTAACTACTACCTATAACTTCTAACACTATATCCATCAATCACTAACTACTACCTATAACGTCTGACACTATATCCTTCAATCACTAACTACTACCTATAACTTCTAACACTATATCCATCAATCACTAACTACTACCTATAACGTCCAACACTATATCCATCAATCACTAACTACTACCTATAACTTCTAACACTATATCCATCAATCACTAACTACTACCTATAACTTCCAACAGTATATCCATCAATCACTAACTACTACCTACAACTTCTAACACTATATCCATCAATCACTAACTACTACCTATAACGTCTGACACTATATCCATCAATCACTAACCACTACCTATAACTTCTAACACTATATCCATCAATCACTAACTACTACCTATAACTTCTAACACTATATCCATCAATCACTAACTACTACCTATAACTTCTAACACTATATCCATCAATCACTAACTACTACCTATAACTTCTAACACTATATCCATCAATCACTAACTACTACCTATAAATTCTAACACTATATCCATCAATCACTAACTACTACCTATAACTTCTAACACTATATCCATCAATCACTAACTACTACCTATAACTTCTAACACTATATCCATCAATCACTAACTACTACCTATAACTTCTAACACTATATCCATCAATCACTAACTACTACCTATAACGTCTGACACTATATCCATCAATCACTAACTACTACATATAACATATAACTTCTAACACTATATTCATCAATCACTAACCTCTACCTATAACTTCTAACACTATATCCGTCAATCACTAAACACTACCTATAACTTCTAATACTATATCCATCAATCACTAACCACTACCTATAACTTATAACACTATATTCGTCAATCACTAACCACTACCTATAACTTCTAACAGTATATCCATCAATCACTAACAACTACCTATAACTTCTAACACTATATCCATCAATCACTAACCACTACCTAAAACTTCTAACAGTATATCCATCAATCACTAACCACTACCTATAACTTCTAACACTATATCCATCAATCACTAACCACTACCTAAAACTTCTATCACTATATCCATCAATCACTAACCACTACATATAACGTCTAACATTATATTCGTCAATCACTAACCACTACCTATAACTTCTAACAGTATATCCATCAATCACTAACAACTACCTATAACTTATATCACTATATCCATCAATCAATAACCACTACCTATAACTTCTAACACTATATCCATCAATCACTAACTACTACCTATAACTTCTAACAGTATATTCATCAATCACTAACAACTACCCATAACTTCTATCATTATATCCATCAATCACTAACTACTACCTATAACTTCTAACACTATATCCATCAATCACTAACTACTACCTATAACTTCTAACACTATATCCATCAATCACTAACTACTACCTATAACTTCTAACACTATATCCATCAATCACTAACTACTACCTATAACTTCTAACACTATATCCATCAATCACTAACTACTACCTATAACTTCTAACACTATATCCATCAATCACTAACTACTACCTATAACGTCTGACACTATATCCATCAATCACTAACTACTACATATAACATATAACTTCTAACACTATATTCATCAATCACTAACCTCTACCTATAACTTCTAACACTATATCCGTCAATCACTAAACTCTACCTATAACTTCTAACACTATATCCATCAATCACTAACCACTACCTATAACTTATAACACTATATTCGTCAATCAATAACCACTACCTATAACTTCTAACAGTATATCCATCAATCACTAACAACTACCTATAACTTCTAACAGTATATCCATCAATCACTAACCACTACCTAAAACTTCTATCATTATATCCATCAATCACTAACCACTACCTATAACTTCTAACAGTATATACATCAATCACTAACCACTACATAAAACTTCTAACACTATATCCATCAATCACTGACCACTACCTATAACTTCTAACAGTATATCCATCAATCACTAACCACTACCTATAACTTCTAACACTATATCCATCAATCACTAACCACTACCTAAAACTTCTATCACTATATCCATCAATCACTAACCACTACATATAACGTCTAACATTATATTCGTCAATCACTAACCACTACCTATAACTTCTAACAGTATATCCATCAATCACTAACAACTACCTATAACTTATATCACTATATCCATCAATCAATAACCACTACCTATAACTTCTAACACTATATCCATCAATCACTAACCACTACCTATAACTTCTAACAGTATATTCATCAATCACTAACAACTACCCATAACTTCTATCACTATATCCATCAATCACTAAACACTACCTATAACGTCTAACACTATATCCATCAATCACTAACTACTACCTATAACTTCTAACACTATATCCATCAATCACTAACTACTACCTATAACTTCTAACAGTATATCCATCAATCACTAACTAATACCTATAACTTCTAACACTATATCCATCAATCACTAACTACTACCTATAACGTCTGACACTATATCCATCAATCACTAACTACTACCTATAACTTCTAACACTATATCCATCAATCACTAACTACTACCTATAACTTCTAACACTATATCCATCAATCACTAACTACTACCTATAACTTCTAACACTATATCCATCAATCACTAACTACTACCTATAACTTCTAACACTATATCCATCAATCACTAACTACTACCTATAACGTCTGACACTATATCCATCAATCACTAACTACTACCTATAACTTCTAACACTATATCCATCAATCACTAACTACTACCTATAACGTCTGACACTATATCCATCAATCACTAAATACTACCTATAACTTCTAACACTATATCCATCAATCACTAACTACTACCTATAACTTCTAACACTATATCCATCAATCACTAACTACTACCTATAACTTCTAACACTATATCCATCAATCACTAACTACTACCTATAACGTCTGACACTATATCCATCAATCACTAACTACTACCTATAACTTCTAACACTATATCCATCAATCACTAACTACTACCCATAACTTCTAACACTATATCCATCAATCACTAACTACTACCTATAACTTCTAACACTATACCCATCAATCACTAACTACTACCTATAACTTCTAACACTATATCCATCAATCACTAACTACTACCTATAACTTCTAACACTATATCCATCAATCACTAACTACTACCTATAACTTCTAACACTATATCCATCAATCAATAACTACTACCTATAACGTCTGACACTATATCCATCAATCACTAACTACTACATATAACATATAACTTCTAACACTATATTCATCAATCACTAACCTCTACCTATAACTTCTAACACTATATCCATCAATCACTAACCTCTACTCTAACTTCTAACACTATATCCATCAATCACTAACTACTACCTATAACTTCTAACACTATATCCATCAATCACTAACTACTACCTATAACTTCTAACACTATATCCATCAATCACTAACTACTACCTATAACTTCTAACACTATATCCATCAATCACTAACTACTACCTATAACTTCTAACACTATTTCCATCAATCACTAACTACTACCTATAACTTCTAACACTATATCCATCAATCACTAACTACTACCTATAACGTCTGACACTATATCCATCAATCACTAACTACTACATATAACATATAACTTCAAACACTATATTCATCAATCACTAACCTCTACCTATAACTTCTAACACTATATCCATCAATCACTAACCTCTACTCTAACTTCTAACACTATATCCATCAATCACTAACTACTACCTATAACTTCTAACACTATATCCGTCAATCACTAACCACTACCTATAACTTCTAACACTATATCCATCAATTACTAACTACTACCTATAACTTCTAACACTGTAACCGTCAATCACTAACCACTACCTATAACTTCTAACACTATATCCATCAATCACTAACCACTACCTATAACTTATAACACTATATTCGTCAATCACTAACCACTACCTATAACTTCTAACAGTATATCGATCAATCACTAATAACTACCTATAACTTCTAACAGTATATCCATCAATCACTAACCACTACCTAAAACTTCTATCAGTATATCCATCAATCACTAACCACTACCTATAACTTCTAACACTATATCCATCAATCACTAACCACTACCTAAAACTTCTATCACTATATCCATCAATCACTAACCACTACATATAACGTCTAACATTATATTCGTCAATCACTAACCACTACCTATAACTTCTAACAGTATATCCATCAATCACTAACAACTACCTATAACTTATATCACTATATCCAGCAATCAATAACCACTACCTATAACTTCTAACAGTATATTCATCAATCACTAACAACTACCCATAACTTCTATCACTATATCCATCAATCACTAAACACTACCTATAACTTCTAACACTATATCCATCAATCACTAACTACTACCTATAACTTCTAACACTATATCCATCAATCACTAACTACTACCTATAACTTCTAACAGTATATCCATCAATCACTAACTACTACCTATAACTTCTAACACTATATCCATCAATCACTAACTACTACCTATAACGACTGACACTATATCCATCAATCACTAACTACTACCTATAACTTCTAACACTATTCCATCAATCACTAACTACTACCTATAACTTCTAACACTTTATCCATCAATCACTAACTACTACCTATAGCTTCTAACACTATATCCATCAATCACTAACTACTACCTATAACTTCTAATGTAGAAGAGGAGGAAGAAAAGGATAGAGAGAGTGAAGGAGAAAGGAGAAAATAGGGGACAGGTCAGAAACAACGATCTAGAAATGAGGGGGCGAATAGGCGAGACAAAATGGGTAAAGATAGGTCAAGGAAAAAACACATAAAGAAGAAGACACAATAGAGAGGATGGGTCAGGAGAAACACGTGCGGAGTATCAAGGCCATCTTTAAGAAGTGAACGAACAAAGAGATGCGTAGGTGGAAAAGGAGAGAATTAAATAGAGGCCAGGTCCAAAAGTAGAACAATGTCAAGGGAACCAGACAGACAGACAGACGCGGGGGTGTACAAATAAATCGAATTCACGTGCAAAATATTAGGGGCATGCCTTTTAGTAGGTGTCCGGATGTGCGTGGGAGGAAAGAGATTTTCATTGGCTGACAAAAGCCGAATTTAAGGGAAGACACATAAGATAGGGAGGTTAGTCAGGAATGGTTAGTCATTGATTATTAGTCAGATTGAGAGAAGTTATTCATAGGGCACACACGCTTCTTAGCAGCCAGTCGGGCCATAGAGAGGCTAACACCAACTAATAGAGTTAGCAGTGATATAGCATAGTTGTGAGTAGAATGGTCAAGACCTATCATGATCAACAGGCAGACGACAGAATAGACCGATAGATTGTAATTAGCGTAAGTGAGGCGCTCGATGGGAGCGTCTCAATTTAATTTAGTGCCTAGAGTGTGATGCAAGTGTGGCCCTGACATTTACATATGTAACGAGATTTTGAAGTGGCATGAATAAAAGCCAGTTAACTTACCATTAAAAGGTGTTGTTCTGTGTTATACAGTTTCATTATCTAGCCTAAGTGTCACGAACCAGTCCACCAGTAAAGTTGTCGCGGAACACAACGCAACGGTCATCTTAATGAACCAGAAGTACTACCAGACCGAGCAAGGGTCAAGCTAATAAGAATCAAATAGTCCGGGGATGTGTATGTGACCTGATTACAAACATGAGCCTAACGCCGGGGGGGGGGGGGGGTGGGGGGGCAGGAACGCAGCCATCGCATTCCAGAGAGGTCACACTAACATGATCTCAAGCTAACAGCTGATGAGTAGACACCACAGACAACAGCTGATCGAATAAACAACAACCAGCGGACGATCTGTTCAAAGATCCGCAAAGAATCGCTCAGAAGACAATCAAACAATCAAACATCTCGCTCATAAAGTTCTCCCCGGATACACTAACACTATATCCATCAATCACTAACTACTACCTATAACTTCTAACACTATATCCATCAATCACTAACTACTACCTATAACTTCTAACACTATATCCATCAATCACTAACTACTACCTATAACTTCCAACACTATATCCATCAATCACTAACTACTACCTATAACTTCTAACACTATATCCATCAATCACTAACTACTACCTATAACGTCTGACACTATATCCATCAATCACTAACTACTACCTATAACTTCTAACACTATATCCATCAATCACTAACTACTACCTATAACGTCTGACACTATATCCATCAATCACTAACTACTACCTATAACTTCAAACACTATATCCATCAATCACTAACTACTACCTATAACTTCTAACAGTATATCCATCAATCACTAACTACTACCTATAACTTCTAACACTATATCCATCAATCACTAACTACTACCTATAACGTCTGACACTATATCCATCAATCACTAACTACTACCTATAACTTCTAACACTATATCCATCAATCACTAACTACTACCCATAACTTCTAACACTATATCCATCAATCACTAACTACTACCTATAACTTCTATCACTATACCCATCAATCACTAACTACTACCTATAACTTCTAACACTATATCCATCAATCACTAACTACTACCTATAACTTCTAACACTATATCCATCAATCACTAACTACTACCTATATCTTCTAACACTATATCCATCAATCACTAACTACTACCTATAACTTCTAACACTATATCCATCAATCACTAACTACTACCTATAACGTCTGACACTATATCCATCAATCACTAACTACTACATATAACATATAACTGCTAACACTATATTCATCAATCACTAACCTCTACCTATAACTTCTAACACTATATCCATCAATCACTAACCTCTACTCTAACTTCTAACACTATATCCATCAATCACTAACTACTACCTATAACTTCTAACACTATATCCGTCAATCACTAACCACTACCTATAACTTCCAACACTATATCCATCAATTACTAACTACTACCTATAACTTCTAACACTATATCCGTCAATCACTAACCACTACCTATAACTTCTAAAACTATATCCATCAATCACTAACCACTACCTATAACTTATAACACTATATTCGTCAATCACTAACCACTACCTATAACTTCTAACAGTATATCCATCAATCACTAACAACTACCTATAACTTCTAACAGTATATCCATCAATCACTAACCACTACCTAAAACTTCTATCAGTATATCCATCAATCACTAACCACTACCTATAACTTCTAACAGTATATCCATCAATCACTAACCACTACCTAAATCTTCTAACACTATATCCATCAATCACTGATCACTACCTATAACTTCTAACAGTATATCCATCAATCACTAACCACTACCTATAACTTCAAACACTATATCCATCAATCACTAACCACTACCTAAAACTTCTATCACTATATCCATCAATCACTAACCACTACCGATAACTTCTAACATTATATCCGTCAATCACTAACCACTACCTATAACTTCTAACAGTATATCCATCAATCACTAACTACTACCTATAACGTCTGACACTATATCCATCAATCACTAACCACTACCTATAACTTCTAACACTATATCCATCAATCACTAACCACTACCTATAACTTCTAACAGTATATTCATCAATCACTAACCACTACCCATAACTTCTATCACTATATCCATCAATCACTAACCACTACCTATAACTTCTAACACTATATCCATCAATCACTAACCACTACCTATAACTTCTAACACTATATCCATCAATCACTAACCACTACCTATAACTTCTAACAGTATATCCATCAATCACTAACTATACCTTCTAACACTGTATCCATCAATCACTAACTACTACCTATACGTATATATATATATACCATGAGATGTACCTTGTCTGATCTGTTGATACCTCGTACATGCTGCTCGATTGTCAAGTGAGGTACGCTATCTAGATATGGGAACACAGCTCCTTGTTAATTGGGGAGTCAAACCAACTCACTATCATCATGTTTCAAAGAGGTGAGATGCAGAATGGCTCAGGTAAAAGCAGCTTTCCAAAAAAGAGGTAGACACTATGTAATCCAATTTTTGATAATAAAAACAAGAAAAAGAGTTCTTAAATGTGATGTAGAGCCAGTTTTAACATATGGATGTGAATCATGGACAATAGGACAACAGACAAGAAAATCACTGGAGTCTGTAGAAATGTGGTTTTACAGATGAATGTTGAGAATACAATGAACAGCTAAGAAGAGTAATGAAAATGTTCTGAAAGAGGTCAAAGCAAAATGAGAGCTAATTTCCAATATTACGAAGAAACAATCATCATTTTTGGCCATGTAATGCGAAGAGAACAACTGGAATATATTGTAACAACTGGAAAAATTGAGCGACGAAGATACAGAGGGAAGCAAAGAGAAAAAATACCAAACAGCTTAAGAGAATGGCTTAGCAGAAGGTCAACAGAAATGATAAATAACTGTCGAGATCGAAAGTTGTGGAGAGACATGATCACATACGCCATTAGGCCCGGTACTTGATGATGATGACCATAATGTTTTCCTGACAGTGTTGTAAACCTTACCAAGGGCACTAACTCTGTTACTGCTTAACCCACGCTAAAAAGACATAGCGTTAGTCATATATGAGCATGTATACAGACTTCCAATTACACCATTATCAACAGTGACCAGTCAAACAAAGCAAGAACCGATGTACGAGACGCATGCCAACTATCAAACACTATATATACAAATTAAAAGTAAAGAACCCCGTCACGCAAAGTGGCATATAGGGACTATGGTATTAGTGACCATAAATTTTACAGACCTTCGGCACATGATTTTTGGGGTAATGTGGTCGGTATTACGCCCGCGCCGCTTTACTTTTCCATAAATAAATCCGGTACCCATTAAAGCCTGGGTGAACCGGAGCTGTCGCTTGGGATCGAACCCTACCTCTTATCCTTTGTAATCCAGTTCACTAACCACTGAGCTATAAACACTATATATATTTGTTCGTGATACTTGACATCAGTGGGACAGTCTACAAGAAGATGGTTACAGAAGATGGCTCCAGAAGACGCTGAGCAGCTTGTGCTTACTTACTGAACGACTTGACAAACACCGATGACGCTCATTGTTAGCAACACCCTCTTAGAATATTCGACATACACGTTGCACAAGTTAAGTATTTTGAAAACATTGAATGATACAATCAAGCAGATACATGGACATTAGACCAGAAAACAGAACAGAAAATTGAAGCCTTTGAAATGTGGATTTATAGAAGAATAGGTAGAATTGGATGGAAAGAAATGAAAACAAACGATGAAGTTTTCAAACAACTAAAAATGAAAGGAGAACTACTAAACACAATTAGAACAAGACAAATGCAATTGTTGGGGCATGTTAAAAGACACAACAGCCTAATAAAAGTAATATTGGAAGGGAAAATACAAGGTAAAAGAGACAGAGGCAGACCAAGACTAACATGGACCAGTAACATCAAAAGATGGACAAGTCAACCTATGACAATCTACACCATCAAAGCAAGAGACAAAGTGAAATGGCGCTCCATGGTAGCCAATCTTCGATGCGGAGACGGCATTCAATGATGATGACGATGAACAATACAATCAAATATATAAATCATGGCTTCCCAATTTTAAGAATCAACTACCATTGTCTCTGTATATTGAATCAACTACCAGTGTCTCTATATATTGAATCAACTACCAGTGTCTCTATATATTGAATCAACTACCAGTGTCTCTATATATAGAATCAACTACCAGTGTCTCTATATATTGAATCAACTACCAGTGTCTCTATATATTGAATCAACTACCAGTGTCTCTATATATTGAATCAACTACCAGTGTCTCTATATATTAAATCAACTACCAGTGTATCTATATATTGAATCAACTACCAGTGTCTCTATATATTGAATAAACTGATAGTGGTCTATGTATTGAATCAAATGCCAGTGTCTCTGTATATTGAATCAACTACCAGTGTTCTATGTATTGAATCAATTACCAGCGTCTTTATATATTGAATCAACTACCAGTGTTCTATATATTGAATCAACTACCAGTGTTCTATGTATTGAGTCAATTACCAGTGTCTCTATATAGTGAATCAACTACAGTGACTTTATATATTGAATCAACTACCAGTGCGCTATGTATCGAATCAACTACCAGTGTTTCTATATATTGAATCAACTTCATTGTCTCTATATATTGAATTAACTACCAGTGTCTCTATATATTGAATCAACTACCAGTGTCTCAGTATATTGAATCAACTACCAGTGTCTGACTATATTGAATCAACTACCAGTGTTTGATTATATTGAATCAACTACCAGTGTTCTATGTATTGGTTCAATTACCAGTGTCTCTGTATATTGAATCAACTACCAGTGTTCTATGTATTGAATCAATGACCACTGTCTCTATATATTGAATCAACTACCAGTGTCTCTATATATTGAATCAACTACCAGTGTCTGTATATATTGAATCAACTACCAGAGTCTCTATATATTGAATCAACTACCAGTGTCTCTATATATTAAATAAACTGCCAGTGGTCTATGTATTGAATCAATTACAAGTGTTCTATGTATTGAATCAACTACCAGTGTCTCTATATATTGAATCAACTACCAGTGCTCGATATATTGAATCAACAACCAGTGTCTCTATATATAGAATCAACTACCTGTGTCTCAATATATTGAATCAACTACCAGTGCCTGACTATATTGAATCAACTACCAGTGTCTGATTATATTGAATCAACTACCAGTGTTCTATGTATTGAATCAATTACCAGCATCTTTATATATTGAATCAACTACCAGTGTTCTATGTATTGAATCAATTACCAGTGTCTCTATATATTGAATCAGCTACCAGTGTTCTATGTATTGAGTCATTTACCAGTGTCTCTATATATTGAATCAACTACCATTGTTCTATGTATTGAGTCAATTACCAGTGTCTCTATATACTGAATCAACTACCTGTGTTCTATGTATTGAATCAACTACCAGTGTCTCTATATATTAAATCAATTACAGTGTATCTATAAATTGAATCAGACTCCAGTTTTCTGTATTTAAATAAAAACTATCACCAGTGATTCCAGATTTCAAGAATCAATGACCTGTGGCTCTACATTTACTAAATTCAGCCAATGCTGTTTCGGTAATTAAATAAACAGTCACCAGTGATTCCACAATTAAAGAATCAATCACTAGTGCTTCCACAATTAAAGAATCAATCACAAGTGACATCAGATTTAAAGAATCAATGAACACTGGTTCTATATTTAAAGAATTAAATCACCATAGACTTTACATTTGAAGAATCAGTCAAGGCTGTCTCAATAATTAAATAAACAATCGCCACTCTATATATAATTATAGACTCAATTATCAGTCGCTCTATGTTAAAAAAGTCAATCACTAGTGTCTTTATATTATAAAGCATAAACCATCACTTTCTCTGTAATAAAAAACTCACTCACAATCTCTCTATATTTTAAGATTCTGCCTCTTTGTCTATGTATTTATATAATCAATCACCATAGTTCTAGATGGAAAGAGTCAATCAACAGGGGCTCTATCTATCTAAAGAGTCAACCAAAGGGGCTCTATATATCTAAAGAGTCAATCACCAGGAGCTCTATATATCTAAAGAATCAATCAAAATGGGCTCTATACATCTAAAGAGTCAATCACCAGGGGCTCTATATATCTAAAGAGTCAATCACCTGGGGCTCTATATATCTAAAGAGTCAATCAAAAAGGGCTCTATATATCAAAAGAGTCAATCACCAGGGGATCTATATATCTAAAGTGTCAATCACCAGGGGCTCTATATGTCTAAAGAGTCAATCACCAGGGGCTCTATATACTAAAGGGAGGTCAAAAAGTAATGCACACCACTTTTTTTCTCGGAAACTATTCGGGCAAAATGTGTGAAATTTTCACAGATTGTAGCTGAACATCCCCTTGACACTACCTATTTGTCAACATAATCTCCGTCCAAGCGTATTGCCTTACGCCAACGCGAAACTAGGTCATGAATGCCTCGTTTGTACCAAGTTTTGTCCTGCTCGCGTAGCCATTTTTTAACTGCACGGATCACATCCTCATCATTGTCAAAGTGTTTCCCACGCATACATTTTTTGAGTGGTCCAAACAGATGGAAATCTGAGGGAGCCAGATCAGGGCTGTAAGGAGGATGGGGCAGTACAGTCCAACCAAATTTGTTGATTGCTTCCCGTGTTACCAGACTTGTGTGAGGGCGTGCATTGTCATGTTGAAGCAACACATCTGCAGATGGCTTATTATGCCGAACTCTGTGGAACCGATTTTTGAGTTTTGTCAGTGTATTGATGTAAGCTGTCGAGTTGATTGTCTCACCTCTTGTCATTACATCAACAAGAATCACACAATCAATGTCCCAGAAGACAGTGATCATCACCTTTCCGGCTGATGGAGATGTTTTGAATTTTTTTTCTTTTTGGTGACTGCGGATGATGCCATTCCATTGACTGCATTTTTGTTTCAGGCTCATAATAATGTGCCCACGTTTCGTCACCGGTAACAATTTTTGGACAAAAACATTTCTCCTTCAACACCGAAAAGCTCCAACAATTCAGAACAGAATGTTTTCCTTTGAACTCTGTGATCATTTGTTAGGCACCGAGGAACCCATCGAGCGCAAATCTTTGAATATCCGAGAGTTTTAAAAATTGCGATTGCACTTCCCTTGCTGACTGTAAGCTGTAATGCCAATTGCTGACTAGTGATACGCCTATCCTTACGAATAATGGCATCAGCCCGGTTTAACATGTCTGTGCTGGTAGCCGAGGCAACACGTCCAGAACGCGGTAAATCATGCAGCTCCACTCGTACACTTTCTGCAGCTTTAATTCTCTGAACCCAGCGACTAACTGTGCTCCTATCGACTGCAGAACATTTGTACACTGCACACAGTCGTTTATGAATGTTTGCCACAGTTTCTTTCTCCGCAACCAGAAATTCTATGACAATTCGCTGTTTGTAACGGACATTGTTGACAAGCTCCATTTTAACGGTTCATAGATTGCGTAATATTTTTCAGAATGCTGTGCAATTTGGTGCACATAATTGGAACATGTCATATTCCAAGTGTGCAAAATTTCATATTCCTATCTTTATTATTAGCCGAGAAAAAAATTGGTGTGCATTACTTTTTGACCTCCCTACGCAACAGTGCTTCTATAAATCTAAAAGGTCAATCAGCAGGGGCTATATTTATCTAAAGAGTCAATCACCAGGGACTCTATATATCTAAATAGTCAATCAACAGTGCTTCTATTTATCTAAAGAGTCCATCACCAGGGGCTCTATATATCTAAAGAGTCAATCAAAAGTGCCTCTATATATCTAAAGAGTCAATCAACAGTGCCTCTATATATCTAAAGAATCAATCAACAGTGCCTCAATATATCTAAATAATCAATCATCAGGGGCTCTATATATCTAAAGAGTCAATCAACAGTGCCTCTATATATCTAAAGAGTCAATCACCAGGGGTTCTATATATATATATATATATATATATATATATATATATATATATATATATATATTGCCAATCAACAGTGGCCCTATAATATAACAAGATATTACAAGCGTTCTACTTTTAAAGAATCAATCACATGTGGCTATACATATATAAAATAAATCACTAGTGGCTATAGATTTAGAGAATCAATCATCATCATCGAGTGCCGTCTCCACAACGAAGGTTGGCTACAATGGATCGCCATTCCACTCTATTTCTTGCTTTGATGGTGCAAGTTGTCATAGACTGACTGTCCATCTTTTGATGTTACTCGTCCATGTTAGTCTTGATCTGCCTCTGCTTCTTTTGCCTTGTATTTTCCCTTCCAATATTACTTTTAGTAGGCATTTGTGTCTTTTAACGTGCCTCAAAAAGTTGCATTTGTCTTGTTTTAATCGTGTTTAGTAGTTCTCTTTTCATTTTTAGTTGTTTTAAAACTTCATCGTTTGTTTTCATTTCTTTCCATCCAGTTCTACCTATTCTTCTATAAATCCATATTTCAAAGGCTTCAATTTTCTGTTATGTAAAGGTAAAGGTAAAGTTAAAGGTAAAGGTAAAGGTAAATGAAAAGGTAAATGTAAATGTAAAGGTAAAGATAAAGGTAAAGATAAAGTACGAGACTTGAACCGGCGTCTTAGCACGCGAGTTTACACCCATATGTGCACGGCCGGCTTTCCAGAAATGTTCGGCGCTGTTCAATAAATTATGTCCGATATAACAACAGAGAGCGGCATGTCCTTACAAATGTCATTATCAATTGTCTCATTAGACATTCAGACATGTTATGGCGATCTGACACGTATCGGTCACTCTATATCAGCCATGTCACTACGTTCATCCACGCCATAACAAGCACACACGTTCAAATGTTTAGATGGTTTTCGTAGCTCTTCCTGTGACTCCCATTCTCGGGTCTACTACAAAACAATGGATGTTCTAAAGTTATATTTCCTGACATTGTTAACAGTTTCTCTTTGTGGAGGTATGTACAACAGCGCCTATTTTAGATCTAATTGTAACCAGTAAAACATGTAACTGCTTATGTTACTATACATTATCAGAGTAGTTACATCTTATTTATATAAATGTACAGACTATGTATGGGAATCAGAGAGACGATACTAGATAGCTTAGTGTCATAGCATGGACAAGAGTCAATAGCATGGACAAGAGTCAATAACATGGACAAGAGTCAATAGCATGGACAAGAGTCAATAACAGAAACGATACGATACACTGCGGATAGACGATTGTGGGAAGAGATGATTTCCTACGCCAACTGGTATGGCACATGATGATGATTTGTGGGATATTTAAAATACATGAACACGTAGGGTTATCGAGACCAGATCCTGGCCAGGGGAGGAAAGAAGCCAGCCAGGTTCCATAATACGACACCAAGAGAGTACTTAGTCATTTATAGCACGCTTGGCAGGCAGAATAGTCAAGGAAGACAGTGGTGCATTCGTTATGACCACGAGTAGCATGGGCATTTACAGCACGCTCGGCAGGCAGAATAGTCAAGGAAGACAGTGGTGCATTCGTTATGACCACGAGTAGCATGACGATGGAGGTGATGGCAGTGACCATGGTATTCTTATGGATAGAGTCACAAGACTAGTCTTAACACACCTGTATACTGAGTGATTGGATGAGCATGAAAATACAAGTTGAGGCGGGCTCTGTACGCAGATAATGGGTAGAGTCAGTGCAGAAGTCAAACATACTTAAGATCAGCTTTGTCTACGTCACAGCACATGCGGGAGTACGGTGAAATATAAAAGCGGACAGGTTGGCTAGTGCGCTAGTTGAGGAAGGTCAACTAATGGATCGGATGGACATCATCAAAGCCCTCCGAGATGTGGGAAGAAGACCGGGATTCGAGAACCATAAGTCCACGTCACTCCCTCGGATGAAAGAGATGGGGGTTAAGATGGGCACAGCCAGAAACGAGAAACATAGTGGTCGTGTATATAGACAAATTAACCAACACAGAACTGGAGTAGTCAGTCGCTGGACACTGCGGGACTTGCTGAGGAGGGGATCTGAGCACCTATGGGCATGTTCGGATTACAATGATGAGATCCTAATATATATATATATATAAAAGTTTGGCTGTTTATAATCATGTAAATATTAGTGTGTAAGTGTAGATACACGTATATATAATTATATGTATATATTTATATATATATATATATAATGTATATATATATATATATATATATATATGTGTGTGTGTGTGTGTGTGTATATGTTATATCATCATCAAGTATCGGGCCTGCTAGCATAGGTTATCATGTCTCCCCACAACTTTCGATCTCGACAGTTATTTATCATTTCTTTTCTTGACCTTCTGTCAAGCCATTCTCTTAAGCTGTCTGGTGTCTTCTTCTCTTTGTTTCCCTCTATCTTTTCGTCCCCAATATCCCAGTAGTCACAATATATTCCAGCTGTTCTCTTCTCGTGATATTACAAAAAAAATTAAGATTATTTGTTCCTAATTTTGGAAATCAGCTCTCTTTTTGCTTTGGCCTCCCTCTGAACGTTTTCATTATTCTTCTTAGCTGTCCTTTGTATTCTCAATATTCTTCTGTAACACCACATTCCTACAGCCTCCAGTGATCTTCTTGTCTGTTGTCCTATTGTTAATAAATCACCATCCATATGTTAAGACTAGCTTTACGTATAACATTTCAGAACTTTTTATTTCTAGTTTCTAATGTCAAAATTAGATATTACAGCATAAAAAAAAGTAAAGAGCCCCACCGTCACGCTAAGTGGCGTATAGGGAATATGGTGTTGGTGACCATCAATTTTACAGACTTTTTCTTATTTGATGATTTGCCAATGATTTTGGGGGTAATGTGGTCGGTATTTCGCCCGTACCGCTTTACTTTCCCCAAAAAATCCGGTATCCATTTACGGCTGGGTGAACCTGAAGGCCGTCGGTTGGGTTCGAACCCTACCTCTTGTCCTTTGTAGTCCAGTTCACTAACCAATGAGCTGGATTTTACAGCATCTTCCTCATTTTTTATCATAACCAGTAGAAGTATCTTCGTGACCCTCATTCATCAGCATACCTCGGGTTGTTTACAATATCATCACCAATTGTTATTCCTGGCATGCCCCTTGTAGTTCTTAAAACAATTTCACTAAACATATTAAACAAATTCGGTGACAGAAAACAACTTTGTCTAACAAAAGACCAATGAGGAAATTCTCAAAGAGGCTAACACCAAACGGGAACTCGTAAAAAAACATCAGAAAGAAGCAATCAACATTTTTTGGGCACATGAGAAGAGGAAAGTTGGAATACTTGGTTACAACTGGCAAAAAAAATGAAAGAGAGATGTTGGACGAAAAAGAGAGAAAATAATGGGTAGCTTGGTGTCATGGCATGGAAATCAGTTAACAACAGAACTGATACAATGCACTGAAGATTGTGGAAGGACATGATCGCCTACGCCATCCGGTATGGCACATGGTGGTGATGATGGATAACATACCAATAGAAATAATAGCAGTAGCAGGAGAAAATGGAGTCGCATGGCTGCACAGAATATTCAATGGAACTTGGCACCAACATAAAGCCCCAGAAGGCTGGAAATAGACAATCACCGTACTAATATGGAAAAAGAAAGGTAGCAAGACAAACTGCAATGAATATAGATGTATATCACTTCCCAGGCATGTAGGAAATTTATACTCCAAAATTGTCAAAAAAGGCTAGAACCAAAAAACCTACAGGTGGATATTAACGTTGGAGGAATAAACCTGGAGACAGTCCAGAACTACAACAACCTTGGACATACTATAACCAGTGATGGAAAATGTACAACTGAAATAAAAAAAAGAATACGAATGGCATAAAAAAAATGTTAATCCCAGGAAAAATATACTAACATTAAAACGATTAACACCAGGGCTAAACTTAAGAATAGCAAAGTGTATAATCTTTTTAACATTCCTTTATGTAGCAGAAGCATAAATATTAGACAATAAAACAGAACAGAAAATTGAAGCCGCTGAAATGTGGATTTCTAGAATAATGGGAAGAATTAGATGGAATGAAACCATAACAATCGATGAAGTTTTAAAACAACTAAAAATGAATAGAGAATTCTAATCACAATTCAAACAGGACAAATTAGATTTTTAGGGCATGATAAAAGAAACAGCAGCCTACTAATACATGTAGTAATCTTGGAAGGGAAAATACAAGGTAAAAGAGGCAGAGGCAGATAAAGACTAATATGGAAACATCGAAAGATGGACTAGTCAGCTTATGACAACCTGCGCTATCAGAGCAAAAGACAGAGCGGACTAGGGCTTCATGGTAGCCAACCCTTTATGTGGAGACAGTTATTAATGGTGTCTGAAGTCGCTAAGATCAAACTGTCACTTCAGCCCGCAGGTAACATTTCCTTACACTTGAGCGCGCTTGATACTCCGATCATCTGGAGAGATTTCTAGAGAAATTTCGCACATTGGGCCAGTGATCCCGTGCCGGCCGTCGAAACCCATTTTCACACCCTCTCGAGAATGACGTTTGTGATCGAATGTACCAAAATATATTTCTTGTGAAGTCTCCGTAAACCCCCTGGAATGTCTAGTCTAGCTGGAAATATCATCATCATCATTGAGTGTCGTCTCCGCATCGAAGGTTGACTACCACGGAGCACCATTCCACTTTTTCTCTTGCTTTGATGGTGCAGATTGTCATTAGGTTGACTTGTCCATCTTTTGATGTTACTCGTCCATGTTAGTCTTGATCTGCCTCTGCCTCTTTTACCTTGTATTTTCCCTTCCAATATTACTTTTAGTAGGCTGTTTATTTTAACATGCCCCACACATTTCATTTGTCTTGTTCTAATTGTGTTTAGTAGTCCTCTTTTCATTTTTAGTTGTTTTAAAACTTCATCGTTTGTTTTCTTTTCTTTCCATCAAATTCTACCTATTCTTCTATAGATGCACATTTCAAAGATTTCAATTTTCTGTTCTGTTTTCTGGTCTTATTAAAGTATTATCACATGTTACATTTTATTTAAGTAGAGGCTACATTGATACGCGAATACAGAGCGCGTTGTACCATGGGAACTATAGAACCTGCAGACAAAAAAATGATTTTTTTTACTTTCTAAGTCCCACAATTATAAAAAGACAGTGATGGTTTTGTTTTATATTCAATTAGTAAAAACAGTCGAAAATGTCAGCGGGCCACCAAAATGGTCTGCGGGCCATGGGTTGGGCCAAGCTGAGTTAAACAGTGAGCCCACTGGCAAGGAACTTCATGATGTCATGCACGTGGAAAAGCTCAAAGAAATGATAAAATCCGCATCGATGTACTCAAGGGATATCACTCCAGGACAACATTTACAAACACGTTATCCAATGGAGGAGACACAGAGATATACCCCATGACACGAAAGATGTGGCGTTATACAAGAATATATGGACCACGAGCGAGTTCAACAACTGTAGGGCTACCTTGCTCATGAATTTCATTGGAAACTCGTTCGCAAGAATTGTTATATAGCGCCTTCGTCAAGTGGCAGAACGTACACTTCCAGAAAGTTTGTGGCTGTAGAAAAGGAAGGTCAATCACCGATATAAATGTTACTCTCCACTATCTTGCAGGGAGCCGCGATAGCTCAGTGGTTAGTGAACTGGACTACAAAGGACAAGAGGTAGGGTTATGTCCGAACCGACGGCTTCCGGGTTCACCCAGCCTTAAATGGGTACCGGATTTTTGTTTTGGAAAGTAAAGCGGCATGGGCGTATTACCGACCACCATACCCAAAAATCATGTATTGAAGGTGTGTAAAATGTATGGTCACTAATACCATATTCCCTATACGCCTCTTGGTGGGACGGGGCTCTTTACTTTACTGTTTTACTAGCTTGCAGAAAAGATGCAAGGAACATGAAAGACCTCTATTCATTGATCTCATAAAGGCTGTTGACGCCGTGATCACAGAGAGTATATACAATATGCTGGAAAATGTTGCTTCCACACTTTCATTCCTCAAGTATATAAGTCACTTCAAAATAATTTGTCTGCCGCTATCCACTTCGACGGCAGATCATTTAAAACCTTTGAGATGAAATGTGGAGTCAAACAGGTGTGTGTTTACTTGCCCCTACGTCTATTCGGAAACTTCTTTCCCTGCCCTTCTACACACAATGTTTATGAAGTCGTCTCTAGATACATTAACATTCGAACAAGGTCTGATGGTTCATTATTTAACCTTGCACGACTGAGAGCAAACTTAAAACACATAGGATCTTGCATTCACCTATGTGAGATTATTTTAAGATCCATAAAGGGCATGCCTGGAATAACAATCGGAGGTCATAACGTTAGGAAGAAATAATCATCATTTTTTGGCTATGTAATGAGATGAGCTATTACTAAGAATCATCATGCGAAGAGTGCGAAACAAAATCAGTCCAGAAATTAGCAATGAACAATATGGTTTTGTTGGAGGTAAAGGAACGAACAATGTAATATATATCATAAGATCTTTAGTAGAAAGAGCCATAGAGGTGAAAACAGATCTATACCTATGTTTCATAGATTATACCAAAGCATTTGACAAAGTAAAGCAACAAGAAATAATCAAAATTTTAGAAAGCATAAACGTAGACAGCAAAGATCTAAGAATAATAAAGAACATGTACTGGCAACAAACAGCGGCCATAAGAACTGGAAACCAATTGGGAATGTTTCAACAAATAAAACGTGTTCTTGCAACGTTTATTGAAGGCACGTTAGCGTTTGTGTTTTGATCTTGCTGCCTTATCACTTGAGCAAGCCATTTTTTTTTTCTTTATAAGTTCTATGGCGGGGATTATTCCTAGTTTTTTTTTTCTCATTTCTGATCGTATGTTTTAGGCAATTTCATATCATTCGTCTAACACATTTCATCTCGGTAGTGATTTTTTAAAAATATTGTTCTTGCATCTAGGGTCCAGGTCTAGTTTTGGTAGAACAACATTGTGATGAAAATTGTATTGTACACAGCTCTCGTTTTGCCATATTGAGTTATTTCCCTTGTTGGACAGGGAACCTGGGTAGCCTAGTTGGGAAAACCACTCGACTGGGCTACCGACGTTCGGACATCCTGTGTTCGAGTCCCGCTGGAAGCAGTGTGAGTTGTACTCGTGGTTGGAAAAATAACACCCCTCGGTCAACCAACCCGCTGACAGAAATGGGTGACAGGCTAGAAATTCTGGGAAGGTGAGGAATGCCGCCTTGCTTCCCGAGTTTCGATACTTGAAGCGAAACTATCCAGAAGTCTCCGAACACTTCTGGATAGGCGGCCAAGCACATGTGGGTGAAAGCGCGCGTGCTAAGACGCCGTTTCAAGTCTCATATTTTATCTCTGCCTTCCTTGTTGGACAATAGTGGTTATAGTTGTCCAATGATTTGAAAAGCTTTGCTGCATCTTGTGTTTATTTCTGATGTTTGTGTATTGTCGTTAGTCCCTAGACTTCCCAGGTATTTAAATTCCTCTATTTGTTTCAATTGTCTGTCGCCAATAGTTATGTCGATGCTCTGTTTCTCTTTTGCGATATTCATGACTTCTGTTTTTTTATGTTGATTATCATGTTTTATGTTGATTATCATGTTTTAGTTTGTGGCTGTTTTGTTGAGCCTATTTAAGATTTCTTGTAGGTCTTCGATTTTCCCGTATTAGTACCTGATCGTCTGCAAATAGAAGCTCGTTGATCACCTGTCTCCGATGTGTTGGCTAATATGTAATCTATGCACGTAATGAGCCAAAGGGAGGATAGTACGCATCCATTGTCTTACTTGGTAGCCGCGATAGCTCAGTGGTTAATGAACTGCACTACAAAGACAAGAGGTAGGGTTCCATCCCAACCGACGACATCCGAGTTCACCCAGCCTTAAATGAGCACCGGATTTTTTTTGGGAAAAGTAAAGCGGCACGTGCGTAATACCGACCACATTACCTAAAAAATCCTGTGCCGAAGGTCTGTAAAATGTATGGTCACTAACACCAAACTGGGCTATTTACTTTGTTTTTACCTGTCTTGCACCTGATCTAACTTCGAAGTGGTCTGTGTAACCTGCTGCTGTTCTAACTGTGCAGTTGTTGTAACTATAAATAACAGTTAAATGTATAAACATATTATGCTCATTAAAGTAGTCTATGTTAATTTTATAAACGGTTATTGTTGCAGGGATCCAAAGAGGCGTGTCAGGAAATTTTCCGCTCAGAGGCAGATCTAAAGACCACTTAGACGTTTTGTTTCTATATTATTATGACATGTACGCTGGACATCTTTTTCAATACATGTTAGCAAATCAGTTTGTTGAAGACACAATTAATAATAAAAATACGTCAGGAAACGTACGGTTTGCTGCATTCTATGATTTGTTCTCTGAAAACAGTCTTAAAGCTAATGTCACTTCCTGGAACTTTATGAGCATGCAAGCATATGGTGATTTAAGCTCTCTCCAGGTCGATGATGAGCCAGGCAAAAAATTGAATTATCAAAATGTTAACGAAACAATTCAACTGAAAATAACATTGGTTCAACGTTTGTTTACTGAGATGGGTGGAGTCAGAGAGAACGCCACTCACGTCGCTGTTATTTTTCTTGATGGTGTCCGTCTGTCGTTTGAGGAGACTAGAACTGTGGAAAGTATTTTACAGCATCAAGAAGCTGCTGGCATCAAGATTTTGCTCGTGCTATTTGGTGTTGAGCATGTAAAGAACATAGTTTACTTGAAGGATACGCTTCTTGTAGAGTATTGGAGCGAATGGCTTTCAAGACATATACTTTATATGGCTGTTTTTAATGAGTGTTTGAAAGGATGGTTCCCTTTTGAACATACTGACAACACTGATTACCTCTCTTGTTATTTGTTGTCAGAAAATGACGAAACAAAAAACTGGGAAAATGCTGAGTCGGCGTGTTCTAGTGATGAAAGTTCTTTGATCATATTAGAGACTGAAGAAGAGTTGAGTTTCATACGCGCCCATATATCAGGCAACCTCCAAAGCCGTGACAGCTTGAGACTGGAGCAGAGTGGATCATCTCAGCTACGGGCAGTATTTCATATTGGAATTAAGAGAGACACGACACAATTTCCAAAACATTTCCAACGGTCAAGTCAATGGCCAATTCGAACACAGCCATTGGTAGTTAATCACTGGTTGCCTGGGAAACCGTCTGGAGGGTTAAACAAAGGATGTGTTGTGTGGCAGTTTTTCTTGAACGAAACTGAGAGCAACGTTACAAACATCACAAGTAACGGCTTTCGTTTTGTTGATGGATGGGAGGACGTGGATTGTGACGAAAAGATACATTCATCACACTTATGTGAGGTTTCCCTTCCTCGCAGAGTTGAAGACAACAGCATGTTGAAAATAGAAGAAGCTACAGATGAAAGTTTCAAAAACACCTTAGCTAAAGGTGATTTCATAGAATTTAGAGACAACATTGTGTCTATCCCAATAAATGTCGGTGGTGACAATTTTGAGGAATTTTTCAAAGAAAACCGACCAGAAATGTTTCCCGTTTTCGACTGTAGACTACATAGACCGGAAGTCCAACATGTTTCCTACAGTTATGTATGTGACTCTGTCGACCACTGCAAGAACCGGCGCGATGAAAGTTTGTGTCCTAATACACCACGAGAAACAAAGCAAAACGTGGCCGAGGATGGGAAGCCATGCTCAGGCGTTTACTGCTCCGACCGTTCTTGTTTGCCCCTACGATATGTCGGTGACGGCCAGGTTGACTGCCAGGTATTTTGTTTGGCCAGAGCTAGCGAGGGTGTCAATGATGAGAATACAGATCTCGTGAAATCTCTCAATAGAAACGAGAACTGTGCTCTGTTTTGTGGTGATATGTGTTTAGATATCTCCCAACTTAATGATAGCAATACGGACTGTACTGGGTCAGATGGACCGTTAGACGAGACTATAGGGCAACTGAAAGCAGCGGAAACGTGCCATAATAATTTGGCTCATACAATATGGGCTCCCAGGTGTGTCTATGTCAAGGATAGGTACGGGGTGGTTATTGGTTGTAGGGATATGTCCCATCTTGTTAACTGTACTCACTTTGAGTGTCCGGATGGATATTTTAAATGTCCGAACACTTACTGTATCCCTCAACATTATGTCCGTAACGGAATAGTAGATTGTCCTGCAGGAGAGGAGGAGAATAATTACACCATAGCCCCGTGTAGCAGGAACTTCGCATGTTGGGATAGCAAGGTATGTCTGCACCTTGACTTGGTCTGCAATGGTCACCCTGACTGTCCACATCAAGACGACGAAGTGTTATGTCTTGTAAGCTGTTCTGAAGGTTTGCGCTGTATATCAGGGACGGTTACCGTAGCAGATTATAACAATTCTATACCAAAGTTAGATTCCCTGATCCTTGATAATAGGACCCGTTACCTGGACTTGTCTAGAGTTTACCTGAATAACACAGACTGGTGTTTTCTGAAATACTTACACAAGCTAGTCACAGTCATCTTCTCCAGATGCAACATTCACAGTTTAAATATGAATTTCGTTAACTTTGCACACAACTTACATGCATTAAACCTCAGCTACAACCTCCAGCTTACCCTGGACTTCATTAAACGTTTTAATTACACACAAAAGGACGGTCATCAAAGCAGTAAGCCAGGTAATACGCAGCACGATGAACTGCGATATCTTCGATTTACATATCTAGAAACGCTCGATATCTCCCATACGGGACTGTCATTTATTGATGAGTCATTCTTGCTTTGGTTTCCAAAATTGAAACATTTCAATGTGAGCTTTACAAGAATCAGTGACATAGATAGACGTATATTTCCACCTAATCTATTTCTGGAAACATTAGACTTACGTGGAGTAGTCCTTACACACCTCTATGAAAACTTGTTTAATGGACTCACCATAAGTCAAGGTATGTACGCTGACAGATATGAGTTGTGTTGTCCAAAGATTAGTGGAGGCAAAATCCCATCCTATTCTTGTCACGCTCCTGATGACTCCATTTCTTCTTGTTTCGATCTGATAGGAGTCAATGTTCAGCGTGTTCTTCTCTGGGTTGTCGCGGTTCTTGCTGTTCTGGGGAACATGACAGTTATTGGATATCGTTTAATATTGGACAGGTCAGTTCTCAGAACAGGTTATGGTCTGTTTGTGACAAACTTGGGTATATCTGACTTTATTATGGGAGTCTATCTGTTCATTATTGCTGGAGCGGATTATTACTATCGTGACGTTTATGTTTTGTATGACCAGAGCTGGAGAGAAAGTGTTGTATGTAAACTTGCTGGCTTCCTGGCTACACTCTCTAGTGAAACGTCGACATTTTTTGTTTTCCTTATCACTCTAGACAGATTTTTGATGATGAAGTTTCCCTTTGGTCAAGTCAAGTTTTCCAAAATGAGTAAAATTATCGTTCTGTCTTTGTCTTGGATCATTGGTTTCCTTCTTGCACTGACTCCCATTGTGTTCAGGTTTGAAATATATTCTTCTAACGCAATGTGTCTTGGCTTACCTTTGACAACTAAACGACTCACTGGCTGGGAGTTCTCGTTTGTCGTGTTCATCATACTCAACTTCTGTCTGTTTCTCCTCATTGCGTACGGCCAAAGAGCCATCTTCCGAGCCATGTCTGAGAACAGATCGACTGCAGTAGCGTCCAGACGGGCAGAAGATGCAAAAGTTGCCAAAAAGCTGTCTCTGGTTGTTTTGTCCAATTTTCTCTGTTGGTTTCCTGTTGGAATCATGGGGTTATTGTCTATTAGCGGACGTATGATAAGCAACGCTGTTTACGCGTGGACAACAGTTGTCGTCCTTCCCATCAATTCAGCGGCAAACCCACTTCTCTACACGATCCCTACGCTGATGGCTCGCTGGAGACGGTTTCAAGAAGGGGAAAGAAGCAGCATTCAGACAATTAACTAATGTAATTGTTATTTTTTCTGGATTATGAATATTTATTATTATTATTATTTACTTCTCTCGGAATAATGTTTCATTGCCCTTTTATCGGAACGGCATCGATTATGATAAGGAACCATGATCATTCATCTTTGGAATGGAATTGTAGGTGGTTTGTAAAATAGAAGAGGAAAATTGGAATACTTCGTTACAACTGGCAAAATAAAAGAAAGTGAAATCACGGACGACAAAGAGAGAAAATACTGGATAGCTTGGTGTCATGGCATGGAAAACAGTCAACAACAGAACTTATATGATGCACTGTGGATAGAAGATTGTGGAAGGACATGATCGCCTACGCCGACCAGTATGGCACATGGTGAAGATGATGATGATGTGAAATAGTTATAAACCCTGAGGTGTTGTCATCTACAGAGACAGTCAAGTATTTACAAAACGTGAAGTGTTCTCTACAGCAACAGTTAATAAAGTAATAACAAACCCCGAAGTGTCTTCTACAGTTGCAGTAAAGGATTTACAAACCCTGAAGTGTCTTCTACAGTTGTAGAAAGGATTTACAAAACCGGAAGTGTCTTCTACAGTTGTAGTAAAGGATTTAGAAAACCGGAAGAGTCTTCTACAGTTGCAGTAAAGTATTTTCAAACCTGAAGTGTCTTCTACAGCAAGATTTAATAAAGTAATAACAAAACCCTAAGTGATTTCTACAGTTGCAGTAGAGGATTTACAAACCCTGAAGTGTCTTCTACTGCGACAGATAAAGAAGTAATAACAAATCGTGAAGTGTCTTCTACTGCGACATATAAAGGAGTAATAACAAATCGTGAAGTGTTATCTACAGCGACAGTTAATAAAGTAATAACAATACCTGAAGTGTCTTCTACAGTGATAGTTAAAGAAGTAAAAACAAATCGTGAAGTGTCTTCTACAGTGATAGTTAATGGAGTAATAACAAACCCTGAGGTGTCTTCTACAGCGACAGTTAATGGAGTAATAACAAACCCTGAGGTGTCTTCTGCAGCGACAGTTAATAAAGTAATAACAAAACCTGAGGTTTCTTCTACAGCGACAGTTAATGGAGTAATAACAAAAACTGAGGTGTCTTCTACAGCGACAGTTAATGAAGTAATAACAAAACCTGAGGTGTCTTCTACAGCGACAGTTAATGAAGTAATAACAAAACCTGAGGTGTCTTCTACAGCGACAGTTAATAAAGTAATAACAAAACCTGAGGTGTCTTCTACAGCGACAGTTAATGAAGTAATAACAAACCCTGAGGTGTCTTCTGCAGCGACAGTTAATAAAGTAATAACAAACCCTGAGGTGTCTTCTACAGCGACAGTTAATGGAGTAATAACAAAAACTGAGGTGTCTTCTACAGCGACAGTTAATGAAGTAATAACAAAACCTGAGGTGTCTTCTACAGCGACAGTTAATGAAGTAATAACAAAACATGAGGTGTCTTCTACAGCGACAGTTAATGCAGTAATAACAAAACCTGAGGTGTCTTCTACAGCGACAGTTAATGGAGTAATAACAAAACCTGAGGTGTCTTCTACAGCGACAGTTAATGAAGTAATAACAAAACCTGAGGTGTCTTCTACAACGACAGTTAATGAAGTAATAACAAAACCTGAGGTGTCTTCTACAGCGAAAGATAATGAAGTACAAACAAAACATGAGGTGTCTTCTACAGCGACAGCTAATGAAGTAATAAAAAAAAACCTGAGGTGTCTTCTACAGCGACAGTTAATGAAGTAATAACAAAACCTGAGGTGTCTTCTACAGCGACAGTTAATGAAGTAATAACAAAACCTGAGGTGTCTTCTACAACGACAGTTAATGGAGTAATAACAAAACCTGAGGTGTCTTCTACAGCGACAGTTAATGGAGTAATAACAAAACCTGAGGTGTCTTCTACAGCGACAGTTAATGAAGTAATAGCAAAACCTGAGGTGTCTTCTACAACGACAGTTAATGAAGTAATAACAAAACCTGAGGTGTCTTCTACAGCGACTGTTAATGAAGTAATAACAAAACCTGAGGTATCTTCTACAGCGACAGTTAATGAAGTAAAAACAAAACCTGAGGTGTCTTCTACAGCGAAAGTTAATGAAGTAATAACAAAACCTGAGGTGTCTTCTACAGTGACAGTTAAAGAAGAAACAACAAACTGTGAAGTGTCTTCTACAGTGACAGTTAAAGACGTAACAACAAACTGTGAAGTGTTTTCTACAGTGACAATTAAATAAGTAATAACAAACTGTGAAGTGTCTTCTACAGTGACAGTTAAAGACGAAACAACAAACTGTGAAGTGTCTTCTATACTGATAGTTAAAGAAGTAATAACAAACTGTGAAGTGTCTTCTATACTGATAGTTAAAGAAGTAATAACAAACTGTGAAGTGTCTTCTACAGTGACAGTTAAAGACGAAATAACAAACTGTGAAGTGTCTTCTACAGTGACAGTTAAAGACGTAACAACAAACTGTGAAATGTCTTCTACAGTGACAGTTAAAGAAGTAATAACAAACTGTGAAGTGTCTTCTACAGTGACAGTTAAAGACGTAACAACAAACTGTGAAGTGTCTTCTATACTGATAGTTAAAGAAGTAATAACAAACTGTGAAGTGTCTTCTAAACTGATAGTTAAAGACGTAACAACAAACTGTGAAGTGTCTTCTATACTGATAGTTAAAAAAGTAATAACAAACTGTGAAGTGTCTTCTACAGTGACAGTTAAAGAAGTAATAACAAACTGTGAAGTGTCTTCTATAGTGACAGTTAAAGAAGTAATAACAAACTGTGAAGTGTCTTCTATAATGACAGTTGAAGACGTAACAACAAACTGTGAAGTGTCTTCTACAGTGACAGTTAAAGAAGTAATAACAAACTGTGAAGTGTCTTCTATAGTTACAGTTAAAGACGTAATAACAAACTGTGAAGTGTCTTTTATAGTGACAGTTAAAGACGTAACAACAAACTGTGAAGTGTCTTCTATAGTGACAGTTAAAGAAGTAATAACAAACTGTGAAATGTCTTCTACAGTGACAGTTAAAGAAGTAACAACAAACTGTGAAGTGTCTTCTATAGTTGCAGTTAAAGACGTAACAACAAATTGTGAAGTGTCTTCTACAGTGACAGATAAAGAAGTAATAACAAACTGTGAAGTGTCTTCTACAGTGACAGTTAAAGAAGTAATAACAAACTGTGAAGTGTCTTCTATAGTGACAGTCAAAGACGTAACAACAAACTGTGAAGTGTCTTCTACAGTGACAGTTAAAATAGTAATAACAAACCGTGGAATGTCTTCTACAGTGACAGTTAAAGACGTAACAACAAGCTGTGAAGTGTCTTCTACAGTGACAGTTAAAGACGTAACAACAAGCTGTGAAGTGTCTTCTACAGTGACAGTTAAAGACGTAATAACAAACTGTGAAGTGTCTTCTATAGTGACAGTAAAAGACGTAACAACAAATTGTTAAGTGTCTTCTACAGTGACAGTTAAAAACGGAACAACAAACTGTGAAGTGTCTTCTATAGTGACAGTTAAAGACGTAACAACAAACTGTGAAGTGTCTTCTACAGTGACAGTTAAAGAAGTAATAACAAACTGTGAAGTGTCTTCTACAGTGACAGTTAAAGAAGTAATAACAAACCGTGGAATGTCTTCTACAGTGACAGTTAAAGAAGTAATAACAAACTGTGAAGTGTCTTCTATAGTGACAGTTAAAGAAGTAACAACAAACTGTGAAGTGTCTTCTATAGTGGCAGTTAAAGACATAACAACAAACTGTGAAGTGTCTTCTATAGTGGCAGTTAAAGACGTAACAACAAACTGTGAAGTTTCTTCTATATTGACAGTTAAAGACGTAACAACAAACTGTGAAGTGTCTTCTATAGTGACAGTTAAAGACGTAACAACAAACTGTGAAGTGTCTTCTATAGTGACAGTTAAAGACGTAACAACAAACTGTGAAGTGTCTTCTATAGTTGCAGTTAAAGACGTAACAACAAACTGTGAAGTGTCTTCTTTAGTGACAGTTAAAGACGTAACAACAAACTGTGAAGTGTCTTCTATAGTGACAGTTAAAGACGTAACAACAAACTGTGAAGTGTCTTCTATAGTGACAGTTAAAGATGTAACAACAAACTGTGAAGTGTCTTCTACAGTGACAGTTAAATAAGTAATAACAAACTGTGAAGTGTCTTCTACAGTGACAGTTAAAGACGTAACAACAAACTGTGAAGTGTCTTCTACAATGACAGTTAAATAAGTAATAACAAACTGTGAAGTGTCTTCTACAGTGACAGTTAAAGACGTAACAACAAACTGTGAAGTGTCTTCTACAGTGACAGTTAAATAAGTAATAACAAACTGTGAAGTGTCTTCTACAGTGACAGTTAAAGAAGTAATAACAAACTGTGAAGTATCTTCTACAGTGACAGTTGAAGACGTAATAACAAACTGTGAAGTGTCTTCTACAGTGATAGTTAAATAAGTAATAACAATCTGTGAAGTGTCTTCTATAGTGACAGTTAAAGACGTAACAACAAACTGTGAAGTGTCTTCTGCAGTGACATTTAAATAAGTAATAACAATCTGTGAATTGTCTTCTACAGTGACAGTTAAAGAAGTAATAACAAACCGTGCAGTGTCTTCTACAGCGACAGTAATGACGTTAGGATTGTCGAGTCATCAAGGAAACAAAATCCTATACCTGTACTATGCCAGCAAAGTGGTCGCCCCTGATCATTATTTGTTTGGTTACCTTATGCTCTTATCTTGCTGCATCATCAGCTTCTTCGCTACATTCATATTGAGAGAGTTGTATCGACTTATCTCCATCTATCGACAAGATGCAGCAGCAATTTAATGGCGCATGTCTATCATGTGACCTCCCAGATTTTGTTCATATAAATAATCTACTGTCCATTAACACTATTTAATGGAACTTCCGGTCTATATGGTGGATAGGCGGCAGGAACCATTGAAAGCTATGTTTGAAAGTGTTCCTTGTTGCAGTTTCCTCATATTCCAAGTCCGGCTTGTTGCAGGAGCTGCTGAGTTAGGTGCTCTGTGCACACCGTGAGCTGTGTGTTTCATCCGTTTTGATAATGTTTCGATATTCCAATTGTTTAAGATAAATTATGATATCGTATATGGCAGGGAACAGTTGGCTATGTTCACTTATGTGCGGTTTCGCCTCATATGTTTTGGCGTGTGCTGAGATTGCTATGATGGGGACTACAACTACCTTTCTTTGTTTGGGAGATGAGTTAGTAATTTAGATGATTACTCTGGCACGGGCGATTGAGCAATTATGGATTTTAATTCGTTTGCAGTGATACCAGGGCCGTCCATAACCAACCAAATTACTTAATGTTTTAAATGGGTTATCTTATTCGCTTATAATTGTGAACAGTCTTTAATATTTAAAATGTGTTATATTCGTTTATAATTGTAAACATTCTTTAATATTTAAAATGTGTTATACTCGTTTATACCAGTAATCATTCTTTAATATTTAAAATGTGTTATATTCGTTTATAATTGTAAACATTCTTTAATATATAAAATGTTTTATACTCGTTTATAATTTTGAACATTCTTTAATATTTAAAATGTGTTATACTCGTTTATAATTGTGAACATTCTTTAATATTTAAAATGTGTTATACTCGTTTATAATTGTAAACATTCTTTAATATTTAAAATGTGTTATACTCGTTTATAATTGTAAACATTCTTTAATATTTAAAATGTGTTATACTCGTTTATAATTGTAATCATTCTTTAATATTTAAAATGTGTTATACTCGTTTATAATTGTGAACATTCTTTAATATTTAAAATGTGTTATACTCGTTTATAATTGTGAACATTCTTTAATATTTAAAATGTGTTATCATACTCGTTTATAATTGTAAACATTCTTTAATATTTAAAATGTGTTATACTCGTTTATAATTGTGAACATTCTTTAATATTTAAAATGTGTTATCTTCCTCTTCATCTACCTTTTAGCTCCCAGTGGAGCATAGGTCTTCAACAAACAATTTCCAAGTCGTTCTGTTTTTTGCAATTCTTTTAAGATCATTCCATGTCTTCCCCATCATCTTCATCTCTGCTTCTATCTGTCTTCTCCAAGAATTCCTTGGTCTTCCTCTTTGTCTTTTCCCCTGGGCATTCCAAAAAAGGGCCTGTTGTGTAATACTCTCATTTGCCTTCCGTAGTGTGTGTTCTATCCATCGCCATCGTCTTCGCTGTATCTCTTTATCCACTGGTATTTGACCGGTACATTTCCATAATTCTATTTTAGTGACTTTGTCCTGCCATTTCCATCCCTTTATTCTGCGTAAGCATCCATTAATGAAAGTCTGTACCTTCGTGATTGTCAATTTTATTATTCTCCATGTTTCACAGCCATATAATAGAACCGACTTAACATTTGAGTTGAAAATTTTTATTTTTGTATTTAACCTAATTTCTTTGGATTTCCATGTTTCCCAGTGCAATGAAAGCTCCTCTTGCTTTTGATATCCTTATTTTGGTATCATTTTCTGTTTCTCCCTCTTTATCTATATTACTGCCCAGATATGTGTAAGATTGTACGTCTAGTAGAGGTATTTCTCCTAGTTTTATTTGGTTATTGCCAACTGTATTAATTCTCATAATGTTGGTCTTATCTCTATTAATCTTTAGTCCTAGCTGTTGTGATCTCTCATCTAATATACTCATTTTATCCTGCATCTGTTGATGGCTGTGTGATAGGAGAGCTATGTCATCAGCAAAGTCTAAATCATCAGGTTGTTTGGTCAGTGATCACTGGATCCCATTTCTGTTGTTTTGAGTTATTTTCATAATCCAATCTATGGCCAGTAGAAAGAGAAATGGGGACAGAAGGCATCCTTGCCGTACTCCTGTTCTTATTTCAAATGCTTCTGTAAGCTGTCCTTCATGCACCACACTAAATTTTTTTCCTTCATACATTGTTTTTAATATTTAAAATGTGTTATCATACTCGTTTATAATTGTAAACATTCTTTAATATTCAAAATGTGTTATCATACTCGTTTATAATTGTAAACATTCTTTAATATTTTAAATGTGTTATACTCGTTTATAATTGTGAACATTCTTTAATATTTAAAAAGTTGTTATCCTACTCGTTTATAATTCTAAACATTCTTTAATATTTAAAATGTGTTATACTCGTTTATAATTGTGAATATTCTTTAATATTTAAAAAGTTGTTATCCTACTCGTTTATAATTGTGAACATTCTTTAATATTTAAAATGTGTTATACTCG